>CM051256.1:46730413-46830618 GCA_027921565.1 Artemia sinica | reverse complement strand
CTCTATGTCTTAGCGCTTTAGAAATATTTAAAAATGCTTCTAAAGTAAAATTTTGGAAAATTTTGAGTTTGGGGAGAACTGGGATTTCAAAAACATCTTCCCATAACATAATTTGTCCTCTGAAGTCGATTCTGATATTTGTAGCGCTCTATCTATTAGTGCTTTAGAAATATTTAAAAAGCTTCTTAAGTTGAATTTTAGACATTTTTGAGTTTTGGGGAGGGGGGATATCAAAAACATCTTCCCATGACGTAACTTGTCTTCTAAAGTCAATTCTGATGTTTGTAGCCCTCTATCAATTAGTGCTTGAGAAATATTTAAAAAGCTTCTAAAGTAGAATTTTAGAAAATTTTGAGTTTGGGGGGAAGGGGGATTTTAAAAACCTCTTCCCCTGATATAACGTGTCCTTTAAAGTCGATTCTGATGTTTGTAGCGCTCTATGTCAGTGCTTTAGAAATATTAAAAAAGCTTCTGAAGTAGAATTTTGGAAAATTTTGAGTTTGGGGCAAAGGGGGATTTCGAAAACATCTTCCCATGACATAACTTGTCCTCTAAAGTCGATTCTGATGTTTGTAGCGCTCTATGTCTTAGTGCTTTAGAAATATTTAAAAAGTTTCTAAAGTAGAATTTTGGAAAATTTTGAGTTTGGGGCAAAGGGGGATTTCAAAAACATCTTCCCATGACATAACTTGTCCTCTAAAGTCGATTCTGATGTTTGTAGCGCTCTATGTCTTAGCGCTTTACAAATATTTAAAAAAGCTTCTAAAGCAGAATTTTGGAAAATTTTGAGTTTGGGGCAAAGGGGGATTTCAAAAACATCTTTCCATGACATAAATTGTCCTCTAAAGTCGATTCTGATGTTTGTAGCGTTCTATGTCTTAGCGCTTTAGAAATATTTAAAAAAGCTTCTAAAGTAGAATTTTGGAAAATTTTGAGTTTAAGGGGAAGGGGGATTTCAAGAACATCTTTCCATAACATAACTTGTCCTCTAAAGTTGATTCTGATGTTTGTAGCGCTCTATGTCTTAGCGCTTTAAAAATATTTAAAAAAGCTTCTAAAGTAAAATTTTGGAAAATTCTGAGTTTCGGGGGAAGGGCGATTTCTAAAACATATTCCCATGACATAAATTGTCCTCTAAAGTCGATTCTGATGTTTATAGCGCTCTATGTCTTAGCGCTTTAGAAATATTTAAAAAAGCTTCTAAAGTAGAATTTTGGAAAATTTTGAGTTTGGGGCGAAGGGGGATTTTAAAAAATTTTTGAGTTTGTGGGAAAGGGGGAATTATTGTAGAATTAATTTGGCCTCTAAAGTCGATTCTGATGTTTGTAGCGCGCTATCTGTCAGTGCTTTGGAAATGTTTAAAAAGCTTCTAGAGTAGAATTTTAGAAAATTTTGAGTTTGGGGGGAAGGAGGATTTCAAAAAAATCTTCCCATGACATAAATTGTCCTCTGAAGTCGATTCTGATGTTTGTAGCGCTCTATGTCTTTTAGCTTTACAAATATTTAAAAAAGCTTCTAAAGTAGAATTTTGGAAAATTTTGAGTTTGGGGCAAAGGGGGATTTCAAAAACATCTTCCCATGACATAAATTGTCCTCTAAAGTCGATTCTTATGTTTGTAGCGCGCTATCTGTTAGTGCTTTGGAAATATTTAAAAAGCTTCTAGAGTAGAATTTTAGAAAATTTTGAGTTCGGGGAAAGGGGGATTTCAAAAACATTTTCCCATTACATAAATTATCCTCTAAAGTCGATTTGATGTTCGTAGCGCTCTATGTCTTAGCGCTTTACAAATATTTAAAAAAGCTTTTAAAGTAGAATTTTGGCATATTTTGAGTTTGGGGCAAAGGGGGATTTCAAAAACATCTTCCCATGACATAACTTGTCCTCTAAAGTTGATTCTGATGTTTGTAGCGCTCCATGTCAGTGCTTTAGAAATATTTAAAAAGCTTCTAAAGTAGAATTTTGGAAAATTTTGAGTTTGGGGCAAAGGGGGATTTCAAAAACATCTTCCCATGACATAAATTGTCCTCTAAAGTCGATTCTGATGTTTGTAGCGCTCTATGTCTTAGTGCTTTAGAAATATTTAAAAAGTTTCTAAAGTAGAATTTTGGAAAATTTTGAGTTTGGGGCAAAGGGGGATTTCAAAAACATATACCCATGACATAAATTGGCCTCTAAAGTCGATTCTGATGTTTGTAGCGCTCTATGTCTTAGCACTTTACAAATATTTAAAAAAGCTTCTAAAGTTGAATTTTGGAAAATTTTGAGTTTGGGGCAAAGGGGGATTTCAAAAACATCTTTCCATGACATAAATTGTCCTCTAAAGTCGATTCTGATGTTTGTAGCGCTCTATGTCTTAGTGCTTTAGAAATATTTAAAAAGCTTCTAAAGTAGAATTTTGGAAAATTTTGTGTTTAAGGGGGAAGGGGGATTTCAAGAACATCTTTCCATAACATAACTTGTCCTCTAAAGTTGATTCTGATGTTTGTAGCGCTCTATGTCTTAGCGCTTTAGAAATATTTAAAAAAGCTTCTAAAGTAAAATTTTGGAAAATTTTGAGTTTGGGGGGAAGGATGATTTCAAAAACATCTTCCCATGACATAACTTGTCCTCTAAAGTCGATTCTGATGTTTGTAGCGCTCTATGTCTTAGTGCTTTAGAAATATTTAAAAAAAGCTTCTAAAGTAGAATTTTGGAAAATTTTGAGTTTGGGGCGAAGGGGGATTTTAAAAAAAATTTGAGTTTGTGGGAAAGGGGGAATTATTGTAGAATTAATTTGGCCTCTAAAGTCGATTCTGATGTTTTTAGCGCGCTATCTGTTAGTGCTTTGGAAATGTTTAAAAAGCTTCTAGAGTAGAATTTTAGAAAATTTTGAGTTTGGGGGGAAGGGGGATTTCAAAAAAATCTTCCCATGACATAAATTGTCCTTTGAAGTCGATTCTGATGTTCGTAGCGCTCTATGTCTTTTAGCTTTACAAATATTTAAAAAAGCTTCTAAAGTAGAATTTTCGAAAATTTTGAGTTTGGGGCAAAGGGGGATTTCAAAAACATCTTCCCATGACATAAATTGTCCTCTAAAGTCGATTCTTATGTTTGTAGCGCGCTATCTGTTAGTGCTTTGGAAATATTTAAAAAGCTTCTAGAGTAGAATTTTAGAAAATTTTGAGTTCGGGGGAAAGGGGGATTTCAAAAACATTTTCCTATTACATAAATTATCCTCTAAAGTCGGTTTGATGTTTGTAGCGCTCTATGTCTTAGCGCTTTACAAATATTTAAAAATGCTTCTAAAGTTGAATTTTGGAATATTTTGAGTTTGGGGCAAAGGGGGATTTCAAAAGCATCTTTCCTTAACATATTTTGTCCTCTAAAGTTGATTCTGATGTTTGTAGCGCTCTATGTCTTAGCGCTTTAGAAATATTTAAAAAAAGCTTCTAAAGTAAAATTTTGAGTTTGGGGGGAAGGGCGATTTCAAAAACATATTCCCATGACATAACTTGTCCTCTAAAGTCGATTCTGATGTTTGTAGCGCTCTATGTCTTAGCGCTTTAGAAATATTTAAAAAAGCTTCTAAAGTAGAATTTTGGAAAATTTTGAGTTTGGGGCAAAGGGGGAATTATTGTAGAATTAATTTGGCCTCTAAAGTCGATTCTGATGTTTTTAGCGCGCTATCTGTTAGTGCTTTGGAAATATTTAAAAAGCTTCTAGAGTAGAATTTTAGAAAATTTTGAGTTCGGGGGAAAGCGGGATTTCAAAAACATTTTTCCATTACATAAATTGTCCTCTAAAGTCGATTTGATTCTGTAGCGCTCTATGTCTTAGCGCTTTACAAATATTTAAAAATGCTTCTAAAGTTGAATTTTGGAATATTTTGAGTTTGGGGCAAAGGGGGATTTCAAAAACATCTTCCCATAACATAATTTGTCCTCTAAAGTTGATTCTGATGTTTGTTGCGCTCTATGTCTTAGCGCTTTAGAAATATTTAAAAAATCTTCTAAAGTAAAATTTTTTAAAATTTTGAGTTTGGGGGGAAGAGCGATTTCAAAAACATATTCCCATGAAATAACTTGTCCTCTAAAGTCGATTCTGATGTTTGTAGCGCTCTATGTCTTAGCGCTTTAGAAATATTTAAAAAAGCTTCTAAAGTAGAATTTTGGAAAATTTTGAGTTAGGGGCGAAGGGGGAATTATTGTAGAATTAATTTGGCCTCTAAAGTCGATTCTGATGTTTTTAGCGCGCTATCTGTTAGTGCTTTGGAAATGTTTAAAAAGCTTCTAGAGTAGAATTTTAGAAAATTTCGAGTTTGGGGGGAAGGGGGATTTCGAAAACATCTCCCCATGACATAACCTGTCCTCTAAAGTTGATTTTGATGTTTGTAGCGCTCTATGTCTTAGCGCTTTAGAAATATTTAAAAAAAACCCTCTAAAATAGAATTTTGGAAAATTTTGAGTATGGGGCAAAGGGGGATTTCAAAAACATCTTCCCATGACATAAATTGTCCTCTAAAGTCGATTCTGATGTTTGTAGCGCTCTATGTCTTATCGCTTTAGAAATATTAAAAAAAGCTTCTAAAGTAGAATTTTGGAAAATTTTGAGTTAGGGGGGAAGGGGGATTTCAAGAACATCTTCCCATAACATAATTTGTCCTTTGAAAGTTGATTCCTATGTTTGTAGCGCTCTATGTCTTAGCGCTTTAGAAATATTTAAAAAAGCTTCTAAAGTAAAATTTTGAGTTTGGGGGGAAGGGGGATTTCAAAAACATCTTCCCATAACATAATTTGTCCTCTGAAGTCGATCCTGATATTGGTAGCGCTCTATCTATTAGTGCTTTAGAAATTTTTAAAATCTTCTTAAGTAGAATTTTAGACATTTTTGAGTTTTGGGGAGGGGGATTTCAAAAACATCTTCCCATGGCATAACTTGTCTTCTAAAGTCGATTCTGATGTTTGTAGTCCTCTATCAATTAGTGCTTTAGAAACATTTAAAAAGCTTCTAAAGTAGAATTTTAGAAAATTTTGAGTTTGGAGGGAAGGGGGATTTTAAAAACCTCTTCCCTTCATGAGTGAATAGACCTATAAAAATAAAAACATCTTCTCATAACATAATTTGTCCTCTAAAAACAATTTGCATTTTTCTACTGGTCTATCTCTTGTCAGATCCTTTCCCTAATTAATAAAGTTTAAATGGCTTATCAACACAGAGTTGTCTTCTACCCCATGGCACCGGCATGCTACTGTTAAAGGGGTTATGATAAGCAAAGTTGTGACATCACAAACGGGTTCCATAAGGAATGTCTGCTAGATAGTAAATAAGTTAATTGGATCGTTAAATGAAAATAGGATTTCGGAATATATTTTAATGAACAAGGTTAAAAGATGAAGTTGTGTAAGGTAAGCAGTGATTTATAATTATGATAGTAATATAGGATGAAATATGAGCTAAAACAACTAGTAATGTGCAGTAATTTACCATTATATAGAGGAGTGGAGATAGGTACTTCAAAGTACCTTCCTGGGACATACCTTAGCATGTAGATCCATCCCTGAAAGTTTCATTTTCCTAACCCAACCCCTTTCCAAGATAGCCAAAAGTAACTTAAGTAGAATTTTACTGCTCAATTCTGAACTGAATTTAAAAATTTTTTCAACATTTCTTTCATGTCTTAAAAAGACATTGCAAATACTTATATCAAAAGAAATTTGGTAATGATGCTTTCCTAACAGTGATTTCTACTAAGCTTCAAACTTTTGGTTTTCTTTTTTAAGGCTTTTGAATGGTTGTAATCCCTGGTTTAAATATATACAAATATTTTTGCAGTTACCAGTGTTTTGCTCTTTATGCAATTTAGTATCTTTTGATACTGTGTCTTTTCAAAGATGTTTGATTGTTGAAGCAAGTCCAGTTTCTAACAACAATTTTTGTAAGCTTCAAACTTTTGGTTTTCTTTTTTAAGGTTTTTGTATTGTTGTAATCCCTTGTCAAAATATATACAAATATTTTTGCAATTACTGGTGTTTTGCTCTTTAAACAATTTAATGTAAACTTCTCTATGCATGAAAATGTTCAGTTTTTCCACATAAGTATGACAATGTCATTGCAATATATAAAAATGATGTCACTCACATAGATTCCTTTCTTCCAAAATTAAGGCTCTTAACGAATTTTCTTGTACTTCTGACCTATGTAGATCGTTTTTTTAAGCCAGAATATCTTAGGATGCCAATTTTCTCAAAAAAATATGGAGCATTTTTTGAGAAAAAATAAATACATACACAATTATTGCTCACTTTTGAAGATAGTGTATGTGTGTCTGTGTAGGCTATTTAAAGCTAGTAAAGCCATGTACAAAACTGATACAAATAAGCATAATTAATAAGCAGATGCAAATAAATTAGAATTACCTATTTTCAGCCTTTAAACCTTTAAAAATAAAGTTGACTATTGCCACTATATATCTAGGAAACATTGATTTAAGGATCCTAAGTTGCAGCTCATCATTTCCACTATTAAAAAATCTCTCTTTAGATTTGCCAAATCATTACACATAAAAATAAAATATCCCAATCCATCTGTCAAAATACTGCATAGTAAGCAAATTTGTAATCGATTTGGAAAATTAAGAGCCCTCCAATTTGTTACAAGGGGTAGACAATTAGCTTGCACCTGAATCCAAATTCTGATGTGTTTAATTATAATTTAGTTCTGATGTATTAATTTGGAATAACATTCTTCATCAAACTCTTTAATATTTCTGCAGAAAAATAAACTAGTCACTGCAGTTGTGAAAGCACCCCTATGTAGGGGCGTTGTTTTTTTATAATTTGGAGAAAATGAGTATTATATGTCTGTTAATTTGGTCTCTTCACCCTGTCACTGTCTATGGGTCTTTGCGTTTACCCCCCTCCCCTATGGAAATAACCTCTCCTGGAAAATACCCCCTTGCAGAAAATATAGTTTTTCAAATTGGAATATTTTATTTGGGTTCTGTTACTTTTTGGTTTAGCTGAGAGGCGCTAAGGAAAGTGGGAAAGAGGAATGTATGTGTAAGTCCCCCCCCCTCCATGCTATAATGTTCTTCTTATGGAAAATCCTCCAGAAACTCCCTCCCCCCCCCTTCAGAAAACTCCCACGCGAAAAGTGTCCACATGTTTTCCAATAATAAACACTATCTGTAAGCAATGGACAAATTACAAAACTTAAAAAGGTACTTAAACTTCCGCATTGGAGTTTTCTGATTGTTTTGTAGCTAGGGAGGGAGGGATATACCTAAAAGGGTGCATTTTAATGCCAAAACATCTCAACTCTCATTGAGCCTTTGGATAAATAAAGATTTAGCTCTAGGGGAGAGACGAGAGGAGGATGGAGGTAGAAATTAGTTATAAGCCCCAGGCAGTTCTAATCTTTTTTCATAAATCAGAAGTGAGGGTATTTTTCGGGGGGAGATTTTTCACGGGGAAGTATTTTCCAGGGGCGGGTATTTTCCGAGAGGTCGTATTTCCTGGAGGTGTTTTTCGCGGGGGGGGGGGGGGGGCTGGTTGCCCTCCAATCACTTTTTACTTTTAAAAAGGGCACTAAAACTGTCAATTTCCAATCGAACAATAAAACGCGATTAATAAACATGATTAACAAAAACCCTCACAGTCCGTGGGAGAATGGCTGTAGGTTATTGCAAGCTACCCATTGTTAAAATTTAAGGATTTTATAGAAGTGATGGTTGTACAAACTTCAGAGAAGGCTCATTCGATTGGAAATTGAAATTTCTATGTTCAATTTTGAAGAATCAAAGGTAATCAGAGGACAATCAGCCTCTCCCTCTTAACCACCAACTTTCCCCCAAATGCATCCAATCAAAATTAAAAATAAAAAAATATTTTTTCAAAATAGTCTAAAGGTCAAATAACCATGCCTCTGGGGCTAACAACCCCACCAGCAGATCCTGGAGCAAGATCTGTAAGTTAAGCTAGTTACTCAATGTTAACACATAAGGTTTTATGGAAAAGATCTTGGTATGAACTTAGGGGAGTTGCTCATTTGATTGGAAATCAAAAGTTCCAGTGCATTTTTTAAAAGTTCAAAGTGATTGAAGGGCTTCCACCCCACCCTCTTTTTTCCCCAGTACATCTCATCAATAATTTTGAGATAACCTTTTTTTTAAAACAGATCAAAGGTTAAATAACCATGCCTCCAGGGTTTACAACCCCCTAGCCCCTGGTGCAAAGGCTGTAAGTTATGCAAGTTGCCTATTGTTTACATACAATGTGTTTGTTTTTTTTTATCAAGAAAGAGGGCATGTTTGATCCTATAAAAAAGAAACAAAAAAACATGGAGCATTTAGGTCAAACCTTAGGGAAATGTCAAGAAAAATGCCAAGCACAATCAAAAGACATATTTTTCCTTATTGGTTGTGAAAAGGAAATGCCAGCAATATCTATAATGGCTGATGGTATCAGCCATCACATCGCGTGGAAAATGTTTAGGAGCATCTTCAACTAAATCAAGAGGTACTTTCTGCACCCAGTTTTACAAGACGACGTATCTGAAATGTCTCGAGAGCAGCTGTGGGTATGAACCTGAGGGTATGAAGTTTAAACTTTCTGGACATGTTGAAGGAATGTTGAAAAAAAGGCTGGAGTGCAACCAGTCCCACTTCCATATCCTTTTCAGTTGCAATTTCCTTAAAGACATCTGATCAAAATTCGTTATCTAGATTCACAAAGGCCAAATATTTTAAACACATATGTTTATTACTTAACGTCCAGAAAGGTCTGATTCATCAAAAAAAAAGAAATAAATCAGCTTCAATGGTTTGTGACATCAGATCTTCTTTTTTTTGCAAAAATAAAACAAAACGTTTTTATGAATGATCTTGACAGGTGTTTATATCATGACTATAAGAAACAAACAATTCCAACAAGGTTGAACATGTAAAAATTTAACTTGTGTTTTACCTATTGATATTGCCTCATATTATTAGAATACTGAAAAACTGAGTTCAGTGGTTCAGTTACACGACGGTTTAGTTGCAAGGTGGCTCAGTTGGACGTTGATTCAGTTGCACGTTGGTTTAGTTGCACGGTGGTTCAGTTGCACAATGGTTCACTTGGACGGTGTTTCAGTTGCATGGTGGTTTAGTTGCATGGGGGTTCAGTTAAATGGGGCTGAGTTTCATGGGGGTTTAATTGCACGAGGGTTTAGTGAAATGGGGTTTAGTGAAATGGGGTTTAGTTGCTTGTGGTCCAAATACACGAGGGTTCAGTTTCACAGGGGTTTGGTTATACAGGAGTTCCTTTGCACGGTGGTTCAGTTACATTCTGGTTCAGCTATAGGGGTTCAGTTGATTGTGGTTAAGTTACATGGTGGCTCAGTTACACACGCACCATATATATACGTTGTCAAGGAATATCTTATATATATATATATATATATATATATATATATATATATATATAATATATATATATATATATATATATATATATATATATATATATATATATATATATATATATATATATATATATATATATATATATATATATATATATATACATATATATATACATATATATATATATATATATATATATATATATATATATATATATATATATATATATATATATATATATATATATATATATATATATATGTATATATGACACCATATCTATATAAATATATTAAGACATTCCTTGGACTAAATTTAGATCTGTACTAGATTTACATCTAAATATAGGTGCTGAGTTTGTATTAATGATTAAAAAATATATAATTTTGAGGGCACTCTATTTTTGTAGTTTGAGGATAGGGTACAGTATCCAAGAACGGATGTAGATTTGCAGTAACTTTTTAGTCTTTGGGTATGAGTATTTTTTGGTGCCATGGAAAGAATTCAGCATTACATAAGTATTTCTTTGATCCACGCACCTGCAAACAAGTGTCTAGCACAAGTGGAATGTACATGCAGTAGTTGTGGATGGAAACAAGCAAAAGAGAGAGAGAGAAAATAACACTTCTATCATTGTTATGAGTAACACTTCAAATAAATTCATTAAGATTAATTAATGAGTTCCCCACAGACATGCTCAAGTAATTTGAGTGGAGAGGGAAAATTGGCTATTCAAACAACACCAAAGTAAAGTAAATAATTTTGGGCTAATGGAACAAGGTAAATTTAGGATTAACCCTTAGAAAACATACTTGAGCTGCCTAGCAATACACAAATTTCTTTAGGCCAATTTACTATCATAAAAACAAAGAGAGAAGTGAATTGGGGGGGGGGGGGCTTCATCCCTGTTCAGCCATGGCCATTGAAAAGCACTAGGATCCAATTTTGAAACCAAGTGAGTTCTTACCCCAAAATTCTTTGACCATGCTCACCATTATATGTGGAGGGCACATTAGTGTATGCTAAGTCAGTGCTATTGTGTGGACTGTAATTGATTTCTTTGTGATTTAAAGTTGTATATTGATTATAGAAATATCTTTTTCTCTAACATTTTCTCCAGGCCTGGTTTTAGTTACAATGGCTGTTTGTTTTGGGACGACTGAGTTCAAACTACTGGGTGGTAGTAATAATGCGAGCTAATCAAGGGCTGTACCTTAAAAGGCCCTGTATTTTAAAAAACTGTATTTTAAAAGTGCTGAAACAGGTTTTTGTTAGCAATATATGATACCTTTAAAATGCAGTAGTTTTTACCTTTTAGTGTTTTGAAGTGTTGAGATTTAAGTAGCTTATTAATATTTTTCAACCATAAATATTTTTATTTATTCCCTATTTTTCTATCTTTTAGGCTTTATCTTGACTACTGAGTTGAGTACTTTTAACGCTAAAGGAAGATGCCACCTCGGAAAGCAGTGAATCAAAAGAAGGACAATATTCTAAAAAAGAATCTAAATAATATTCGCCAGCAAGTTATAAGCCCAGAATTGCAGCAGGAAGAAGTTGAAGATGATGAAAGAGAGATTGAAGGAAATACAAGACTAGGAGAGCTCCTTAAAACCATCAAGCGTTTATCTGGAAACTGGTGGGAAATCGACCTGGCTAAAGTGAGTAATTATGATTAAGATTTCGGTTGTGTGGTAATCATGGATTATTCTTTTATAGTATTTTAAAAGAACACAGTTTAGTACAAATTGGATAATTTATGATCTAATGCCATGGGGGATCAGGTTGTTGATTCAAAAGTTCATTTTTACGCTACAATAAGGAATGGTCTCAAAGTGTGGTCCCTTTCTCCTCTGTATTTATAGGCTTGCTCAGGCACACAGCTATCCACAGCCATAATTTAAGAGGGAGCAAATGGGTTGAAATACTGAAATCACATAAATATAGGCAGCAATATCAAACCTTTTCAGAATAAGGCTATAATTGTCAAGATTTAATTTATTACAAAAACATTAAAGGTTTTTATGTGATGGAAGTAAAGAGTGAAATTGAAAGTTAAAATGAAAGAAAATTATTGCTTTGCAGTTGTGTAACATATATCTAAAAAACTGGTTTATATAAACTGATTTGTTATATGTCTCTATATTTGCAGAATTCTGAAAAATTAATGCTGTACTGAAAACATAAAACCAGCACAACAAAACAGGATTAGGAGTCAAAAAGTCCTTGAATAGCAGACAGGAAATAAAATACTTTCACTTGCCATATGACAGGCCAGTTTATATGACCCAGTTTTTAAGATATATGGGACATAAACTGCAAAGCGATAATTTTGACTCTTGATTTCAACGAAGTTTCAACTTCGCTATTTAGGTCCATCAGGGAAATCTTTTAGATTAACTTTTTATAAATTAATTAACACAAAAATTTAGATTAATTTTTGCTGTTTGTTAGGTTCTAACAATATATGGAATTAACCTTGTTATATAAAACAAGGTTATATATATACATTGTATGTATGTATATATGTATATATATATATATATATATATATATATATATATATATATATATATATATATGTATATATATATATATATATATATATATATATATATATATATATATATATATATATATATATATATATATATATATATATATATACTGCAGAGAAAAATTCACTTATTTATTGACTATTACCCTATACAAAAGAAATAAAGATTTTGTGAAATTGAAAAACATTAGAATACTTTTAGACGTGTAGTTATTTATATAATTCACAAAATTTGCGTTGTTATTGTTGCAACTATTCTGCTGCAATGCTGCAAACAATTGTTGAAGTTCTCATAAGAAAATACGCTTTTATTGTTTTTGCTTCTTCGATTTTAACTTTTCAGGAAAACTGTTCATTAAAAATATATTTTTATAAGGAAAGTGTGATTAAAGTAAGAAAAGAGAATCTTCCAAATCAGAGGATGCAGTATCCTATCCCTGCCCCAAAATGACGGACCAGTGTGTGACGTCAAAACCAGGGACCTATTCATGAACGCCTTGACGGGACGGGGAGTAAAACCCTAATTGCATAAATTTCCCGTAGTGACAAATTTCAATGCTCATTTCAAGTGTCCCGCTAGCCCTGGAGAAAAAAAGGCACATCACGATTTCATTATATTTTTGGAATTCTTGAAAATATGTTTTAGTACTTCATTTTTACTGATAGGATAAACATAAATAGTTTTTATTATTATTCCTGAATAAGTTTTGAGTTTGAGTGAAAACAGTTTTCCACTAGTCAGTTGTTTTTAATCGTTTTACATACCGTGGGGACCGGGAAGAGAAACTTTTAAGAGGGTGATTTTAAGTATCATATTTAGGATTTTTGGCTATCGGAGTTTCAGTGGTAAACAACGCAAAGAATCCCGTTTTTGGCGCTAAATGCCACCCTATGATGGCGCTGTCAAGAAAAAATTATGCTAGTCATATAGATGGAAGTATTACATTTCAAATGAGCTCTTACACATCTTTTACGATGTTTGGTGGTCCGCTAGTGCTGGAGAAATAGAAAGAATAAAAAAGAGAATTATCGGCGTTTCAAGTACTTTTTCAGAATTTTTGGAAAATTAGTTTCTGGATTAACTGTTACTGTTCAGATAAAGATAAATAACAGTTGTTATTCTAAAATCTGGTTTTGATGATTATTTTTTTTATTGTTTTTGTATCAAGATCAAGTTTAAAGAATAGAATAAGAGACAGATCAGCGTTTCAAGCTCTTTTCCCAAATTTTCGAAAAATTTCTTTCGTGATTAACTTTAACTGTTAATATAAAAATAAATTATAGTTTTTATTCCAAAATTAAGCTGTTAGAATTGCTTTTTTTGAAATGTTTGAAAAAGTATTTTCGCAATTAAATTTTGCTGTTAATATAAAAATAAGTAACAGCTGTTATTCCAAAATTTTATTTTTAGAATTGCTTGTTTTCGAAATTTTTGATCAAATATCTTCTTGATTAACTTACTGTTCAGATAAATATAAATAATAGTCATTATCTTTAAATCAAGTCTTAGTAATTTTTTTTTCATTTGGCAGGGTTTTTTTTACCCGTCTTGTTTTATTTAGTTTTCAAATACTAAGGAGGCTGGGAGGACGAGTATGCAAGAGGAGATGCTGCATACATCTGGTTAAGCAGTTTTCATCACAGAGATTATCTTACCCTTTATTATGCTTCCCAACCTTTTAACTGCAAAAATACCACCAAAAACTGCAATTTTGGGGCCATATGGAGCTTTACGCCATCTATCGTTGCATACCAACTATACAAACCTAGCGAACATGTCGCACCCGTTCAGCGCAAATCTAAAGCGAAGCGGAGACGGCGTGGGAAACGCGTAGGCAGGAGAGTCCAAGCACGTAGAGAGCGCTGTGTACTTCAAGGTGGTGACCACTGTATACCCGTGATATCCATAATTCGGATACAACAACAACAGAATCAAAAAGCCAAGAAATAACCGATACTTGACACGTGTAGTAACTACAGAGTATTCAGCACCTATGCCAACCCTGACACCTTACTCTCCTGATAATCCTGTGGACCACCTCTCCTCGAATAGTTCCCCTCCCGTACTAAAACCTGTAACACTGATTGCCAAGACATATCTTTCAAACCTGATTCTTTGCAACGCCCGGTCCCTAACCAACAGGGTTGATGAATTAAAACTTGTCTTGCGCATAAACTTAGCACCATTAGCAGTAATTACTGAATTCTGGGATATCACAACCGAAACGGGTGCAATCAAAGGATATCTGAATTTTTTTAATACCAGACGCGGTAGAGAGGACAACCGACGTGGAGGTGGCGTAGGAATCTATTGCCGCGAAGACTTACCATGCAAACAACTTGGTATCCCCTCAGATTCGTTCCACGAGACAATCTGGCTCTGGTGCAAGCCGAAGGGGCTATTAAATACTTACTCATGCATCATAATAGCAGCGATATACTATCCAGAAGGTGCGCGTAATAGGCGAGAATTAGTGATGTATCTGCAATATCAAGTTGACAGTTTTCGAAAACAGCACAGCAATCCAGCATTTATCATAGCAGGAGACTTCAACATAACCGACAAAAAATGGACAAAACGTGTGTTGGACCTTAAACAAGTTGTCGATGTTCTCACTCATGAAAGTGGAAGCATACTGGACCTCATACTGACAAATCTCGAAGCGTATTATGAACCGCCATTTTCCTTAGGACCACTTGCAAAATCTGATCACAATATTTGATGCTGGAAGTCGAAGAACAGAAACCGTATACCTAAACCAAAAAAGACTAGAATACTGTACAGACCACTGAGGGAAAGCTCCATCCAAGCCTTTGGCAGATGAATTGCGAACTCCGATTTTGCTGCAATCTGTGCTATAACTGACATCGATAAAAAGGTCGAGACACTATATTCTACTCTGCAACAAAAATACAGCGAATTTCTTTCCTGTCAAAATACGCTTGGTCTGTGAAACAGATAAGTCGTGGCTAAACTCAGAGCTCAAAGTAATGATAAAAAACGATGCAATCCCAATGCCGTAGGAGAAGTATCGGAGGGGAACAAGTTGAGAAACAAAGTCGTTTCAGCCTTCCGCGTATCTAGGAAAATGTATACACGGGAAAAAGTAGCACCACTACTCAAGTTAGATTCCCACAGGTGGCACGACGCAGTAAAAAAGCTCACTGGAAAAAAGAAAGGGACTGAAGTACGAATCAGCAACATAGACGGGAGTTTCATCAGTGCCTCGGATGTTAGCGAGTTTTTAACACAAATTTGCGCTTCTTACCCCACCATAAGTGACGAACAGATGAGCAATATCATCAACAGTTGTAGTGCCGATGATATTGTAGAAGTGTCCGAAATATCAGTCTTCCGTGAAATCGAACGACTACGTAACAACTGTGCCACATACCCAGGTGAACTCACTGTGAAGCTACTGAAAGAGTACTCACTTTGTCTAGCCAAACCCATGGCATCAATCATAAATCAGTGTTTCTCAGAACAATCGTTTCCAAAATTGTGGAAATCTGCCTATGTGCGGGTCATTCCGAAAGTAAAGGCATCCTAGTCCTGCGACCAGCTGAGACCTATATCCATAACTCCTAACTTTGCTAAAGTGGCCGAAGGTTTTATCCACCGTGCCCTATTACAGCAGATTGCACCCTCAATAGACACTTACCAATATGGTTGTATACGAGGCAGCAGCACGGCAATATACCTAGTGCGGATGTACCATTTGATAGTTGAGTGGCTGGACAGCCCAAACAGTGTTATTGATTTACTTTTGGCAGACTACAGGAAAGCATTCGACCTTATAAAACACCTCATTGCACTGACAAATCTAAAAGAGATGGGAGCAGGAGAAAACTTGCCACTATTAGTGAGAGATTTTCTGCGAGGGTGACGGCAATCGGTATATCCGTTATTTGCCGATGATATCCGGTCTGAGCGAACCGAACTTACTTGTGGCTGTCCCCAAGAAACGAAACTAGCTGCCCTTTTATTCTTTGCAGTCATCAATAAAATCCTTGCAGAATTTGAGGAGCATTTCAAGTTCGTTGACGACTTGTCTTCGCTTCTCAAATATATAGTAGAAAACGCAATAGCAAAACAGCAGTTCGAACCAACAATTTTTTCAGACTTCGTTAACCAATGTAAATCTAATAGCCTGCAACTGAACGAGCAGAAATCGATAGTTCTACGCTTCAACCCGCTCAAACGAGATATTACAAAACCAGATGTCCTCTTTCCAACTGTTTCGTCCGCGACAATACTAGGCGTGACTTTTACAAGCGATTGCTCGTTTAAACTGCACGTAGACAATATCGTGCGCAAAGGACACTACTGAATCCAAAGTCTATCGAGTATGCGAAGGCTGGGTTTCTCAAATCGTCAGCTCTTACTGGCTTATACGACATACATCGGGCCAATCCTTGAATATTGTTGTCCTGTCTGGGGTCCCCAAGCACAAAACACTGCCTACATGTCAGAGGAACTAGAAGACGTTCAAAAACATGCTAATAAAATAATTCTTGGACCCAGGTATGAGAGTTGCGAGCATGCCCTTGTGGCTATGAGCTTGCCCGCTTTGTTCGCCCGAAGACAGGATTTGATAATGAGATTCGGGAAATCACTCATGTCAAACGAGAAACATCGCTCAATTCTTCCTCCAACCGCACCGACCCCCAACTCACCAGGCATCAGAACAGACTACAACCCATCAAGGGCCGAACGAATAGATTTGCAAGTTCCTTCGTACCATATTTTGTTAGTGTATTTGATAAGTGATATTTTTTTTTCTTAAATGACTGTAAAAATAGCATAATTTAGCGTTCAGTTTTGTTTGCTACGAAAGCTATTTGATTAAACGAATAAGAATTATCAAGACTAATTTATAGAAGCACGGTCAATATCTCTCTAAGATGTTGCAGTAGCCTGCCAGTTCTGCTAGTCAGCAAAACCGGATAGTAAGCGTCAGGTGTCAACCATGATGCCGAATGCACATTGCTCAAAGCAGCCCAAGTTAAGCAGCATAAATTACGGGATTTTACTTGGGTCTCTTGACATTGAAATTTCTTGTTCACAATGTAACATAAGTACTATTTTTATTATTTCAAAATAACGTTTTGGATTTAGCAAAGATTTTGAATTTTTATTTAGAAAACTAATGAAAGAAAAAAAATGTCTCTCTGCTAATTTTTGAAAAATGCATGCGGCATACTTCCCCCTACATTTTTGTCATTTGATGCCCCTGTTTCCAACAATAGTCTGTAATATTGACTGAAATGTCACAGCTTTCACCTCCAACAATTGAAGAAATCCAAACCACCAGTTAGTGTGACATTTGATAACGTACCGATCACTGGCACCTAAAATCACATTTTCGTCGTTAAATAAAGCTTGGCTAGTTTCACCTACAGTCTATTAAAATTCGAAGAGACATATTGAAGGTGACTATTTTTCCTAGTTTTACGATTTATTCTATCGTGATACTTGGCAAAAGTCCTCATAATTGCCAAACCTTACCACAAATTGTTGTACAATATAGCCTCTATTGTTTTCTATAGCACTTACCAATAAGTACTCTAAATCCTCTGAAAAACTTTTAGTATCTTGCTATAGTCTTCCATTAATAGTAATAATAATAATAAAAAAAAAAATACAAGTACTCTAAATCCTCTGAAAAACTTTTAGTATCTTGCTTTAGTCTTCCATTAATAGTAATAATAATAAAAAAAATACAATAAGGGGCCAGAGAAAATTGAAGCCAACCAGTAACAGGTGTGTTATCTTACTTATCAAAGAATTTAACTCATACTGTAGACTTGTTGAACAATTTTTACAATTTAATTATTCTATAGACTCATTCCTAAAATTTTATTCACTAAACTAAAAAAATTGAGACATCAAAAGGCCACAATCCTTGAATCACATAGTAGCCACGCAAAATTCTAGATGAGGTGCCCATCTTGGAAAGTGTACTTGTAATTTTGTTCTTTGGATTGAGCATATATGGCCTATTTCTAACAAAATCAATGATTGTGTTTACAATTGATGCCATTTTTCAAGTATAGACTGTAATAAATTTCTCAAGTGATTATCACTAAGTTGAAAAATGTTTAACTTCATAAGTAGCCTAAGTTACTTGAGCTTAGTGAAAGTATGATTTACGTAAAGTAAATTAAGCGGGTTTTCCATGTCAATGCGAACAAAACATAAAACCAATGTGCATCTGGCATGAAAATGTAATGGTACCCTTTTAGTGCTTTTCAGCCTTGCCACCCAAGAAATGGCACAAATGGCGTGGACCACGTTGACCAAGAATGGCGTTGACCACGTTCGCCACCCTGTAAACAGCTCTCTGTAATGGTCCAGTGATCCATTAGCGACGAAGAAAAAAACGAAAAAGAGATGCCAATGATACTACTATGAACAACTCACTGTAACACCAAGCCGTCAGGGGCCAACACAGCCACGCGCGTTGCTCCTCCATCCCAATCTATTCAATGTCTCCCTCTTTAAACTTTGCCAAGAAGTTCCCATTTTTCTTAAATTTTTTCTTACGACATCCTCCCACTCCATTTGGGGACGACCTGCTTTTCGTTTGGCCCTAAACAGTTGGCCAACAAGGGCGATCTTTGGTAATCGGTCATTCTTCATTTGCAGAACGTGTCCTAGTCACTGTTTGAGATACGGTCAGTCAGTCGAGTACCCAAAATAATCTGTCGAAGACATCTAGAAAATCCACATTGGTTTTTGGAGCGCCCACGCTTCAGAACCATACTTGGCAATTTTCATCACTGAAGCTTCCAATATTCTAGTCTTGGCTCGCAAATTTATCTTCCTATTCTTCCAAACATTTTTCAACTGTAAAAAAAAAAAAAAAAAAAAAAAAAAAAAAAAACACCGTAGGCCTTGGCCATTCTGCTTATAATATCTTCACTGCACCCGCGATCTTTACTAATAATACTATCTAGGTAAGCGAAGCTGTCCCTTTGATTGATCTTCTCGTTAGCCAACATCACCTATTCACCTTCACTTATTAGTAGTCTTAGTGACCTAGTTTTCTTAACACTAATTTTCAAACCTATTCTTGCACCTTGTACTCGTAAAACCCCTAAAAATTGATTGATTTTGCTAGAATTTTCATCTAGGACGTTTAAATCATCAGCGTAATCTAAGTCTCGGAGAGTTTTACATGCCCAACTGATTCCTTGTTCTTCCATTACCTCTGCTGTACCTTTAGTCTGCATTCTTTTTGTGTTCATATGATCTATCACTCAAATAATTCTTGGACAAGCCCCTCGTCCTCTTTACTAAACATAAAGTATTTTGGCTAATATTCCTAGCTGAAAATCTACCTTTCTCCCCTAAGACACCATTAGCGACTTCAAAAACTATTTTCCTAGAACTGTTTTATCCATTTCCTACATTTTCAAATTTAGACTTTTCAGTTTAGTATTCAACTGTTCTCGGAAAGTTTCTGTGAAATTCTCGTCTTGGAGTTTTCAGCTTAAGATTAACTTTAGACACTACTAAATGTTGATCTTTACTTTTAACATCAATAACAGCATTCCTATATAGCCTAGTATCTTGATCCTTTTAGTCTTCTGTTTACAATAATATGATCAGTAAGGTTAGCTGTCTTACCATCATGTGAATACCATGTTAACTTGTAGGTCATTTTATGACCAAATACTGTATTGGTTATAACTAGATTGTTATGCCTACAACATTGAAGGAGTTTGTAGTCATTACTTTTACTACACCAAATTTATCTAGGCTAGAATACCACCTATCTCTATTTTTACCGACCTGGACATTAAAATCCCCTAATAAAAATAGCGTATTTCTACCTGGGACCCTGTCTATTTGTTCCTGTAACTGCAAGTAAAATTCATCCTAGTTACTACTATCTCCATCAGTCGGCTCTACTGGGGCATATACTACTATGACTGATACCCTGCGCTTTTAGTCATAAAATGAGCAACTAGGATTTTATTATTAATACCTTCCCTACCTTAACAAGCATTAGCAGCCTTCGTATTATCATGAGCCCTACTCCCTGCCTAAGCATCCTATCCTTCCCTTCCTGAGTAAATAAATTCTATATCACCTAATTTCGTGTTTCCTACCCCTGGAATATGAGTTTCTGAAACTCCTAATAAGTCCAGCTTGAAGTATCTGAACTCGTCGTTGAAAATGTAGATGTGATAGTTGTTTTTTAACGTTGTAACATGCCAAGTTATAATTTTGATATTATTTAAATCTTTGAAATTATTATGACCTCAGGAAAAGTAATGGTTTTAGAACCAGTACAGGACGGGGACTAGCATCTCTTATCAAGTCTACATAAATCGTATTCCGGCTTAGAACCGGACAAAAAAAAGTCCCTGGGACCTTCTGTTGAATGGAGCCTTTGTTTAATCCTGGGCCCATCTTGGTTTTCGGTGATGCTCTTCTATCAGTATGGTTTTCGACCATTGCGATTCCAAAGATGCACTTTTCATTTCAAACGGATGCCATTTTTGGTGTGTGTGGGGGGGGGGGGTCTCAGGCTCTTCTCTGAAATTTTCAAAAAAATGACAATAAACTTTCACCATTCACCATAAACCTTTCACCAAAATTAACCGAAATAATAATTAACATTCCTGAATCAGCTTTAAATGGTAATTTTTTCTAGCCATAAAATTTTTCTTTCAAAAGGGGATTGAAACCCCCAGTCACTATGGGACGTGTTTTGTTCTTTACTAGGTCCCAGCTTTTGCTGTAACCTTTACTTTATTCCCCTCATGGGATCGTCTTGGCAGCTTCCTAGTGAGGGAGAAGGATGTTCAAAAGGGAAGTAAATATGCATAGCTTTGAAAATTCCATCAGTTTTTCCCAACATTCGTTTTTTTTTATCCCTTCTGTTCTAAAAACAAAGCCGAATTGTAATTTTTTTTTTTTTTTTTTTTTTTTTTTATTTACAGAATTGAATTTATAAGACGGTTCTCAAGTATAAATAAAGAGAAAAAAATCAAGACAAAAAATTAACCATCTAATAAATTGATCGAGGCGTGAACTTTGAGTCAAAAAGATGTATATGTTTCTTTGTTGTGGGTTTTCCCTTATAGAAACATAAAAGAATTGATTCTCGCTTTCCTCAATAAAAACTCCTAGGAAAAGTTTAAAACAATCTGAAAATACAAAAAAATAAAAATTTTAATCTCGAATTGACTCAAAGGGTTTTTTGGGATGTCAATATTACGCTGAGCAGTGCGGTGAAGCCGTTTGGTAGTTTTGCGTGGATAAGGATACCCCATATATGTTTCCGAGGGAGGGGGGTAATTTTGATTAAACTTTTTTCCTGGATGGGAGGGGGTAAATTAATTTTGCTGAGAATTAAACTATTTTATTTAATTAATTTGTTTATTTTGGGCTTTTACTGGGGGGGGGGGGGGGCAACTGCCTTTACCCGCGGTACTTGTTCTTGTATATGTTACACATATAATGCGAAACATTTCATCGACTCTTATTTTTCGTAGATTTTAGACGAATATGTAGACATTATTTCAAAAGTCCAAGTGAAAATTGATGGTGTTGAAACTACAATAGACTTTTCGAAAGCCTCATATGTTATACAAAATATGGCAAATGCATACTCAAAGAAGGTTGAGTTACTTCTTGAACTTGTGGAGAAATTCCGTGAAGATCTGAGAGTTTATAAGTAAGTAGTCTGATTTTTTTTTAATGCCTTGGAGTAGCAAATATAGGAAACTAAAGTGAGTCATAAATTTGGTTCTTATTTTAGCATAGTTCCTGTGGTGTTCATGAGGTTTAGGATGGGACTCAGGCAAAAGCCATAGTCAAACCTAAGGTGACATTTTGATTAAAGTAATCAGACAGTAGTTTGTAATTAAAATAGTAACGAAGGAATGACTGAAAAAGCAGCTGTTATACTGGTAACCATCGCTGCCACCAATATTATACCGGTAACCACCGCTGGCACCAATGTTATATTGGTAGGTTACAATGCCACCTGTATTGGCGTGGTAATGTACGGGTGTCACCACTTGTTGGAGGGAAAAGCCCCGGTGGCACCAAATTATAATGAGATGCCCGTGTCTACCACACTGGTTCTGTAAATATGGGGTTTGGTAATACATTATTTACAGTATACCCTGCCCCCGGGTATGACAACGTGATCGAGTGGTCAAGTGGCCGCTTTCTAAGGCCAAGTGTACCCACCCTGGGTTACCACTAAAAATCTCTAACTCTCCTTGGAGGTAACGAACCCCCCTGTCAATATAATAATGACGCTATCTCGTAACTCTGTTCCTACCCTGCCTGGGTTCCGGGGAAATTAGTACGCAGTTTGTAGAAAATACCTTACTTGTATTCTTCCAAACGGTCACATATAACAACAAAAATATGCTTCCCCAAACGGCGTCTAAATGCAGACTAACTCAAAGATTTTATTCTGTACAACAACTTTTTATAGGGGTGGATCTTCGCTTGGCCCAGCCAATCCTCTCAATCTCCATTCAAAACCCATTCTACTTTTTCTTAACTTTACCTTGCAATGACTCAGACCAGGAAGTCCAAAATAGAATTTAGTTCAAAGCTTACTTATTGCGAAAGAATCTAACTTAGCAACCAGAATTCAACTTAGGATTAAACATTATCTTATAGGCAAATGTAATTACAGAAAAAAAATGGGTCATTTATCTGAAAAGAAAAGAAACAGGGGTGGAACCCCAACACCTCCCTCCGTAAGATAAATGACCACCCACGCGCCACGCTGGTCCACCCTTACAAATATAACACTTAACTTCAACTTTACAAAATCCCTTTGTCTTCTTTCTTCCACCAGTGCCTGTACTTCCACCGCTTGGCTCAGGATCTGTCGTTATCCAGACGTCTCTACCGTAGAACCACCATGGTCTCTATCGTATAACATCCGCATTAGGTTTTGAAAATTGAAGTCCCCAAGATTCGTAGAAAATGAGCATGTGCAGCACAATCAAAACACAAATTTTCTTGCTCTCAGGGATTTACATTTGCGAGGAGCAGAGAATGAGTTTCTGGCACATTTGATGATGCCAGCCATCATGAAAAATTGGCTGCACTAGCCTCTTAATTTCCATCCATGGAAACAACCCCACATCTCAATGAAAAGTAAATTGCCCCTTGGCATAATTTTAAATAGTCTCAGGCCAAAAATACACAGGCCTCTGAATACGATAAGGATACTGGGAATCAAGTAAAATTTTAAGCGAACCATGAATCGCCTTTTTTCTGGGTTCCATCCCCTGGGATAATCAAATGAAGAATGTGCGTTGATGCTAATTGAAGATGAAATTTGGATACATCTCCCACTGAATACAATTTGCCGGAAATAATTGTCGATTCCCATGAAGAATAACAACTATGAATAAAGTTACTGGACAAAGGTTTGGGTGAAGTATAAAGTGACTGGGAGATAGTATCCCCCAAGGACTCCAGATCAGAGAGGCAAAACATCGGTAAAGGGATCACAACTTGTCCGCCAGTTGTGCATTGAGGAAAAGGGCTATCTTCCGCGACTTCCCACAGGAGATCTTCCCCAAGGGATTCCTGCCCCTCATAAAGGATCGACATATCTTTTGAATTGATAATACTAATCTCAGATTCCTTTCCAAGTTTTTCCAATCCGACTTGACATTCAATATCTCCCAACTTTCCCCCAACCCGTTATAGGTCATTCATCTCTATTTTGTAATCATCTTGTTTTATTCCCCATGGGTCTTGGACCTCTTCCCCCCCCCCTATTATTTATGTTATCAAGGCACAGCCCATCCAACATTTTTTATTTTTCGCCACTGCAGGTTGAATCTCCAAATTTTGTCTCTTTTTTTGCATTTATTTGTTCTTTTTCACTTTTCTCAATTTTTTCCATGGCGCAAAATAATAAATCGTTGTTTAATCTGATTTGGACTCCAGTGTCCACCATCTTTGACCGCATTACTTCATTGTAGCTCCGTTTAATATCTCTTTTCTCCCTCTTAATTTTCTTTTCTTTTGTAGTAGCATTAAATAAATCGTCATGAGATCTGAATTGGACTCCAGTGTCCATCTTTGAATGCCTTTCTTTATTGTAGTTTCGCTTTGCATCGTTTTTCTCTCTTTTAGTTCTCTTTACTTTTACCGCAGAAACAAATATTTCGTTATCAAATGGGAACTGAATTCCGACATCTGGTTTTTCATATTGTACTAAAATTTCTCGAACTTTGCGAGGAAAAGCGCTTACAATAAATTTCGTCTCCTTTTTCTCTGGGACAATCAGTGTTTTATTTTGGCAAATTTTTTTCGGCGTCTCGCACTCGTTAAAGGTGTTCTCAAGTTTTCCATTTTCTGGAAATTTTCCCGAAAAAACGTCTTCTGTCCAAATGAAAATCCTTTTACCAATGTCTCTTTTTATCCTTTCGTGAAAAATTGTATCGTTTTAATTTGCCGATTCTACGTGGGTGGCGCAGCCTCCCTTGTCTCACAAGTTAATTATTCGTGTGGTATATTGATTCTTAAATTTTATTACTTATTATTATCTAACTAGGCACAGCCCAGATAAAAAAATTTCTCTTTGCGATTTTTTTTTATATGTAACCACAATAGGCTACTGTGTAGGCTAACTCAACTTGTCTCTTCGAAAAGGCGGAATTCTTTTACTATCAGGTTTACTGATAAGACCTTTCTTGCTGCCACCAGTGTTATACTGGTAACCACCGCTGCCTCCAATATTATACCGGTAACCACCGATGGCACCAGTGTTATACTGGTAGGTTTCAATGCCACCAGTATTGGCGTGGTAATTTACGGGAGTGACCACTTATTGGAGGGAAAAGCCCCGGCGGCACCAAATTATAACGGGATGCCCGCGTCTACCACACCGGTTCTGTAAATATCGGGTTTGGTAATACCCTATTTACAGTATAACCAGCCCCAGGGTATGATAACGTGATCGAGTGGTCAAATGGCCACTTTCTAAGGCCAAGTGTACCTGCCCTGGGTTACCACTAAAAATCTCTAACTCTCTCCTTGGAGGTAACAAACCTCCCTGTCAGTATAATAATGACGGTATCTCGTAACTGTGTTCCTACCCTGCCTGGATTCCGGGAAAATTAGTATACAGTTTGTAGAAAATACCTGACTTGTATTCTTCCAAACGGGGTCTAAATGCAGATTAACTCAAAGATAATATTCTGTACAGCAACTTTTCATAGGGGTGGACCTTCGCTTGGCCCTGCCAATCCTCTCAATCCCCATTCAAAACGCATTCTACTTTTTCTTAACTTTACCGTTCAATGACTCAGACCAGGAAGTCCAAAATAGAATTTAGTTCAAAGCTTACTTATTGCGAAAGAATCTAACTTAGCAACCAGAATTCAACTTTGGATTAGACATTATCTTATAGGCAAATGTAATTACGGAAAAGAAAATGGGTCATTTATCTAAAAAGAAAAGAAACAGGGGTCGAACCCCAACAGGAGCATAGAGAAGCGTCTCTTTAGCGATTAAACAACTATTAAAGCTTAGAAGGCACATGTGATACTATTCCCCTGCCTCAGTCCCAAACACAGAATATAAAATATCAATCTAAACCAAAATCATGAACTAAAACGACAAGGAAAAGTTGGTGACATCACTTTTGGATGCATGAGAAAATGATTCGTTTTTGAAACTGTAAATATTTGTATTTACGGTTCTAGGAAAATGTTTGGGCGATGACGTTAATGAACCCCAAGATGAGAATTTGAGATAAGCTTTCTATGAGTAGTTAAATATGAAATTTGAGAGTCTAAAGTTTGACAATGTAGAGGATGATTGTAATAATTTTAAGAAAATAATTTAGTAAGTAGCAGATTGTGGATTTGGGAGAAAAGTTAGAAACGTGGCTAAGAATATTAGTGAAAACGTTCTAAGCTTGATAGGAAAGAGAAGGTGTTTCTACAATAAGTATTTTAGTGGTAGGTCTTATGTGAATAAGAGGAATGCAAGGAAAGTAGGAAAAACATTAAAATAGGAATTAAGGAGATGTGAAGTAGAGGCCATGAATAAAATTTTCAAAGATCTGGAAGATGCAGCCAAATGGCATAATGGTTAAATAATGTATTGGTATGTTAGAAAATTGAGAGGGTGTGGTCAATCGGGACTTGTCCCAGTTAAACTTAGAAATGGGGCCTCCATTAGTGATAAGGAAAGTGTTAAACAGAGATGGGCGCATTTTGAGAATATGTTAAACCGTGATAAAAGTTACAGAAAATGGTATGAAAAAGAATGAAAAAGTTTGTGATAATTCGGAATTAAATGAAAATTTTTTTGGCGAGGAAGAGTTAGAGACAGTGCTAAAACAAAAAAAAAACTTCTGAGGTGCTGATGATGTGGTAAATGAGTCCTTGAAATATGGTGGTTGTGAAGTTATAGATAAATTATCGAAGATTATGAATATGATTTTTCAAAGAGGGGAAGTTTCTAGCAATTTTAGGAAAACTTGAATGAAACCCAGTTATAAAACAGATAATAAGAGTGAGTACGGTAATTATTTAGACAGTCAGGGAGGTTTCAATAGGAAAAAATTTACTTAGTATGACGATACTTTTTGGATGTAGAGATGGTATAGGTAAAGTTTAAGAGGAGAACAGAGCGATTTTTAGGAAGGGAGAGGATGTGTCAACCAAATTATCTCTCAGATTAATAATTGGGAAGCGCCTGTGTCATCAGACCCCTTTAATTTTCAGTCTCATAGATTATGAACAAGCGTTTGATTCAGCCGACGGAAGAACTTTAGTGATAAAGGGGATGGCTTCACTTACCTGGGTAGTACTAATAGCAAAGATGGTGGATGCAGTGAAAATGTTAAAAGTAGAATAGCCAAGACCCAGGTTTTTTTCTTTGTTTTTTAATCACAGTTGAGAAAAAGTTTCAAGAATCGGAATATAAGTCTGCGAACCAAGATGAGAATATTCGAAGCTGTCGTTATTATAGAGGTCATGAATGGTCTAGGAACGTTTGCGCTTTGGAAGACAAAGGCGCTTTGGAAGATCTGCTATATGATTTTTATAGGAATTGTTTACGGATTGTTTTTGGTACCCGTTTGACTGACCATCTTTCAAACACTAAGCTGAATGAGAAATGTGGCTCTATCCCGCTTTCTAGGGCTATAATGAGAGAAAAGGTTGAGATGTCTAGGGATATTTATTTACACAACATGAAAATAAAACAATTAAAATCGAACAACTGATAGCTTTTTATTTTGTAAAAACATGAAAAGAAAAGTCATGATTTTACCCAAAAGTGCTATGAAATTGAATGAATTGGTGCCATATGATATTTCATTTTAAATTATCGGGGAAACTGAGTGTTTGAATTTCTTCCCTGTAAAAAATAATGTCAACAAAGTGGAAAATTAAAGCGCTAGGTGTCTGCAATGTTGTCCTAACTAACGGAAGGATAGTATTGAATGGAACAAAGCTGAATTTGATGAGAAATGATTTATTAAATCCTATATAAAGACTGGACTTAAAGGTGCTGAAACAAAATTTATTGCTTCTAAAATTTAACTAGGTGGTTCTTTGAAAATCTGGCTGCCAAAACATAATCTTACTACCGAAGCTGGTAAAAAAAATTGCCCTATCTGGTATTAATAACTTGGAGAGGATTTATTCTGTTGCTATGGTTTATTTGCTAGTCAAGCCTAAAGGCATCCAAAAAGTAGTAAAAACTTAATAGTTAATTTTCTGGTTGCTATTTAAATTTCACGGCAAAGAATCACCAAATTAGATGCTTTTAGATTTGACTGGTAATAGAGCTCTAGTAACAGAACAAATGATTTTCAAAAATCTTTATTATGAATTGTATTATCGCCCATACTTCCATATGGTTGACTCCATATGTGGCCTTGAGAAAATTCAGTTTCAGTCTTTGATTTACCCTCCGTCCTTGACATTTATAAAGTGACAAAAAATAAAAATGAAACGCCATAGAGGCCTGATCTTTTAACCTTACTTTGAACGGCCTTCTGATTCTGTAATATATCATCCTCAAGACACATGGTTTGGGTTAGGCGCTCCATATATAGTTACTAGCCCTGCTTTGCTATTTCATGACAACAGCGAGATAGTGAGGTATAACTTTGTTTTTCATCTTTGTTCAACAACAATATTTAGTCTCATTCTTCTTATAGTGTAGGTGATACAACCTAAAATTGATCACATCCGAATTGTGCATTAGGTTTGATTGAGTTCTTTCGTAGTGGTACTGAATATTGAAACAGAAGGTTATAGTACTTATGGATACTTTTTGGTCTTGCCGAATTTCTACTAGCTGCACGACTTTTCTTTCAGTAAATTAAGTTACTGTTGTATTTCCTTTTGTGTTGCTACATCAGAATAAAAATGGCAGTGGCTCCATAGCTGTAGGCTACTTGTAAGTTTTCTGAGTTACCTCTTTTTTTTTAGCACCGGTGGAAATCTGGAAGGGAACACGAATGCAGATGGAAGACAGAAGAGAAATAGAAAAGCGGTGCAGCGACTGGGAATAAATGCTGAGGACTTTGATTTAGATTTCCTAAGGGAAGTCGGAAAACACACTAGCAGTAAATATAAGAGACATATTAAGACAACTATTAGATAAGAGATTAGATATTCATTTCAAAAAATTTTTGTCACAAGCCTCTAAGGGTCGAATTTGAATTTTGGAGTAAAAAAACTTGAAAGACTGGGAAGGAATTCCAAAACAAAAGCGAAAAAAAAAATCTGAATAAAAAATCATACATTTGCCAATAATTAAACTGGTAAATGTCAGTTAAAAAGTTAAAAAGATTAGAACTGATCAAACTAAACTAAAAAAATAAATACATATAAAAAAGGAATATTCGCTTTAGGTTTTAGGCACGCACATTAGTTTCATTTAAAAAATTAGAAACATCATGAAAAGGCAACATCGTATATGCAAAAATCATATTTCAGTTTGTCCCAGGAATACCCCGATACTATTACTACTACTGCTACATCTTCGCTGCGATGCTAATCCTTACCGGAAAAGGGTCGCCCTTCAGCCTTCTGCTTTGGCACACGTACATTTATTTCATCTTAAACTGGTATGTTCAGCCTTTGTCTTGCCACCTTGTGGGCTATTTAGTCAATCAATCAATCAACCTTTTATTTTTAGATAAATGAACAAACGAAACAGCTAACATGAACATTTCGAATCAAAGTAATGCTTGTGCGAGTCACACCTGATATTAGTAAACAAATTTATATCACACTGTGAAATGAAAAGAGGAGAGCTGATAACATAAGAGAGGGATAAAGAATTAGAAAGGAAAGAATTGAGAAGAGGTGGAGTCAAAGAAGGAGAGTGAGAGGATAAGATACAAAAGAAAAATTAAGACATTAACTCATGCGGTATGAAATACTGTGTAAGACAGGTATCGTTTTTGGAGTGTGCTAGATGATTTTATAGATTTAATAGACTCATTAATTGAGTTCCATACAGAAATACTTCTATAAACTGGAGAGGGTTGAGACCTTGTAAGCCTTCTTCTCGGTAGCACGAAATTGTACTGGTTGCAGCGTAGAGCTGTTGCTCAATGGATTGTGCTACAAAGTTCGAAGTACCTGGAAAGACCTCGAGGAAGTCTATTCAATATTGCCGAGTGTGCTAAACGCAGATTACTAACATTGATTATCTCTGTTATATCTATTGTTCCAGTGTCTCTATATAGGTCTGTTGAGGGGTATAGCCTGGGGAGGCAATATATGGCCTTGACTGCACGGTTTTGTGATCTCTTTAAGGATTTTAGATGACATTTGAGTGTATTGCCCCAGACGGAACAGCAGTAGTCCAAGTAGGGGAAGACAAAAGCATTATAAAGCATTCCATCATGTCAGTACTTAGAAGCAGGCTAGCTCTATGTAACATTGATGTTTGCCGTGAGACTGTTGAAGACAGCTGGGATATGTGATGTTTGAACGAAAGAGAAGAATCTACAAATACGCCGAGGAACTTTGTGACTGTGGTCTGAGGAATGGGATTTCCATTCATTGATAATGTGACAGTGTGAGACAATGAGGAGTTTGAAGGAGCCGAAGTGAAGACTATGATGCAGCTTTTTGTAGCATTTACCTGCATTTTGTTACGAAAACACCAGTCAGATATTTCGTCAAGAGTTTTTTCGGCTTTTTTTGCAGCATAATCTGATGATTCAGCAGCAATGAAGAAATTTGAGACATCAGCGAATAGTACTGGGTGTGCATTTGTAGTAAGACATGTTGCCAGGTCATTGATATACAAAATAAACAAGAGCGGTCCAAGTATCGACCCCCTGAGGTACGCCAGATTTTACCGGCAATTATGCCGACACACTACCCTACACAATTACACACTGCTTACGATCAGTCAGGTACGATGAAAACCACTCGTGAGCAACCAGCGAATAGTACTGGGTGTGCATTTGTAGTAAGACATGTTGCCAGGTCATTGATATACAAAATAAACAAGAGCGGTCCAAGTATCGACCCCTGAGGTACGCCAGATTTTACCGGCAATTCTGCCGACACACTACCCTACACAATTACACACTGCTTACGATCAGTCAGGTACGATGAAAACCACTCGTGAGCAACACCATATATTCCAGATGAATGTAATTTTGTGAGGGGGATTGAATGGCATACTGTGTTGAAAGCTTTAATAAAATAAAAAAAAATCCCTAGTACCTTTTCTCCAGCATCCTGGCTATTTAATATGTATTCAACTGAATCAACTAGGGCATGCAAAGTTGAGGGATAACGCTGAAACCCGTATTGATGTGGAGAGAGTAGCTGCATGCCATCGAGGAATCCATATGTTCTGTTATAAACCACTCGCTCGAGGACTTTCGATATAACCGGTAGAATTGATATGGGTCGGTGATTAGAGATAAGACTCTTGTCTCCTTTTTTATAGAGGGGAAGGACTTGGGCAGTTTTAAACACGTAAAGTAAAATAAGATTTATGAACATGGCCTATATTCCTTCAGAGGGTACGTCCAAGCAGCCTAAGCAAGTCTTTTTTGGCACACATTACACTGTAGCCAGGTGCAGTTGAACCCTTTTGCTCATAAAGAATCGTTTTTGGTCTTATCACCGAGGTCTGTTTTTAAAACCTTCCTTTAAAGAATTTATTTTAACACCACCTAGCATATCTTCATTCTCTGTCTTTAGTGCACTTGTTATTGTGGTATATTCAGTTCGGATCCTTTTGCTTTCCCATGCGCTTGTAATTTGCTTTACTTTGGTTTTTGCTTTTTGTGTAATTTGCTTTCATTAATATTTTTGCTTTTCTTTGTCTTCTCTGTAGCCTTGAACTATAGCTATAACTGTGCCAAAATAAAGAATCTATTTTCTCCCCTTTTCAGCATCTATATTAATGTTACATTCATGTTGAACATTTTCTTGCCCTTCCACTACAACTCTGGGTCACTAGCTTATTTTGGGGTTTCACGCTAAACGAAATCAATCACAGTAATTCAAATGAAGGGGATTTATTGGAACCATCCGTAAGCTTCTTAGTTGCCCCTACTGATGCTTCGATATTTCCATTGAGCGTGCTTCATTGAATATCACTTTAAACTAAAAAAAATCTATGTAAATGGAGTCAGCATGAAAATACTTTTTTTTATACACATGTTGTCTTTATTCTGCTATTTTTGTAGTTTGGTTAATACTTCCATCGGTTGTACTTTACTTACTATTCAATGACATGAGCAGTTTAAAAGTCTATAAAAACTACTTTTTGTTTTGTAGCTAGAAGAATTAGATTTTACATTGAATATTTCGTTTTTTAGTTGGTCGAACGATCCTTTTTTTTTCTTCTTATTTTTTACGCGAACTGAAGGCAAAGTATTTTCGCCAAGAGACATGAGCACATTGGAGGCAAAATGACATAATGAAGGGGGACTTGAATCTATTCTTTGTCCAAAACCCCTCCTTTGTAAAATTAGCAGATATGTGCACTTAAGCGGTTTCAAAGAACGGGAGGGATTTCAGAGGAGAGTCAGGCTTGAAAAATGCAAAATAAGCAGATAAATTATATGAGGAAAACAGAGGTTGATAGAGAAAAATAAAAATTTATTCTTTAGGGAATGTGCTTAAAGCCTTTCTCTGTGTACGTGTTGCAAAAAAGGATTTTTGCTCGTGGTTTAAAATTTTATGTCTGAAGACAAGAACAGTGGGCTAAAAACGGCGTTTGAAAATTTTTGTGCTATTTAGCAATAACATAATTTTGCGAACATCTTAGGCTTCAAAAGAAAGATATAAAAAGATCGATTACTTGGGAAAAAACAACCATTTTCAATGATTTTTTAAATTGAATTTCATGAAAACTAAGGTAGGTTTCGTTTTTCCATGGGTTTTCTGTCCTACAAATCACAGAGAATAAAAGAATAAGCGCAAAAAAACTTGATTCTTCATTTTGATTTATGTTCATTTAAGCTTTATTTATTTGTTCATAGCAATATCTGTTATTTGAATATTTGACCTGATTATTCGTTTTAATTTCTGTTCGTTTGAGGTTTGATTTATTCATTCGGAGTAATTCTGCTAGTTCTAAGTTTGATTTGTTGCAAGAATGCAGTTTTTTCTCGTTTTAGGTATTAATCTCACTCTTTACTCGTCTTTGAGAGATTTTATTTGGAGTCTTTTAATTCATCATCTCCAAAACGTGCTAGTAGAATATTGTGTATGTGTGGGGTTTTATCACCGGATATTTATCGTAAGCAGAAATCCCTTTTATTAATGCAGTAAAATATTATTTCATGTAGACAATATTCTGCAGAATATATTTCCTGAACTTATATTTGGCTTAAATTACTTCTGTAAGCACCTTGTAACACGCTTCCGGAAAACACACTTACGCCTATTTCACATAAAATGTTAGGGGGGGGGCACCGATTTTGTAATATATTCTGGGGCCTGCGTAGGTCTGATCGCCTGTCGTAATAAAAACAAGAGTTAAAAAACATTTTCGAAGCTTTTCCGGTGAGACCTAACACAGAAGCAAAATTTGCTGCCTGATGTCACATGATTGGAATATGTCTATCTTGTATCTCAGTAACAGCAAGAGATCGGAAAAATCCAGAGTGGGCTAACAGATTTTTTTAGGCTGTGTATTTAACTCATTTTTGACCACAATGGCATATGTCTCTTTTTTTTATCATGACAGTCTTCGTCGTTTGTTGTCAAGTGACAACAAACTTGACAGTGTCAAAGTGATGTCAGTGTTGTCAGTGTCAAATGACAGTCTTCGTCTTTTGTTGTCAAGTGAGTCACATCAAATAGTGGTAGTAAGAATATTTCTTAGTACCAGTTTTAGCACCATCACTTGATCAGATCTGTTAATGATATTCAAGCACAAATAAGATCTTTCAGTTGAGTATTTTTGTTTTCAACCCCAAAGTTTGAATAAAACGTACTCGAAAAACTAATGATTATCCTTTGAATCCTAGAACACTAGCCTATGCGTTTGTCTCTACCAGACAAGGACGCAGAGTTGAGGGTCCACCCGGGCCCACGCCCTTTCATAAGATCTTGAAAGTAATTTTTGTGTAGGTTCTTTTACTTTCCAAATAATTTAGCAATTTTTGTGTTCTTTCGGCTTCAGGTCTCATAAAAACATCAACCTTTCCCCACAGAAAATAAGTTGATACCCACAGGTTTTTTTAACAAAACCGTTTAAAACGCTTAAGATCTGAAACCTTTTTATTTTAAAAGTATTAAGGGTGCATTTTCCTTGCTCAAGGTATTCGAATAAATAAAGTTAATATGGGAACTTAAATTTAGAGTCTAAGAAACAAAAACTGAGTTTTAAACTGTCAAAATAACTAAAATGCTCATCTCAGCTTTATTGGAAAATATTTCTGTAATAAAGCTTCGAATTTTCTCTAGCTTTAGAGTGAAAATTAGATTATAATTTTTTTGTTTTGTTTTTTTTGGTACCCCCTCAAGATTCAGTTTAAAGTTTTTGATTAAATGTAGTTTGATTTAAGTTTTTTTTTTGATAGTTTGGTTTAGCATATAGATTATTTTATTTTCTTTAGCATGGATCACCAGAAGTATAAATTCAAAAATATAACAAAACATTCTGTTAGATTAATATTAATCGAGGAAAAAATAGAAAAACAAAGCGCCTCTACTTATTATGTGTGGTGTTGACCAGGTTCATTTTACGGTCATTACACAGGGCATAAGCTACATAGCTTTATGATTTATTTTAAGGCAAACCCTGATTGAATCCAAGATTGAATAGCTCCATGTTTTAAAGTGAGTCAAGTATTTCTTATGGAAAAATACTATTCTAGTGATTGGCGTTTTGGTTTTCTTTGCCGAAAAATACATTGTTGAAAAATTAAAAAAAAATGAAAGTTATGCGAGTTCTTATGGCTATTAAATAAAAAAAACAAGTTTTTTAAACTGAAAGTAAGGAGCGACATTAAAACTTAAAACGAACAGAAATTATTCCGTATATGAAAGGGGCTGTCCCCTCCTCAACGCCTCGCTCTTTACGCTAAAGTTTTTTATTGTTTTAAAAAATAAAGTTGTGAGACAGAGTCAAACTTTAGCGTAAAGAGCGAGGCGTTGAGGAGGGGACAGCCCCTTTCATATACGGAATAATTTCTGTTCGTTTTAAGTTTTAATGTCGCTCCTTACTTTCAGTTTAAAAAACTTGTTTTTTTTATTTAATTTCTGATCGCTTTTTAGTTAATGCAGCTTTTATTTTGGCTCGCCGTCATTGAATAAGTAAACAAAATTTGCATAAAAATTTTACTTTTCTTTTGCTAAATGGCTGTCTCTAAATTTGGTTCTGACGTAATTTACAAATTAACTTACGTAACGAACTTCTATATTCGTATATTTTTCTTCTGGCAAAAAATACAAAGTTGCAGATTTTTGCGGATATGAGCTTGAAACCTATGTTATAGGGTTTTCTGATACGCTGAGTCTGACGGTGTGATTTTCATTTAAAATTTTTCACTTTTAGGGGATGTTTCCCCCCTTTTTAAAAAATCAGGTGAGTTTTCTGAGGCTCGTAGCCTTTGATGAGTAATACTAAACTTAATAAAATTCATATATTTAGAATCAGCATTATAAGCCCATTCTTTTGATACATTTATTGACATCAAAGTTCCGTTTTTAAAAGTTTCGCTTACTATTGAGCCGTATCGCTTGTTTTTTTTTTATTGTTTTTTTTTTTTTTTTATTACGTATATAATATTACGTATATGATGGGGTTCTCCCCTTAGTCAATACCACGCTCTTTACGTTAAAAGTTAAAAAAAAAATTTAATTCACAAACCCCTGAATCACAAAGGCCGTTTAATTAGAATAGATAGCTCTTTTGAAAGCACTAAAAAAAAAAACTGTAGCGTAAAGAGCGAAGTATTGACTTGGGGGAGAACCCCCTCATATACGTAATAATTTCTGTTCATTTTAAGTTCTAATGTTGTTTCTTACTTTCAGTTGAAAGTACTTGTTTTTTTTAATTTAATTTCTGATCGTTTTTTAAATAAGGCTTGGAAATCCGGCGCCCCCTTCATAGAAATGTCCCTTACCCCAAAGAAACATCTTCCACGGAAAGATTCTCCCGAGTAACCCCCTTCTCCAGCCCCCCTCCCCCCCCACCAGAAAAAAATTCTTCCTGAAAATGTCTGTATACTTCCCAATAACCAATACAATATGTAAGCAATGGGCAAAGTTCATAACTTGCAGCCCTTCCCCTGGGAACTGTGGGGGATTAAGTCATCGTAAAAGACATATTTATTAGGTTTTCGACTATGCTAAAAACAATGGCTATCTCAAAATTTTAATTGGGTGACTTTGAGAAAAAAATGAGCGTGGGAGGGGGCCTAGTTGCCCTCCATTTTTTTTGGTCACTTAAAAAGGGCACTAGAACTTTTAATTTCCGTTCCAATGAGCCCTCTTACGATATTCTAGGACCACTGGGTCAATACGATTACCCCTGGGGGAAAAAAAAAACAAATAAACACGCACCCGTGATCTTTCTTCTGGCAAAAAATGCAAAATTCCACATTTTTGTAGATAGGAGCTTGAAACCTCTGCAGTATGGTTATCTGATACGCTGAATATGATGGTGTGAATTTCATTAAGGTTCTATAACTTTTAGGGGGTCTTTCCCCCTTTTTTTGAAAATGAACCAAATTTTCTCAGGCGCATAACTTTTGATGGGTAAGATTAAACTTGATGAAACTTATATTTTTGAAATCAGAATTAAAATCTGATTCTTTTGATGTATCTATTGGTACCAAAATTCCGTTTTTTAGAGTTTCGGTTACCATTGAGCCGGGTCGCTCCTTACGTACAGTTCGTTACCACGAACTGTTTGAAAGTTCAAGAATAAGATATAAAATAAGTAGCTGTTTGTTCCGTATTAAGAACTTCCTTAGTAGAAAGATATATTATCACACATATATCAGTTCTTTGTTTTTGTTTTTTCACAGGATTTCTTAAATGGTGGTGCTGACAGTGTTGACCACCCTGCTTTTTTTAAATTTCAAATAAACTATATTTTATGTGTCTTGTAAAATAATGCAGTGTTGAAAATTCCTCCGACTTTACTGATTCGAAATGCGTAAAACTTTTCAAAACTGGATATACTTGTTTGGAAAATTTTGAATGTCTTGTGATGGGTAATGCCCTGTTTAAAGAAATTTTATTTTGCAAATTGTTTTTACTTGCTGTTCTGATCTTAATAACAGTTACAAACTTAGAATTTTAATAAACTACAGAATCTTTCTGACTCAAGATTTCTTGTAACAGTGTGACTACCACCAGTGTAATGGAACCGTAGAGATTATGTTGCGCGCTGGATTAATTGCTTATAACGTAATTAATTTTCTGCAATCCAAAAAGACCTTTTGTTTGCGTCTTATTTTATTGCTACTGTCGCTTGAGCTTGTAATGTAAAAACTAATTTTGTAAGGCTTTTCAGCCATAACTTTTTTATTCAAAAAGTAGAGTGGCAAATTTTGGATTAATAATTGTTTCTAGTACAGGAGGCGTATTAGTGAAAAGTATTAAATAACATTTGTACGTCTAGGACAATTTGTTTAGTGAAAAGGATAAAATCTATCGATTTAATCCAAGTCATACAAATAGGTGGTGATGTGTGGAACTTGAAGTTGATGCATATTGAGATCTATCACCCTGCCATAACTTAGCCTCGTTGAATAGAACACATTGTATACACGTTTCCTGACCTGATTAATCCATAAACGAGTTTAACAAGATGTTTGTATAATGTAACAAATCAGCTTCAATGGGCTTTCCGCTACCAGCCAGCACTATGCAAATGACCTTCATAAACTATTGGTTGCTTTGACCCCTGTGGCAAGGATGGGGTTCCAGGACTCTTGAGGGTGATGGGTTTGTCACCTGTATACATTGTTTCTGCTACATCAGTATTATCATTTGCGCTTTCATTATTTAAATTGCAGGTAAAAATCTGCGGCGATTAGACCCCAGAGAAGCGAGACAAAACGCTCGTAGTTTTCCATTTATTACGTTGCCGCCTTGGTACTTAACCAATCAAAACACAAGTTCGGCTACAGAAGGTGACGCTCCTGGAGCTAATAAAACTCCTCTTATGTCTCTGTCTGGAGATATGGTTGGCTATATGGAAGATTTCAGGTGAGCTAATCATGAGTTTGATATGCCTAATGATGAATTTCTTAAATCTAGTATCGAAAAAAGCAATGCGGCAAAACCATTTAAGTAAAGGCCTCAAAAAAAAACTATTATCGTCTTGATCGTTAGTGATGACAGTTTTTCCCCCTCCTTTCTTTGCCAACAGTATACCTAGGAGTATATGAAACTATTGCTTAGTTATTTCAAAGAGTTAGCCTGTTTACCAATAAGATGGCTCTGTCGCCATTGCTTGTTTTTTCCTTATACCTTTTTCCTGATTCAGAGTGAATACATTAACTTTAATTTAAAAAAGAGAAAGGTATCTCCCATTTTTCCCTGGTTATTGCGTATGGACTTGGTTGTTGTAGAAACTTGAAAGGAGTCTCATTCAGTCGGAAACTAGAAGTTCTAGTTCCATGTTGGAGGGCAAAAGTGATTAGAGGGTAACTGCACTCTTTCCAGGTCCTTTGTTGTCCCTAGGCACGCTCGTAATGCCCTTTGGTATCAAATCAGAAATTTTAGATATCCATTTTATTCCAGTTATTAAAACTTACAGTAAATATGCCTCTGGCAATGTCATAATCCATGTGATCCAAAAAATCTCATAATCATAATAAAAAAAGGAATATGAAAAAGAAAACAATTTGTTAGTAGAAATGGGGTCCTGAAAAAGGGACAACGTTTTTTTACTTTTGAACAACTTGAAACTTATACCCAAAGATTATTTGTAACTAGACGTGGAAGCTCGTTTCTCCCAATGCCGATAAAAAAAAAATTAGTGACACTAGCACTGTAGTAGACGTATATAGTTGACTTTTCTCTTATTTTCAGACATTTTTTTTTGCTAATAACAGTAAATTATCAGTGGGATTTTGCTAACAACAGTGACAATGTATAGAGGACCATGCAAAAAAATATGATTTCTTCAAAGGGATTGTTGCTACCTGTTTTAGTGAAACTAAGGATTATCATGAGATGGATAAATCTGACACTTGGCAAGTTTGAGCAATATTGTTTTGTAATTTCCATATTTTGTGATTTTTGTATTTCGTAATTTTACAATTATATTTGATATGTTAGAAATGATCCTTCTAAGCTCAGCGCCATTTACTCCATTTTTAGCCGCTATTAGCTGGTGGTAATGTTTTTTTAAAATGAACTTGTTTGCTCAGTTTTCCAACTTGTTTAATTATTATTTGATTTAAAGATTGTTATTTAGATTAAAGATTATTATGTTTGCTAATACCTAAAAGCGTATAGACCCGCGAAGACCCAACATACGATAATTAGGGTAACAACCAGGTGCCCCGAAAATGGGACCCAAAAAGACCCAAAAACTTTTTCTTTTTTGATCGGTTTCAAAGTTGTATCCTTAAGTCCTTGGGCCATGAGGGCTCCATTGTACAAAAAAAAATAAAGAAAAAACACTGGTTCGCCAAAAAAATGGGATGCAAAAAAGGGCTCTATTTTATTTTTGTTTACAGCTTGAAAACTACATATGTAAGCCCTCGGGCCTCGGGAACCCTAGTTTAGAAACAAATTTTTAGTTTTTAAGACCTCTTCTAAAGTAAGTTAGAAAGCTATTTTTAGATCAGCCTGAAATTTTCAGGGGGATCACTCCCTGGGCCAATAGGGCTTCAAAATTTATGTTGACGAAGGGACATTATGGGAGCTGAAAAAAAGGAGCAATCCTGAATTGAAGCTTGCATTCGTGAGTTTTTGGGACAAGAGGTCCTTATGTGCAAACAAGCTTAAAGTTAGAGGATACTGGACCCGCAAAAAGTCCAATAAGTCCATGAAATAACGGAAGGCAATGTACAAAAAAAAATTGAAAAAGATATTTGTTTACTAGATAAAGGGCCGAAAAAATCCAGATTAAAGACGCAAGTCCATTGAAGATGTGGCCCAAAAGTGAGCCATCTTTTTCTCAAGGGCTTGAAACATCTATTCAGAAATCCTTGGCTCAAGGACAGCCCAATGCACAAAGAAAATGAAAAAAAAAATATATACTTCGGCCGAAAACGGGGCATGGAAAAGGCCAAATATTTTCTTCGAACCGCTTGAAGCTTGTATTTGTAAGCGCTTCAGCCAAGAAGCTTATACTAAAAAAAATAATTTTCTGGGGAACAGGCCCCCCAAAAATTAGCCAAAATTATTGTTTTTTGTTTTTTTTTAATTGGAACTTATATCTGTAAGCTTTTAAGTCAAGGAGGCAGGAGACCCCAATGCACAAAAAGTTGGAAAAGTATTGCTTTTCCAAAAATTGGGCCCGAATAAGGAGTTTTTTCTATATAAGTATCGGTAAATCTTTTTGTGGAATAAGTGAAATCTTTATGGTCTTCATGTTCTGTGTCTGTAAAGGCTGTCTGAAGCTGTTCCACCGCGCTTTCATTTTTCTGGCTATGTTTCTGCTTTCAAGTGGAGAGGTCAGTGTAAGCATACATGAAAGCTGACAGCAGTCACAAATTGAAGTTAAAATAAGGTTTTGAAGGTGCTTAAGATTTGTGGCAATTCCCTTGCTCCATTGCTGAGGATTTTCTTTGAACAGTGAAGAGAAATGATAACATATCCATACAAGGAACATGTTTTAACCGGTTTGACGGTGCTCCCATATAATTCACAAGCCACTTCTGTGTGATTTGGCTTGAGTTTACTATCTGATTTTCTACATTTGGGACTGAAACAGGGGACGATATCACATGGGCCTCTTAAAATTTAGCAGGTTTCTTGCTCATAACGAAATTGGAGGTGTTCCTTTACTCCTATCTTAGTAGGGATATTAGAAAGCTGGCCCACAACAAGAAAATCAACTTTTGGATAAAAGAAATACAATCATCTTTTTCACACTAATCAATACTTCATGAAGATCTGACGAATATATGACATCAGTTCTTTGCAAGAAAATTCAATTACAAGCTATATCATCTTGGAAATTTTGAGGGGCTAACAGAAATCTGGAAATTTAGATTGCTCAAAATCTAGTGAAGAACAAACTGGTTCTTCACTGCTAAAAAACAAACTGGAAGCAAAAAGTTGGTGGGTGGCTTCTCTGCTATCTTTTACCTGCCCCTTCTATACTACATTTTTGGCCAAAGGTTTCCTCTGCTCCTTAAGACAAAGTCCATCAAAATGATCCATATTAATAGGGATAGAACACAAGCCTGCTTAACTGCCGATTCAATACGAAACCAGCTACTAGCCTCATTTCCTACCTTAATTGCAACAATATTATTCTCATACATAGCGCTAATTACTTTAATGTATGAAATTAATTTTCCTTATTTATTTTCATAATTCAGTGTCACAACATTTAAGAAAATGTGATACTGGCCTGAAAACTTCATAATAAGGAAAGAGCACCAAAAAAATCTTAGAAAATCGTTGTTTTCAGGTATAATTGGACTAAAGAGGCTCCAAGGGCCTCTTTGGTTTGTCTCGAAGGGGCATACGTGCATCGTGTTTTGTCGTCATAACCCATCTTCTAGTATTTACACATGTCGAGGAGCTAAAGGCTTAAAATGCGATACAAAATACCTTGCAGTCGGAATGCTCTGAGTTCAAAGAGCTCTCAGCGTTGTGTTTGCCCCAGCGTATGCCCCTTCGAGAAAAAAAGGTCAGGTGCCAAATTAAAAAAAAAAAAATTAATTTGATGTCCTTGGTACTTTAAGACTGACGGTATTTTTAGTTGCTTGGTAACAAAAAAGACAAACATTGGGTGAGGCTTGTTCGTTTTGGGTTTTAATGCTTCTCCTTACTTTCAGTTGAAAAATCTAGATATTTATTATTTAATAAGAAAGAAGATCGACAAGACTTAAAGGTTTATTGCTTCAATATGCAAAGTTTCTTAACCCTTAGCCTATCTCGTCAACGTTGTTTACCAAGCTGGGGTCTTCTGAAGACTCCTGATTTTGTTTTTTTTATTTATCAACTATTTCTTCTGCAAGGTTGTTCCAAATATGTTATTTGAGTGTCTGGAGATATGTTTCAATTAAAAAAGTGCCGTGGGCAATTTTTTTTTCCGCTTATTTCTGTATAATTTTTGTATATTATTTGTATGGACATTTGTATGACATTTTATAGACTTATCATTGTTATGGTGTCTATGTTTATAGACAATGTTATATGTTCGTAAGCGTAATATGTTTCAAACGTCGATTCGACGCCCTGTGCGCCAGCAATGGCTCAGGAGGATCTTTTTGATTTTTTTTTATGTTTATTAATCTGAATAAATAATTTTTATAATGTACTGTATAAACACTTATTTGATCTTAATAATATAATACAATATGAAACATAATGTAGCAGCAAGGTATGTGAACCTTGTAGCAGCAAAGTGGATACAGCCGCATCTGGAGAAATTCAGGACTGAGGTTCAATACCAGTTATTGCAAGGAAGGATGTGCAGTACATAAAAAGGTTTAATAATATTTTTTTCACACAATACACAGTAAAAACATATTTAAGTATAAATTCACGAATGTTTAGTATATTTTTTATACGTGCATGTATTTACCATTTGGCAGCTATAAGGGGCCTCCCCCAGGCCACTCAACGTATCCCCAGGTGGCGATAGGGGAACGCCCTAGAGATATGTAGGGTACCTCCAAAGGAGGCACGGCCCAAAGAGGGACCATGTCCCTGGGGGGTCCATAGAAACTGGGGCACCCTCGCCCGGGGCCATAAATACAGGCGGAGGAGGAAGAAGGCCCCTCAAATGTACACTCAAAAGGGATCACCGGTATGTCCACACGTCCCATGAGTTACAAACCTTCTCCCAGTAATGGGTTAAATTGCATGGTGATGCATAACACCATCGCGGGAGGATCCTCTATAGGAGGACAACTGCGGCAGGGCATAAGATCCGGATCTATGGACAACGGCCTCTGCAAAGGGCTGCCTCGATCCTTTCGGAGTACCTGCAAGACTGGGGACCTTGCGGTCAACTCTATTCCCACTTGAGGAGTGGCGCCCCTCGAGGAAATTATAGCCTAGTAAACGACACATCATTCGCACGGGATTCTGATTAATTCACAATTCTTTTGGACTTTTCGGGCTAAAAGACCTCTTCCTAGCTAATTTATGTACTATGGGCTGCCTCCCCGTAGTAGCATAATATTTTTAGGCATGAATGTATAATGATTGGATTTCGGATTTCGTATATGGATTTCGACTCTTGTTGATTGAAGAGCATCTCCAATTACTGAAAACCATGTTGTGACGAAGATGGGCTCAGGATTGCACAAAGCCTCCATTCATACTAGAGGTCCCAGGGACTTCTTGCTGTCCGGTTCTAAGCCGGCTTAAGCACTTCGGTGTAGACTTGAGAAAATATGTGATCCCCGTCCTCTACTGGTATCCGGGATCATTGCTTTTCCTGAGGCCAAAATAGTTTCAATGATTTAAAGAACATGGAAATTGGAACTTGGAATGTTACGACGTTAAAAAATGACTATCGTATCAAAATTTTGGCTGACGAATTCAGACGATTCAAACTGGATTTGTTAGGAGTTTCAGAAACTCATACCCTAGGGGTAGGAATCATGAAATTAGGTAGTATAGAATTTGTTTACTCAGGCAGGAAGGATGGGGTATATAGACAGGGAGTAGGGCTCATGATGAATAAGGAAGCTGCTAAGTCTTGTTTAGGCTGGTAAGGTATTAATAATAGAATACTAATTGTTCATGTTATGACTAAAAAGTTCATGGTATCAATTATAGTAGTATATGCTCTGTAGGACCGATCGACGGTGATACTAGTGACTCAGATGAATTTTACTTACAGTTACAGGAGCAACTTGTCAGGGTCCCAGGTAGAAATATGATGTTTTTATTAGGAGATTTTAACGCCCAGGTTGGTAGAAATAGGGATAGATGGTATCCTAGCCTAGGTAAATTTGGTATAGGAAAAGAAAACAGTAATGGATACAGACTTTTGCAATTTTGTAGGAATAACAATCTAGTTATAACCAGTACGGTGTTTGGTCATAAAATGGCTCATAAGTTAACATGGTACTCACGTGATGGTAAGACAGCAAACCTTATTGATTTGGTTATAGTAAACCGAATACTGGTAGGATCAGTAAAAGATACTAGGGTATATAGGAGTGCTGTTATTGATGTTAAAAGTAAAGGTCACCATCTATTAGTGTCTAGGGTTCGGAATTTCGGAAGGGTAACTACCATCCGAGAAGTAATGATGTTGGTAGACTCCAGGATGAGAATTTGAGAGAAACTTTCCAGGAATAGCTGAGCACTAAACTTGAGAGTTTAAAATTTGACAATGTGGAAGATGGTTGGAATAATTTTAGAAAAATTATTTGTGAAGTTGCTGAAGGTGTCTTAGAGAAAAAAGCTAGGACTGCAGCTAATTTAGCGAAAAAGCTTTATGTTTAATAGGAAGGAGAAGGGACCTGTACAAGAATTATCTGAGTGATAGATCATAAGAAAACAAAAGGAATGTACAGAAAGTGGAGGAAGCATTAAAATATGAACTAAGGAGGTGTGAAGCGGAGGCCATGGATAAAATTGCGAGGATCTGGATGATGCAGCTAGACGGCATAATAGTAAAATATTGTACTGGCATGTTAATAAATTGAGAGGGAGTTGTCAATCCGGACTTGTCCCAGTTAAAGATAGGAACGGGGCCATAATTAGTGATAAGGAAAGGGTTAAAGAGAGATGGGCAGAACATTTTGAGAATTTGCTAAACTGAGATAGAGTTGGAGGAAAAGATATAGAGGAAAATGAAAAAGTTTATGATACCTTGGATGTGAAGGAAGATTTGTTTGTGAGGAAGAATTACCGACAGTACTAAAAGGATTATAAAATAATAAGGCTCCATGTGCTGATAGTGTGGTAAATGAGTTTCTTAAATATGGTGGCTCTGAGGTTAGAAGTAAGTTACTGAAAATTATGAATATGATTTTTTTAAAAAGGGGAAGTACCTAACGATTTTAGGAAAACCTTAATTAAGCCACTTCATAAGAAAGGTGATAAGAGTGAGTATGGTAATTATCTAGGTATTAGTCTGGTCTCTATAGGTAACAAATTATTTAGTAATAATACACTTTTTAGACTGAGAGATGCTGTAGACAAAGTTTTAAAACAAGAAGATTGCGGTTTTAGAAAAGGTAGAGGATGTGTCGACCAAATTTTTTCTCTTAGGTTAATAATTGACAAGTTCCCGAGTTTTGTATTGAATCAGGAGTTAAGCATGGTTGTATTGTATTCCCCTTTATATGGATTATTTTGATGGATTTTGTCTTGAGGAGCACAGGAAAGGCAATGGGAGACCACGGAATCAAATGGGGAGGAAGAAGTCTCCTGGACTTGGATTATACTGATGATTAAAGTATCCTAGATGAAAATGTGAGCAAAATGAATGCACTTTTAGAGGTTTTGCGAGTTCAGGGTGCTAGAATAGGTTTGAAAATTAATGTTAAGAAGACTAAGTCACTAAGCCTAGGAATAAGTGAAGATGAAAAGGTGACGTTGGGTAACGAAAAGATTGATCAGCTGGGCAGCTTCACTTACCTTGGTAGCATCATAGGCAGCGCAATCGCGCTGCCTAAGTAAAAAACGATGTTGGCACAATGTATTATTTTTTTGTATTCCATACCAGGGCACTTCGTATCGAAGGAGTTCTCGTAACTTCGAAAAGGGCTCATTCGATTGGAAATTGGAATGGCTAGTGCCCTTTTTAATAGTCGAAAGTGATTGGAAGGCAACTAACACCCCTTTCACGCCCACCATTTCTCCAAACACATCCAAGCAAAATTTTGAGATAACCTTTTTGTTTAGCGTAGTTGATTTCCAGATAGAAATTATGTTTTTGAGGAGGACACTCCCCCACAGCCCTCAGGGCAAGGGTTGTAAGAGCAGGAAACTCCCCTCACAGTATTCAGGGCAAGGGTTATAAGTTATGCCCTTGGGGCATATAAGGTTTTTATAGAAGGCGTTGTTGAAGAAACTTCAAAAAAGGCTCATTCGATTGGAAATTCAAAGGGCTAGTGCCCTTTTTAATAGTCGAAAGTGATTTGAGGGCAACTAACCCCCCTCTCACGCCCACCTGTTCCCCAAATACATCCAATCAAAATTTTGAGATAGCATTGTTCAACGTAGTTGAAAGTTCTGGAAATTTGGTCTTTAAGGATGACAACCCCCCCCCCCCACAGCCCTTAGGGCAAGGGTTGTAAGTTATGCCCTGGGGCGTTTAAGGTTTTTATAGAAAGCGTTGTTGTAGAAACTTCAAAAACGGGTCATTTGATTGGAAATTGAAATGGCTAGTGCTATTTTTAATAGTCGAAAGTGATTGGAAGGCAACTAACACCCCTTCCTTGCCCATTATTTATCCAGACTCATCCAATCAAAATTTTGAGATAGCCATTTTGTTCAAAATAGTTGAAACGTCTCAAAATTATATCTTTGAGGATGACACTTCCCCCACAGCCCTCAGGTTAAGGGTTGTAAGTTATGCCCTGGGGGCATATAAGGTTTTTAACGAAAGCTTTGTCGTAGAAACTTGAAAAATGGCTCATTCAATTGAAAATTCAAAGGGCTAGTGCCCTGTTCAATAGTCGAAAGTTATTGGAGGGCAACTAACCCCCCTCTCATGCCGACCTTTTCCCCAAACACATCCAATCAAAATTTTCAGATTGCCATTTTGATCAACGTAGTTAAAAATTTTAGAAATTAAGTCTTTGAGGATGATAACCTCCTCGGAGCCCTCAGGGCAAGGGTTGTTAGTTATGCCCCTGGGGCATATAAAGTTTTTATAGATAGTGACGTTGTAGAAACTTCAAAAAGGGCTCATTCGATTGGAAAATAGAAGGGCTTGTGTCCTTTTTAATAGTCAAAAGTGATTGAGGGATAACTAACACCCCTCTCTCACCAACCATTTCCTCAGACACATCCAATCAAAATTTTGAGATAGCCATTTTGCTCGAAGTAGTTAAAAAGTCCAGAAATTATGTTTTTGAGGATGACACTCCCCCCCCCCTCAGTGCAAGGGTTGTAACTTATGCCCTGGGGACATATAAGGTTTTTGTTATTGAAAGTGTTGTCGTAGAAACTTCAAAAAGGGCTCATTCGATTGGAAATTGAAAGGACTAGTGCCCTTTTTAATAGTCGAAAGGGATTGGAGGGCAAGTAACCCCCCTCTCATGTCCACCATTTCCCCAAAAACGTCCAATCAAAATTTTTAGATAGTCATTCTGTTCAACGTGGTTGAAAGGTCCGGAAATTATGTCTTTGAGGATGACACTCCCCTCACAGCCCTCAGGGCAAGGGTTGTAAATTTTTCTCATATAAGGTTTATATCGAAAGCGCTGTCGTAGAAACTTCAAAAAGGTTTTTTTTTTGTTTGTTTAGACCAGGGCACTTCGTATCGAAGGAGTTGTCGTAGAAATTTTGAAAAGGACTCATTCGATTAAAAATAGAAAGGGCTGGTACCCTTTTTAATAGTTGAAAGTGATTGGAGGGCATTTAATCCCCCTTCCACGCCCACCCTCCCATTTGCCCATTATGTTTAAAAACTAAATATTGCCTTAAGATTAAATCAAAATGTACTGTGTTAATGCTAATTCCCAATAAGGCATCTCAGCAGTATCCCAAGAACGACTGAGGGTACTATGTTCAAACTTTCGGGGCTACTTCAGCTCTTAAAATTTAACCAAATCAACATAGCGTAAGTGTATCCAAGCTATCAAAGAAAGTAAACAGATTTTTTTGCGAATGGTATCAAGTTTTCTGTTTCAGGTCAACTAGAGAGGGTATGAAACTAAATTAAACCCACTTTGTGTCCAGATTTTAAAAGGGTGTATGTTGTTAAAAATTGCTGAAAAATTTTCTCCAGCATAGAAATAGCAGGCCAAACTATAAAGTCTTAAAAAAATGAAAAGATTTAAACTATTATTTTCTTTTTTCCTGAAAAGACTATGTCAATATAATACGAACAGAAATTTATTAAAAAAACTTTTTTCACAAAATAAGTTTTTCAAAGAAAAGTAAAGCACTCCGTTAAACCAAAAATGAGCAAAAATAAAATCAAATAATCTACCAAGCGTGAAACTACCACAAATCAGCATCGATAAATAAATGAAACCCAAAATGAACAGAAATTACAATAGATAACCCAGTCAAACTCAAAACGAGCAGAACTTAACATGAATAGGGCTCAAAACCCTTATTCTTTTTCCCAAATTATGTTGCACTTCTTTCCTAAGTGCAGCATAGTTTGCACTTTACTGAAAAAAACACAAGTGAATTTGTATTGTCAGTTTAATATACATATACTGATATTTATTAATCAAAATGTTAATATTATTTGATTATTAAAGTTATAAACGTAAAAACATTTATATTTTTTCAGTAAAGTGCAAATTATGTTCTGGCCTTGGGAAGGCATAGGGGCCCTACTCATGTTAATTTCTGCTCGTTTTGAGTTTGACTCGGTTATTTATTGTAATTTCTATTCGTTTTGGGTTTCATTTATTTATCGATGCTGATTTGTGATATTTTCACGATTAGTAGATTATTTGATTTTATTTTTGCTCATTTTTGGTTTAAGGAGTTCTTTACTTTTCTTTGAAAAACTTATTTTGTGAAAAAATTTTTTTTTAATTAATTATAATTAAAGACGTTGGGAGCAGTGAAGATGTTAAAAGTAGAATAGCTGTTAGTAGTTAGCTGTTAGCTGTTAGTAGAAAGATGTTAGTAGTAGAATAGTTTTTTTCACACTTAAGAAAAGTTTGGAAGAATAGGAAGATAAGTCTGCAAACCAAGATTAGAGTGTTAGAAGCTACAATGATAAAAGTGGCCAAATATGCCTCTGAAGCATGGGCGCCCTGAAAAGCGGATGAAGATTTGCTGGATGTTTTCCAGAGAAATTGCTTACGGATTGTTCTGGGTATCCGGCTGACTGACCGTATTTGAAACAATAGGCTGTACGAAAAATTTGGTTCAATACCGCTTTCTAGGACTATAATGAAAGAAAGTTTGAGGTGGCTAGGGCAAGTTGTGTGGATGAAGCATGACAGATTTTCCTAAGACTGTCCTTTTCGACCAACCGTCTAGGGCTAAACGGAAAGCAGGTCGTCCTCGTCTGAGGTGGGAGGACGTTGTAAAGAAAGATTTAAAGGAAGTGGGAACTTCCTGGGAGGGTGTAAAAAGGGAGGCTTTGAATAGATTGGGATGGAGGAGGAGCGTGTGTAGCTGTGTTGGCCTCAGGCGGCTTGGTGTTGCGGCAGGTTGTTAGTATTAGTAGTAGGTTTAGGCAGAATTCGCCTTTTGGGACGGAAATTTGAACGATGTTTTGCCTGTTTGAACGCTGTGATTTACATTTCGATTGATTAAAGAGCCAAAGTTGGCCTGTGGCTCCTTCTTCATCAAAAGCTGGGTTGTGTCTCTCCAACAACGCCTATCTACCCTTAATCGATATTTTAGCAGACAGAGAAACACGTTGCACCTTGTATGGACCAGAATCATACCAGAATTTACAGATCAGCATGATCGGAGTCAAGGGCCTTTAGGCTCTTTTTTCCGTTTTTTTCTTTTTTTTGCAGAAAGACAGTCGTGTAGCACTTAATTTGAGGCGGAATCACTCAAAAGCTGTTTATATGCATGTTAATCGAAGCATAAAGTGAATGGCTCATCTAATATCCCCCACCCTCTCCACGGCATAGAAGCATCTTTTGGATATACAAATTAGTATGATGGGACTCAAGATATGGCGTTGAGGATATTCTAACACCGCTTTGATTCCTTTTGCTAATGTTTGTTTTAGGGAAAGACAGGCATGTTACACCTTTTTTGATAGTACGGCTAGAAGAATATAGTGGATCGTTGCCCCCCCCCCCCCCTCCCAATATCCCTTCACTCTGAGGTATCTCAATGGCTTGACTTTTGTAAGATGCTTTCTGAGATGGAAGTGACTGGTTTCTACATTTTTGGTATGCATTTTGCCTCTTATCTTGTTTTGGGACATTTTGCTATTTGGAGAAATAGCTCTCCTTTTTCGTTCTAGGCCTTGGTTCAGTCACAATTTTGACATTTGCCAGTTTTAAATCAACCGTCCTACTGCACATGGGATGACAGGTCTCATCTTTTCATCACTCTGTGATGGTAATGAAGGGTTACCTCCTTCCTTACTTAATATAGAGTACCTATTTGGTAAAGGAATAGGCTGTATCCCAGGCAGACTATTTTTTGATGGATAAAAACCACTTCCCACTAATTGAACTGGTGCTCTTTGCACCTGCTGAACAATTTGTTGCTGATCATAAAATTCATTTGGGTTGTATGGGCCCTGCTGCTAACTTACTGGCATATCTCTGGGCCATAGCACTATCGTGTGGTTCTAACTTGCTTTATTATTAGCTCCATAAAACCGTGGGGTCATCTGAAAAAATGATTGTCCTCGACCTAGACCACTTGTACCTGCACCATGACCCTCTTGGGGGTCGAATGTTCATCTTTCGTAATCCAAAAGTGAATTTTCAGTATATCATCTTCAAAACTTATCAATTACTCTCTAGTTACCTACCTCACGAAAACATTGAAAACTTCAAGTAAAAGATTTTGTATTCTACCGTTAATCTTTTCTTCTCCCGATTCTCCACAGAAAAAAACTAAAATAAGTTGTTTTTTTTTAATACTAGTGCCAAAAACTTCGAGCGAATAATTTTGCGATTTTCTCGGATAAGTTTACTGTATCGACAAATTTATGCAAGGCAACTGATGCGTGGGAAGGGACATAGGTTTATGCTATTCTTCCTGTCTTTTAACAATAGTGCAGCTTTATTGATGAATTGTCACCAACTAACCATGGTTCAAACCGCAGTTATGACTAATCTCAGTTAGCCCCTCCTTTCTTCATCACTATCACAAGCTGCTAAACTTAAGTTTCAAATTTTAAAGAAATTCAAAAATATAACTTCTCTAGTGAAAGTTTTATCTTAATGATATTACCTGCCTTAATCCTTTTCCTATGATTTAGAAATGGACAATAGCAGTTAAGAATCGATTTATTTCTGAATTATAATACGCACGCTTTGTGTGATTTTATTGGTAAAGAGCCATTGAAGCCAGTTTTATTACCATATAATTATACTTCGAAAGAAAGTCAAATACCCAAAATGACGGCTGTGTAATAAACTGATTAATGTCAACTGCACTTGCGTGCTTGGCTTGATCTGGCTATGACACTGCTTATTACCAAATGGCACTTGTTTCTTTTTTTTGCTTTGGGAAGGGGGTGCAGCATGTATAAAAATTTTGGATACAAACTGCAATAAGTACATTTTACTTTTCAGAGTCAATCGACCATTTGATTCATCAACTGGATTTGTTGGGTATAACTTTAATGGGGATGACGAAGATTTAGACATACCAGAAGTAAACCCACTGATTCTTCCAACTCGAGGTTTCACCCAGGAAAGTGCTTCCTTTCACTTGCCAGTTGAAGATGATGGACTGCCGAATTTGCTAGAATCTTTAAATTCATTCTGCGACTTACCTGATCCACCAGACTTAGGGAGTGATAGGGAAGATGGTTGTTTAACCCCTGTACAGGAGATCAGAACTTTGCAACCAAGGTAAGTTGCGTAATGTTTTTAGTTTAATATTCTAAAGAAAAATAGGTAGCGTACCAAGTGGGAGAACGATGCAAATTGATCTTTTAAGTATGTTGTCGTGCAAAATGTTGAAGACGCTTCTTAATTTGCTATACTTATTGTTTCGTTTGTTTTTTTGTTGTTTTTTTTTTTGTATTGGAGATGTCAAAGGTCCTGTTCCTGTCTATTCCTGAATAAGACTGAGGGAGGGAGACGGTGCTGTTTATGATTTAATTGGCCTGTTCATCTGTAGAAAAGCCGTTTTTTTATTTGGATTTATATATTAAATTGAAAATAAAGGAATTCCAAACCCAAGGAATTTCCTTACGTTAAAGAAAATAATGCCGGGTCTTAGAAGCTTATTTTGGCCCTGAGATTGTACTTTCTTTTAACCTTTTTTTTTGTAGTAAACCCGAAACTATACTACAGAAGCCACAGTTTTGGCGTTTGTTATCCTCCAGTTTAATGGATATTAGGCATAGGTCTTCAGAAGGCATGGGGGTTGTCAACCCTACTGATGTTAATTTTTGCTGGTATAGAGTTTGACTCGGTTAGTTATTGTAATTCTGTTTGTTTTGGGTTTCATTTATTTATTGGTGGTGATTTGTGGTAGTTTTACGCTTGGAAGGTTATTTGACTTTGTTTCTGCTCATTTTGGTTTAATGGAGCTCTTTACTTTTTTGGAAAAATTCGTTTTGTGGAAAAAGGTTTTTTTTTAATTAAACTCTGTTCGTTTTGTATTGACAGAGTCTTTCTCGTGGACAAAACTTATTTTATATCTCTATGGGTTTTTTTTCTGTAAGAATCCGTAGTTTACTTGCTATTTATATGTTGGAGAAACTTCTTTTTAACAATTTTCTTGTTTAATTTAGTTTTAACTTTGAACTTTGACTTTATTGAATATAAACACACAAAGAAACACAACTCCAGGGACGGATCAATGATCCCTAGGGCCAGATCTTGAGTATTCATATAAATATTATCACTGATTATTGACAAAACAACAAAGTGTTGAGCTCTGAAAGAAAAAAAATACTGAAAAAAGTTACTGTGCACTACATAAAAAAGAGAGAATCCTCTTGAACATTATTCATTTGTACTAGTAGAAAGAAGATGTTTCTTATAATTGTATCGAAATGACGGAACTTAAACAGAATCTTTTATTTCCAGCGGAATACTGTTCCATAATTTCACTCCAACGTATACCTCATCAAGTTGACTTGATGAATAAAACGTAATACCATCCACAAAAAATTCTATAAATGCTCTTTGACAACCTGGATACACTTACACTCTTTTGCTTGCAATTGTAAAAGCAGAAGTAGTAATACTAGTAGCCCTGAAAGTTTCTGTTTATTACCGACCCTCCTTCGTTCTCGAGATATTGCTGAGGTGTCTTATTGACAACCATACACACAGTGCCTTTGGGTGTCTCATAATTTTGATTGGGTGTGTTTGGAAAGTAAATGGGCTTGGGAGGGGGGCCTGCTTGCCCTCCAATCACTTTGACTCTTAAAAAGGACAGTAGAACGTTTAATTTCCAATCGAATTAGCTCCTTTAAAAGTTTTGATGATATTGCTAGCTATTATAGTGCTGCCTATGATACTGCTTATGCGCCCCTCATTTAGTTTTTCGTCTAATTGAAACTCCCACCAAACGTTCCTTGAAAGTTTCACCTTAATATCCTTAGTGTCATTAGTTACATCAACTTTAGTAGTACTAGAATTAATAGTATACAAATAATGCCAAAGCTTCACCTTAATACCCTTAGTTTGCGTAGCAGCAATAGTTTTAGTAGCAGTAATGGCAATAGTAGCAGAATGTGCATAGCTCCTTTGGTTTCTTCAGAATCTCCTTCAACACACGCTAAAAGTTTCAATATAATATCATCAACCGTTTCTGAAGCATTGCTGATACGTCCTCTTGACAACCTGCTGGGGATAGTGCGTTCGGATTTAGTTCAATACAGTTTCAATCAGTACTTTTTTCCAATATTCAATATACAGCCCTATATGTAAATTTACATAGAGACACTGGAAAAAAATTACTAGGTAAAATAAAAAGGCAGGGCTGACCTCCCCTCAACTATAGGGCTTTCACCAGACCGAGTTGTTGTCTGTAATTTACACATTCAACTTGATCTATACAGCTCTTTATGTAAAGGCCTGGGGGGGGGGTGACATCCGAAAAGGCATAATTATTGGACCTTTCAACAATGCTGAAGAAAATAGATGTCTCAAAATTTTTTACTGGATGTTTGTTTTGGGAAATGATGGGCTAGGGTGGGGAGGGTTGCCCTCAAATCACTTTTAACTCTTAAAATGGGCACAATAAGTTCTAATTTCCAATCAAGATAGTACAATCCAAAGTTTATGCGACCACCCATTCCATAAAAGCCTTATATTCCCCCAGGGCAGAACTTACACCCCTTGCCCCAGGGCTCTGGTGGGTTCTGTCAACCCTGGAGGAATGTCCTTTGGACTATTTAAAAAAAATGGCTATTTGATAATTTAGATCAGAGGCGCTTGGGGAAAAGAGGGTGTTGGGGGGGGGGGGGGGGTTAGTTACCCTCCATCACTTTCGACTCTATACTATGTCTATATATGTCGTTTTTTTCATGTTCAGCATGCAGATGGAAGAACTCCTGTTTCACACTTCAAACTTTTTTAATGTCATAAAACCCAACTTCAAACATTACTTTTATTGGTTAGTAAAAAAAAGAAAGAAAAACACGCTTGAAAGTAGAACACAAAAGATTATACTCCGTAAATAAATGGCACTGTTGGCGTGCGTAATTCTGATTTTGCCGTATGACTAGGGCTTTAGTGAGATTAGCTTTTAAATTGATTTTCTTGGTCTTGAAAACTGTGAATTAGCGGGGTAACAAAAGCAAAGAAGTGTTACAATTGGTAATTATTTTACGATTTATGACTTTAGAAAAATATCTGCCTATATGTACATATGTACCATTTATATGTACAAAGGATATTGTGCAGCGTTAGCCATAGCTATATTTAGAATAGTTGGTGATGAATATGGACTTTTAAGATGCCAAGCGTGATATATAAAATAATTAAAAGAACTTTAAACACATGAATAAAATTTATTTATGTGACAAGTGAATTCAAAGAATGCATTGGAGGTGTTAGAGAACCTCCTCTGCATTCGAAACAAATTCGTGTGAAGAAACTTCTCTGATTTCACTTTTTACATCCTCTTGCTGAGGATTGGAATACCCCCTGAGAACTCTTTGCATTCAAATGTAGGCCTTTATTAAACCTTGGAAAAGCACGGGTGAAGTTAAATCTCCACCAATTCAGTTCATTTTGCTGTATATTCAAAGGTTACGTATGGTTCAAGTGTTACCAAATGTCCAGTCTATTGGATCAACATTTTTATTTCGTCAATAGAAACTAAAGCAGTAAAAAAAAAATTCGAAATGTAATCACAATATATTGGTTACTGTGAATGTCCGAAATTGATGAATGTCGACACACCGGCAAATGTCTGAAATACCCTTTTTTTCTCCGTGAATTTAGTCAACGTTGCCAGTCAACTTTTTCAGTTTTATGCAAGGTTTGATGGTGACAGGTTAGGTTAGATTAGGTTGAGTTAGGTTAGATCTTTAACCCATTTCTGATATTTATAAATTTAATTTAACCTAACTTTAACTTTTACCATCAGACCTTGCATAAAACTGAAAAACCAGATTCGCAAAGCTACTCGAATTCGCAAGCAGAGAAAAAGGAATTTCGGACATTCACCGGTGAATGTCGACATTAACAGTAAGATATTCATTGTAAGAATCTGTTGTGTTTCTGTTTCCAAACATGCAAGGTTACTCAAGTTTAAAGTTACCCGTCTATAATCATTAGCAGTATGAATTTCTCAAGCTATTATAAAATTGTTGAAATACCGACTAAAAAACAGACGATCTTATTGAAAATTATGCCGTTAAATTTAATGTGTCTGCGAAGCCGACGCTGGAGATTCCTAACCCTATATGCATTTTTTTTTCATTTAATCATAGACGGATATTGCATACTTGTTTATTTGTTCGTTTTCTTTGTCTCCCTCCAGGAATTAAAGGTCACGAAATGTTTGAACAGTTCTTTAATCGTTATTCTTAAAACACAGGATGTGTTTTTCATGGCGCTATTGACGACACTGCTCTTCATATGGTCCCAGTTGGATTGTATGTTTAAGTGCATATTAAGGTTTGAAAAGTATAAAGGTATTTTATATACTTTTACCGTTTGTTAGATCTGAAATTTTGTGTGGTCTATGAGGCATCAAATATATTAGTTCAAACATTTTCTGTATTTTTTCAAATTATCCCTCGTCCCGCACATTGGGATTCGTATCCACCTGTCTGGCTTTGGCTCAAGCCTTTGTAAAGAATATTAAGAGTCTACACGCTAGTGTGAACAGAGTGATGAATGTCCAATTTTTATTTATTCATTTAGGTTAATTAAAGCATATAGATAATAATTTTATAATCCTTAACAAATAATTTTAAAAATTGTGCTGTTGCAAATAGATCTTTAGTCGGACACCTGCATTTTTTAGTTATTCTAACGGCCTCAAAACATTGCTTTCCCTTCGTTGGTCGTTGGTATCACCGCATGGATATCGCTGTTGCCATTGCAGTTTCTGCAGTTGCTCATTACAAAGTTCGTGTATCTGGTTAAAAAAAAAAAACTCCTCTGGGTATCCACAATATTGTGGAAAATTCTCCATTGCATCTGTAAACTGTTGCACCCACAGCTTAGTAGCCACAGTTGGTAACCCACAGCTTAGCAGCTTTTCGTTTAGTTTACAACGCAGGATCTATTGTTATTGTGAAGTTTACCAAGGACATACTAGCCGAGTTTGCAACAGCATCTGCTCTTTCAAAAAGAAGACTAATTTCTGACTCGGAATGTTGTTCATGTTGTCTGTAATTTGTATTTAAGACATTCCCCGGTTTATTCAGATCAGCCTCCTTTTACCATATATTTGGATTTCTGGACTAATCTCTTTCGATATCGTCTTTGTTGAGCACCATTATACGCGTTTGTAGCATATTTTTCCATCCTAAGTTCAACAAGCTTCCTTAAATCTGTTACTGTGACCAGGCTTCATTGGCCGACAAACCTTGATCAGTAATAATGGAAGTGTGATTAATTTCATCAGTCCAGTGTCTATTCATTATTGTGTTCACAAGTATCTTGCTATAGGTGTTTTTGTAACTTTCAGCTCTTCGATGATAGTCCATAACTCTATTTGGTGCTGTCGTATGTAATCCTAATCATTGAGATAACGTTCCTTAACTTTTCTGCTTTTACTTTTCAATAACTATCATGTGTACAGTATATTTGCTTTCGTTGTTGCTGTAGTACTGTTTCTTTTAATAGATACTTCAGTTGCCCTGTTTCGATGCTTTTCTTAGTTTCTTTCCGTTTAGCATCATTTAAGTCAACCCCATTCATTTCGATCCCATGTAACTCATCTCCGTTCAACTTAACCCCCATTTCAACTCCATTTAATTCAGCACCATACTACTCAACTCAACTTAAACTCGACCCTCGTACAAATCGAAGCTATTGGACTCAACCTCATACAACTAACTTTTGATAAAACAATTCACTTGAGTAGTTGTTTGCGGAAATGTATGGGTGGCCTTTGAACCATTTTGAAAAGCTTAAAAATCGCTTCTAATTTTGCTCGCAGTTTTTAGCTTGTATTGCAAAACCCCGAAACAGAAGGTTTCATCTGACGCTTGAATAATATAATAGGTTTTAGGCTATTATTTCTTAGTGTATGGTTTGTTTTCGTATATGTAAGAGTGCATGTCTTCTTGCTTACTTTTCATGGCATTAAAGACATAAAATATAATAAACATCAAAATTAAATACTTCAGGAAAAAATCGGATGTTGTTTCAAAATCAGGATTTTTGGAAGTATTTCTCAAAAAATGTAAGGGATACAAAAATTTTGCCTTGGTAATGGAACAGATAATATGAACTTCTACCGATGTTTACAGTTACTCGATTTCTAAGAATCTAAGCTTCGAAGCTTGGGCATTTTACCTAGTTTCAATTTGAAAGTGCTGCCTGCCTGCTTGCATAAAAGAAGCTCTCCGCTCAAAAGCAGAAATACAGCTCAAAGAAGTGAAAGCTTAATGTTATCACTTCAGATTTTCCTAAATATTGCCTTGATTAGTAATACAACTGAGGTGTTTATTTGCCTGACTGAGAGTATTTCCTCAGGTCTCTTTGTCTAATACTTGGTGTATTTTAAGTAGTATTAGGTTCTTTCTTAAATGGGCAAAGCGTATGAAGTGTTATGGTATTTTATTTTGAAGGGATCCTAATGCTGCTGACAATGCCAAGAAGGAGAAGAAGCTAGCTCATACCCCTCCAAAACCAAAATTTGATAGTTGGAGTCGGATTGACTTGTATACTGTGAAGCTGGAGGACAAACCTGCCAAAAGTGGTAAAACCACATTACTGCCAGATGGCTTAAGAGGAAATAACGTGAGAACACCTATCCATTTTGTATTTTTTTTTTCAGGGGGGGGGGTGAGGGTGGACCTTCCTTTTGCTTCAATTCCTAATATAGAAATGTATAACATCGTTCGATAATGGGAAAAAAATGTACGAATGTTAGTTTGTTATATCATTGAATACAAAGACATCCTTTCAGTTGTTCCTGGGGGGGGGGCTGGGGGCAGAATCTCGTAACAGGTTAAGACTCAGAGACATTTGATCAGTGGTAAGAATATTCAAAATTTTGTGAGGAATCTTGTTTTAGGTTACTTTGCTGTCAACATTCGTGCATATGTAACCTAATTGTCGTTGTAACCTTGAAAAAAATGCATAACAGTTCATAGCTACGAAAAACAATGTATTATTGGAGAAATTGTGTAGTAGGAAAAATTTGGTAGTTCAGACTCATTTACGATTGATATTTATTTTCTTGTTCCAGCTTAATGATATTTTGTAGTCAGAAAAATGACTTCCCGGATTTTTTAAAAGCAGTTTGTAGCCGCTCGAAAACGTCATCAATTTAAAGAAAAAGCTCGTAATTGGAAATTTCATAGTCGAATTTCTTTAGCTGGTGATCCGAAGTCCCTTATTTAATAATAATTTTATTTTTGACCCACTATCCAAAAACACAAGAGGAGTAAAATAATGAAAGCAGGAAACGTAAAAAAAAATACACTTTCTAGTAGAGCAGACGGGTTAAATTATGGAAAGGGTCAAAAGAAAACAGCGCGTTTTCTTTCATCATCATCATCATTTATTTTTTCCTAAATATAACACAAACAAAAACAACGGGAAAGAAAAAGAAAACGGGTCCCCAGAGATAAGCTTGTGGAGGGTCTATTAAACATTTATAAAACTACAAACTGACGACACACGCAAAAATTACTCAATGAAGTAAAATAACCTGTTTACTATCAACCGGAAAATGGCAAAATCGGATTAAATTCGTGAAAAAAGGAGAAACATCAGGAAAAGAGAAAAGGGGGAAAATAAACAAAGGAGAGAGAAAAACTGCTGGACAAAAATTACGGAAAGCCCGCCGAGAAACTGCCTTCGCGGGGAAATATATAGGGACATCAGAAGGGATGGAGTTCTAAAGGAAAATGGATTATTAACAGGATACCTCTGAGCTGCTGTTGATGGTTGTTTGGTACTTTTACCACTGGAGCTATTCTTGTATCACTATATAGGTCAGCAGAAGGTTATAGACGAGGGAGAAAAAAAGTCGCCTTCAATGCCCTATTTTGGTCTCTTTAAAGTGAGAACAGAAGAGATTTGTTTGTACTACCCCAGAGATACTATTACTACTACTAACAACTCACCGCAAAACCAAGCCGCCTGAGGCCAACACAGCTACGCACGCTCCTCCTCCACCCCAATCAATTCAAAGCCTCCCTTTTTACACCCGCCCACGAAGTTCCCATTTCCTTTAAATCTTTCTTTATGACGTCCTCCCACCCCAGACGGGGACGACCTGGTTTCCGTTTAGCCCTAGACGGTTGGCTGAAAAGAACAATCTTCGGCAATCTGTCATCCTTCATCCGCACAACGTGCCCTAGCCACCTCAACCTTTCTTTCATTATAGCCCTAGAGAGCGGTATTGAACCACATTTTTCGTATAGCCTATTGTTTGAAATACGGTCAGTCAGCCGGGTACCCAGAACAATCCTTAAGCAATTTCTCTTGAAAACATCTAGCAAATCTTCATCCGCTTTTCGGAGCGTCCATGCTTCAGATCCATATTTGACCACTGTCATCACTGTAGCTTCTAATATTCTAATCCTAGTTTGCAAACTTATCTTCCTATTCTTCCAAACTTTTTTTAACTGTGAAAAAACACCCTGAGCCTTGGTTATTCTACTTTTAACATCTTCACTGCTCCCACCATCTTTACTAATAATACTACCAAGGTAAGTGAAGCTGTCCACCTGATCAATCTTTTTATTACCCAGCGTCGCCTTTTCATCTTCAATAATTCCCAGCCTTAGTGATTTAGTCTTCCTAACATTAATTTTCAAACCAATTCTAGCACCCTGAACTCGCAAAACCTCTAAAACTTCATTCATTTTGCTCACACTTTCATCTAGGATGCTTAAATCATCAGCATAATCCAAGTCCAGGAGACTTTTTCCTCCCCATTTGATTCCATGGTCTCCCATTGCCTTTCCTGTGCTCCTTAAAACAAAGTCCATCAAAATAATCCATATAAAGGGGGATAGAACACAACCCTGCTTAACTCCTGATTTAATACAAAACCAGCTGCTAACCTCATTTCGTACCTTAACCGCAGCGGTGTTATTCTCGTACATTGCACTAATCACTTTAATGTATTTGTCTGGTATACCATACAAGGATAAAACCTTTACCAAAGCTCTTCTATCAACAGAATCGAACGCTTGCTCATAATCTATGAAACTGAGGACCGAAGGTGTTTGAAAACTCAGGCACTTCTCAATTATTAGCCTAAGAGTGAACATTTGGTCAACACATCCTCTACCTTTTCTAAAACCGCACTGTTCTTCTCTTAAAAATTTGTCTACGGCATCTCTCAGTCTAAAAAGTATCGTATTACTAAGTAATTTACTACCTACAGAGACCAGACTAATGCCTCGATAATTACCACACTCACTTTTATCACCTTTCTTATAGAGTGGCTTAATTAAGGTTTTCCTAAAATCGTTAGGTACTTCCCCTTTTTCAAAAATCATATTCATAATCTTCAGTAACTTATTTCTAACCTCAGAGCCACCATATTTAAGAAACTCATTTACCACCCTATCAGCACCTGGAGCCTTCTTATTTTTTAATCCTTTTAGTACCGTTGCTAATTCTTCCTCACGAAACAAATCTTCTTTCACATCCAAGGTATCACAAACTTTTTGATTTTCCTCTATATCTTTTCCTGCAACTGTATCTCGGTTAAGCAAATTCTCAAAATGTTCGGCCCATCTCTCTTTAGTTTTTTCCTTATCGCTAGTTGCGGCCCCATTCCTATCTTTAACTGGGCCAAGTCCGGATTGACTACTCCCTCTCAATTTGTTAATATGCCAGTACAGTATTTTATTATTATGCCGTCTAGCTGCATCTTCCAGATCCTCGGCAATTTTATCCATGGCCTCCACTTCACATCTCCTTAGTTCATATTTTAATGCTTTTTCCACTTTCTTTACGTTCCTTTTGTTTTCATATGATCTACCACTCAGATAATTCTTGTACAAGTCCTTTCTCCTTTCTATTAAACATAAAGCTTTTTCACTAATATTCTTAGCTGCAGTTCTAGCTTTCTTCCCTAATACACCTTCAGCAACTTCACAAATTATTTTTCTAAAATGATTCCAACCATCTTCCACATTATATCAAATTTTAAACTCTTAAGTTTAGTATTCAACTGTTCCTGGAAAGTTTCTCTCAAATTCTGATCCTGAAGTCTACTAACATCATAACTTCCCGGGAGATAGTTAACCTTCCGATATTTCAGCTTTAAATTAACCCTTGACACTACTAGATGGTGATCTTTACTTTTAACATCAATAACGGCACTCCTATATACCCTAGTATCTTGTATTGATCCTGCCAGTCTTCGGTTTACTATAACATAATCAATAAGGTTTGCTGTCTCACCATCACGTGAATACCATGTTAACTTATTAGCCATTTTATGACCAAACACCGTATTGGTTATAACTAGATTGTTATACCTACAAAAATGCAAAAGTCTGTATCCATTACTGTTTTCTTTTCCTACACCAAAATTACCAAGGCTAGGATACCATCTATCCCTATTTCTACAAACCTGGGCGTTAAAATCTCCCAGTAAACATCATATTTCTACTTGGGACCCTGTCTATTTGCTCCTGTAACTGTAAGTAAAATTCATCTGAGTCACTAGTATCTCCGTCAGTCGGTTCTACAGGGGCGTATACTACTATAACTGATACCCTGAACTTTGTAGTCATAAAATGAGCAATTAGTATTCTATTATTAATACCTTCCCAGCCTAAACAAGACTTCACATAAAGAAAGAGAAACGAGCAAAAATGGGGTTTTTATAGGCCAAATGAAAATACTGAAAAAACAAAGCGAATATTTCGAGAGGACAAACGCCTCTCTTCTTCAGCGCGAAACGAAATAATGTAACCAAGGATAGTGCCGAAGAAAAAAAACAACAAAAAAAAACTAACGCGGAAAGTCAATTTGAAAAGAACCAAAAAACCAAAGAAAAAACCAAAAACTTAAAAGATGAATAAAATTCAATAAAAGCCAACAATTAAAAGAATTAAAACCAAATACCTAACAACCATAAAAGCGAGTTATTTGCCAATATCCGCGATTTGCACAAACAAGACCTAGCAGCTTCCTTATTCATCATGAACCCTACTCCCTGTCTATGTACCCCATCCTTCCTGCCTGAGTAAACAAATTCTATATCACCTAATTTCATGCTTCCTACCCCTGGGATATGAGTTTCTGAAAATCCTAATAAATCCAGTCCGAATCGTCTGAATTCGTCAGTCAAAATGTCAATACGATAGTCATTTTTTAAGGTCGTAACATTCCAAGTTCCAATTTTCATGTTCTTTAAATCACTGAAATTATTTTCGCCTCAGGAAGAGCAATGATTCCAGATACCAGTGCAGGACAGGGATCACATATCTTCTCAAGTCTACACCGAAGTGCTTAAGCCGGCTTAGAACCGGACAGTAAGAAGTCCCTGGGACCTCCATGAATGGAGGCTTTGTGCAATCCTGGGCCCATCTTGGTCACAACATGGTTTTCAGCACTTGGCGATGCTTTTCTATCAACAAGAGTCGAAATCCTGCACAGACAATCTCAAGCCTATTACCTCCGACTCATTATATATTCATGCCTACAAATATTATGCTACTACGGGGAGGCAGCCCATAATAGATAAATTAGCTAGGAAGAGGTTTTTCAGCCCGAAGACACCCATCAAAACAAACCAAGCCCAGAAGAATTGTCCATTAGTCAGAATCCCGTGCGAATGCTGTGTTGTTTACTAGACTATAATTTCCTCGAGGGGCACCACTCCTCAAGTGGGAATAGAGTTGACCGCAAGGTCCCCAGTCTTGCAGGTGCCCCAAAAAGGTCGAGGCAGCCCTTTGCAGAGGCCGTTGTCCATAGATCTGGATCTTACGCCCTGTCGCAGTTGTCCTCCTATAGAGATCCTCCCGCGATGGTGTTCTGCATCACCATGCAATTTAACCCATTACTGAGAGAAGGTTTGTAACTCATGGGACTTGTGGACAAACCAGTGGGCCCTTTTGAGTGTACATTTGAGGGGCCTTCTTCCTCCTCCGCCTGTATTTATAACCCCGGGTGAGGGGCCCCAGTTTCTATTATGGACCCTCAGGGACAAGGTCCCCCCTTGGTCCGTGCCTGCTATAAAGGTACCCTACGTATCTGTAGGGTGTTCCCCTATCGCCACCTGGGGACACGCTGAATGGCCTGGGGGAGGCCAGGAACATAAAAATGAGCTTAATTAAAAATATTATGTTTCCTTTAAACATGGAAAACTCTAGTTGGCTATCGAGTTATTCTCATAGGAGTTACCAGCCCCTATAAAAAAAAGAAACCACACCCAATGGTTCATATGAAGATAGAGTGAGAAGTTGACATAACAAAAAACTAAATTTTCTTGAAAAGAAATTTTGTCTATGCTCGTTAGCGCTAGCAGCCTTAGGGCAAGCTAACAAGGCACTACACCATTGACTGGTTATCGCAATTTCCCCAAAGGCAATGTTAATGCAATAAACCATCAGATACTACCATACCTCAGACATGGCTATTTTCTTTGAGCGCCCTAATGGCTATTACGATCTTAACAAGGCTTGCTATGCAAAATCATGCTTTTACAAGGTGTTTGAAAAGGTGTCTACAGTGGAATTACGTCAATATGCTTAAACTGAAATTATAAGAGACGAGGAGAACAAATGAGGGTAGCGAAAGTATTACGTTTGAAAAAGTGTCACCCTAACAACAATAGCTTTAGTCATCGTAGTGGCTTGCGGTGTAATATTGTTCGCATAAGTTTGGACGATTGTCTCCTGTAAGTTACGCATACGATAAGGAGTCATGAAATGTACAGCCGTACTCTTCCTGCTGTTAAGAGCCATACCATTTGACCATCACCACTCCTTCCTTTTATAAGGGAGACCTTGAGCTATGGAAGTCGCAGACGGTAGATTACTGCAGCAATGAAAAAGTAACTGTCTTTAGCAAAAAAAGACAGGGTGCACATGAGAATGAAGACCCTCAACAAGATCGCTAATATAAATTACAAACAAAAGTGGCCCAAACAAAGAGCCCTGTGGGACACCTTTCAATACAGGCAAAGTAGAGGAAGAAGTACTATTAACCGAAGCATACTGAGATTTCCCTCTGGGGTAAAACCTTAACCATTCTAGTGGGATTCCATGCATTACAAATAAACCGTAACATAGACCCAAAATACCCAACCCCTTGTCGAGATTAACTTGCACAAACTCCGTGGCTTTTAAAAGTGCATGCGAAGTTGAGAAAGAGGGGCGAAAACCATACTGATGTTTAGCTATGAGAGAATTTTTCGCAGTAGTATTAATACTAAATGCAAATGAAGAGATTCTACGATACACTGCCTTTTCAACCTAACCATGACAGAGACAACGGAAAGAAGAGAAGTGGATTGGTAATTTTGAAATTAGAGAGGAATCATTTTTTTTTTTTATGTAAAGGTACAACTTTAGCAACTTTAAATAAACCAGGAAAAACACCGGAAGATAGCCAAAGGTTAGTTCAGCTTGATACTTAAGGACAAAAAAAATGAAAGTATGTTAGTCCCGCCATATCTTCTGACAATAGCGGTGTTATGCTACCATCATGGAAGGTAAAGCAAAAATTTGCAATATTTAAAATAAAGCATGCAAATCTCTTGCAGATCTTTTTTTATCAGAAGTGGGTAAAGGCCCGTAAAAAAAACAAAAAAAAACTACTGCTTCTGCTCTTAAAATTTAACTAAATCAAAAGAGTGAAAGTGTATCCAAGCTGTCGAAAAGCATAGATAAAAAATTTGTGAATGGCATTAAGTTAAAAAAATTTTCTAATGTACTCACTTATATAACTTTAATAAATCTAGAATTTATTAAGATTTTAAGGAATAAATATCAGCATATGTATATTAAACTGACATTGCGCATTCATTTGTATTTTTTTCAATAAAGTGCAAATTATATTCTGGCTTTTAGAAAGCATAGGGGTTTTGAGCTCTGCTCATGTTATTATCTCCTCGTTTTGAGTTTTACTCGGTCATTTATTGTAATTTCTGTTCTTTTTGGGTTTCATTTATTTATTGATGCTGATTTGTGGTAGTTTTAGGCTTGGTATGTTATTTGATCCTCTTTTGCTCATTTTTTTTTTTAATGGAGTTCTTTACTTTTCTTTGAAAAACTTATCTTGTGGAAAAGTTTTCTTTAATTAATTCAAAGAAAGACCGATGCACAGAAACATCTATGAAATCAGTTTAACGGAGGACCCTAATATTGTTTTCCTTCGGCTTATCATAGGCAGCGCGCTAGCGCTGCCTAAGTAAAGAACGATGTGGGCATAATGTGTGTTTTTTTTGTTTTGTTTTTTTTCTCCATACCTGGGCACTTCGTATCGAAGGAGTTGTCGTAGAAACTTCGAAAAGGGCTCATTCGATTGGAAATTGGAGTGGCTAGTGCCCTTTATAATAGTCGAAAGTAATTGGAGGGCAACTAGCGCCCCCCCCCCCACGCCCATCATTCCCCCAAACACATCCAATCAAAATGTTGAGATAGCCATTTTGTTCCACGTAGATGATTTCCAGATAGAAAATATCTTTTTGAGGGGGACACTCCCCCACAACCCTCGGGGCAAGGGTTTTAAGTTATGCCCTGAGGGCATATAAGATCAATGTTGACACAATTTACAGTTTGTTAGTTTTTTTCTTTGAAGTAGGGCACTTCATATAGAAGGGGTCGTCGTAGAGACTTCAGAAGGGGTTCATTCGATTGGAAATCAAGAGTTCTAGTGCCCTTTTTAATAGTCGAAAGTGACTGTAGGGCAAGTAGCCCCCCCCCCCTCACGCCCATCGTTTCCCCAAACACATCCAATCAAAATTTTGAGCTAGCAATTTTGTTCAGCGTAGTTGATTTCAAGATAGAAAATGTGTTTTTGAGGAGAAGACTCCCCCACAACCCTCAGAGCAAGGGTTTTAAGTTATGCCCTTGGGGCATATAAGGTTTTTATAGACGGCGTTGTCGTAGAAACTTCAAAAAAGCCTCATTTGATTGGAAATTCAAAGGGCTAGTGCCCTTTTTTAATAGTCGAAAGTAATTGGAGGGCAACTAGCCCCCCCCCCACACCCATCTTTCCCCGAACACATCCAATCAAAATTGTGAGATAGCCATTTTGTTCAACGTATTTGATTTCCAGATAGAAAATAGGTTTTTGAGGAGGACACTCCCCCACAACCTTCAGGGCAAGGGTTTTAAGTTATGCCCTGGGGGCACACAAGGCTTTTATAGAAGGCGTTGTCGTAGAAACTTCAAAACAGGCTTATTTGATTAGAAATTCAAAGGGTTAGTGTCCTTTTTAACAGTCAAAAGTGATTGGAGGGCAACTAGCCCCCCCCCCCCCACGCACATCATTCCCCCAAACACATCCAATAAAAATTTTGAGATAGCCATTTTGATCAGCGTAGTTGATTTACAGATAGAAAATATGTTTTTGAGGAAGTCGAAAGTGGTCGGAGGGCAACTAATCCCCCTTCGACTCCCACCCTCCCATTTGCCCATTATGTTTAAAAACTAAATGTTGTCTTAAGATTAAATCAAAATACACTGTGATAATGCTAATTCCCAATAAGGCATCTCAACAGTATCCCAAGAACGACTGAGGGTATTATGTTCAAACTTTAGAGGCTACTTCTGCTCTTAAATTTTAACCAAATCAAAATTGTGTAAGTGTATCCAAGCTATCAAAGAAAGTAAACAGATTTTTTTGCGAATGGTATCAAGTTTTCCATTTCAGGTCAACTAGAGGAGGTATGAAACTAAGTTAAACTCTACTATTTGTGTCCAGATTTTTAAAAGGGTGTATGTTGTTAAAAATTGCTGAAATTTTTTCTCCAGCATACAAATAGCAGGCCAAACTATAAAGTCTTGAAAAACGAAAAGATTTAAAGTGTTATTTTCTTTTTCCCTGAAAAGACTATGTCAATATAAAACGAACAGAAATTAATTAAAAAAAACTTTTTCCACAAAATAAGTTTTTCAAAGAAAAGTAAAGAACTCCATTAAACCAAAAATGAGCAAAAATAAAATCAAATAATCTACCAAGCTTGAAACTACCACAAATCAGCATCGATAAATAAATGAAACCCAAAACGAACAGAAATTACAATAAATAACCGATTCAAACTCAAAAAGAGCAGAAATTAACATAAGTGAGGCGCAAAACCCCTATGTCTTCCCAAGGCCAGAACATAATTTGCACTTTACTGAAAAAATACAGATGAATGTGCATTTTCAGTTTAATATATATATACTGATATTTAGTAATCAAAATTTTAAAATTATTTGATTTATTAAAGTTATAAAAGTAAAAAAAAATAAAATTTTCTGTAAAGTGCAAATTTTGTTCTTGCCTTGTGAAAACATAGGGGTTTTGCGCCCAACTTATGTTAATTTCTGCTCGTTTTGAGTTTGAATCGGTTATTAATTGTAATTTCTGTTCGTTTTGGGTTTCATTTATTTATCGATGCTGATTTGTGGTAGTTTCAAGCTTGGTAGATTATTTGATTTTATTTTTGCTCATTTTTTGTTTAATGGAGTTCTTTACTTTTCTTTGAAAAACTTATTTTGTGGAAAAAGTTTTTTTAATTAATAACCAAAAGAACATCGGCATAGGCAATATACGATGTGTCGGAAGAACGTAGGCTCATAGGCTCAATTCTCATGAGCACATTATAAATTCAGACATTGAACAGATAAGAGGATAACACTCCACGATCTGACAGGAAAATTTTCTGAAAACTCCGAACTTGACTACAGTTCGGATGATACAGTCAATTCTATAAATGCTGGGTTGTAATTTAGGGCTCATTCAAAAGGCAACTTTTATTGGCTAACAGCAACAAGACTAAGTGGTAAAGGGTGCGAAAAACGGCGGTTTTCTGTGGGTTTTTTTTTTTTTTTTTTTTTTTTTTTTTTTTTTTTTTTTTTTTTTTTTTTTTTTTTTTTTTTTTTTACCATCCCTAGCAGTCAACTGGCTGGTGACTAGGGGCTTATTCAATAGGTTTTTTACCTTTCATCTTTTAAAAGACCTGTTTTTGAAGTGCCAGAATAAAAATGGTATATGGCATGAACAGTTGCAGGGTGTGATTAGAGGGTTTAACAGATAATTCGTTTGCCGACCTTTCTTAAAGTCATTATGAATTTAGAAGCCATAGCATTAGCTGAACAAACTATCATTTTCAAAAATTAAAAAAGGGGTACTAGGCTACTGGGCCTAAGAGTATATCTAGACATGTCTTATCAAGGCACTTCTTTGATATGATTATAAAATTTCTTGATCTCAGGTATAATGTCTGAGATTAACCACTGAACTTTAAGGGGCAAAAAACGGTTTTCAATGTCTAATCCAAAGGTTGATTAATTAAGGTATACACGGTGGGATGAATAAAGCTAGAAGGTTGGTTTGACTCTCTGTAGATTGGTAGTATTAAGCGAATTGTTTGTTAGGAAGACAATGTCAGATAACCCGGGTTTTCCTTCCTTAGTTATTGACTTCAAGTAGATATAGCTCCTACTTGTCTTTTTTTTTGTATTCTCAAGAGCCACTATTCAGTTGTTTGAACGGCAAAATTATGCTGCCTGTACCTAATTCTTGTTTGTACTTTTAATTGCCATGTGTTTTCGAATAGTAGCGCCAATGGTGGATTCTGAAGGTGGTGATTATCATCCATCCTTAAAGTTTACTTTTCTGCGGCTTGAACAAGCCGTGCATTATCCTTAAAATACATTCCTCTTTATCATTCCAACTATTTGTGTTGAATAAACTTGATGAAAACCTCTATGTAAAAATGAAAGCTCGATTGATGAAAGCTCAAAGAAAAAAAATAGAGTCCCTATTGAGATTCTTTCTTGTTTTCCGTAAAGAAAAAACGGGTTTCAATTTGGTTCTGAGACTTGTGTGTTGACCCTAGTGTACTGAGGTGGCTCTTCTCATTTATTGGAGAAACAAACTACCACATTTGCATCTTAAATTAAAAAATGGACAAAAATTAAGTCTAAAAACGAACAAATCTTTTTTTTAAACACATGGAAAAAGCGTCATTAAAACTTAAAAAGAGCAAATTTTTGCTGAGATTTTTTTGGAAATCGATAAAATATTTTTATTATCTAGTTTGACATTTTTTGTACTGTTAAAGTCCAGATCGAAGTCTTCTTATTTATGCCTTTTTTCTATTACAGGGAAGGAATGCTTCAATTTCTTCAAGTGTAAATGGACACTCCAAAGTACGTGATGTCATAAAATTAATAACTGCTCCGACACGGAGTAATAATTTGTCAGTGAAAATGGCGAGAATGCTTATTCCTGAATTCGTTATAGAATCTATGACCAAAGTCTCAGAATTGGGTCAGTTAGTGAAGAAAATGAAGAAAGAAATCCCTCCGCAGCTTCCTAAAGATGGAGAGGAGGGCGACGACATTGACGATCACTATTATGAGGGTCAAGGTTTGTACAGTTGAAATGTTAGGTTAGTTCAGGTTAGTTAGGTTAGTGTTAGGTTAGTTTTTCGTTTCCAAAGCGTTTCAGCAAAGAATTTTCAGAAAAGCCGATAATTTTCGCTTGCATAGGTCTTTAAATTAGCAGGACTCATAACGTCTCTGTTAAATCTTACCATCGTGGCTATAGCAAGAATTATAGAAAACAAACATTATTTTTTTTGAATGAAATCAGCAACATTAAACCCTACAACATTAAACCTTTGCTGGGTCTTTTTTACAGAGACGGGTAACAAGCCTTTCGGCAGCTGGAATCTAACCCCAGGCCCTCATATTGGTAAGTAGAGCATCAACCCAGCGTCCTACTATATGCCTTAAATTATTGGATAGTCTAGGATTCGAATCCGTGATCTCCCGAACGTGAAACAAGAGTTATATTGTTTGACCAACTGTTTCAACTGTTTGATTTAATCAACTTAATGCAACAAAAACATTAACCCCCAATGCATAAATAAAAATGGAATTATATATTCCTTGATAATGGGCATCCCTTTTTGATTATGTTTAAAGTGTGTATATCAAAAGTATCTGGAGTACTTTGGTATCACGAGTATCAAAAGTTACCAATGGATATCAAAATATTCACAGTTCTTTATTTAAATTAAATACGAAGCAAATACTTTTGATGAGGACTTTGGTATCTGGAGTGTCAATAGCTACGCATGGATATCTATCTATTCACAGTTCTTTTTTTAAATTAAATACGAATCAAATACTTTTGATGATGACTTTGGTATCTGGAGTATAAAAAGTTACCTATGGATATCTATCTATTCACAGTTCTTTATTTAAATTAAATACGAAGCAAATACTTTTGTTGAGGACTTTGGTATCTGGAGTATCAAAAGTTACCTATGGATATCTATCTATTCACAGTTCTTTATTTAAATTAAATACGAAGAAAATACTTTTGAGGAGGACTTTGGTATCTGGAGTATCAAAAGTTACCTATGTATATCTATCTATTCACAGTTCTTTATTTAAATTAAATACGAAGCAAATACTTTTGATGAGGACTTTGGTATCTGGAGTATCAAAAGTTACCTATGGATATCTATCTATTCACAGTTCTTTATTTAAAATAAATACGAAGCAAATACTTTTGATGACGACTTTGGTATCTGGAGTATCAAAAGTTACCTATGGATATCTATCTATTCACAAATTTTTATCTACGTTAAACACGAAGAAAATACTTTTGATGAGGACTTTGGTATCTGGAGTATCAAAAGTTACCTATGGATATCTATCTATTCACAGTTCTTTATTTAAATTAAATACGAAGCAAATACTTTTGATGATGACTTCCGTATCTGGAGTATTAAAAGTTACCTATGGATATCTATCTGTTCACAGTTCTTTTTTTAAATTAAATACGAAGCAAATACTTTTGATGAGGACTTTGATATCTGGAGTATCAAAAGTTACCTATGGATATCTATCTATTCACAGTTCTTTATTTAAATTCAATACAAAGCAAATACTTTTGATGTGGACTTTGGTATCTGGAGTATCAAAAGTTACCTGTGGATATCTATCTTTTCACAGTTCTTTATTTAAACTAAATACGAAGAAAAAACTTTTGATGAGGACTTTGGTATCTGGAGTATCAAAAGTTACCTATGGATATCTATCTATTCACAGTTCTTTATTTAAATTAAATACGAAGCAAATACTTTTGGTGAGGACTTTGGTATCTGGAATATCAAAAGTTACCTGTGGATATCTGACTATTCACAAATTTTTATCTACGTTAAACACGAAGAAAATACTTTTGATGAGGACTTTGGTATCTGGAGTATCAAAAGTTACCTATGGATATCTATCTATTCACAGTTCTTTATTTAAATTAAATACGAAGCAAATACTTTTGATGATGACTTTCGTATCTGGAGTATAAAAAGTTACCTTAGGATATCTATCTATTCACAGTTCTTTATTTAAATTAAATACGAAGCAAATACTTTTGGTGAGGACTTTGGTATCTAGAGGATCAAAAATTACCTATGAATATCTATCTATTCACAGTTCTTTATTTAAATTAAATACGAAGAAAATACTTTTGAGGAGGACTTTGGTATCTGGAGTATCAAAAGTTACCTATGTATATCTATCTATTCACAGTTCTTTATTTAAATTAAATACGAAGCAAATACTTTTGATGAGGACTTTGGTATCTGGAGCATCAAAAGTTACCTATGGATATCTATCTATTTACAGTATTTTATTTAAAATAAATACGAAGCAAATACTTTTGATGACGACTTTGGTATCTGGAGTATCAACAGTTACCTATTGATATCTATCTATTCACAGTTCTTTATTTAAATTCAATACGAAGCAAATAATTTTGGTGAGGACTTTGTCATCTGGAGTGACAAAAGTTACCTGTGGATATCTATCTATTCACAGTTCTTTATTTAAACTAAATACGAAGAACAAACTTTTGATGAGGACTTTGGTATCTGGAGTATCAAAAGTTACCTATGGATATCTATCTATTCACAGTTCTTTATTTAAATTAAATACGAAGCAAATACTTTTGATGAGGACTTTGGTATCTGGAGTATCAAAAGTTACCTATGGATATCTATCTATTCAAAGTTCTTTATTTAAATTAAATACGAAGCAAATACTTTTGATGAGGACTTTGGTATCTGGAATATCAAAAGTTGCCTGTGGACATCTGACTATTCACAAATTTTTATCTACATTAAACACGAAGAAAATACTTTTGATGAGGACTTTGGTATCTGGAGTATCAAAAGTTATCTATGGATATCTATCTATTCATAGTTATTTATTTAAATTAAATACGAAGCAAATACTTTTGATGAGGACTTTAGTATCTGGAGTATCAAAAGTTACCTATGGATATCTATCTATTCACAGTTCTTTATTTAAATTAAATACGAAGCATATACTTTTGATGAGGGCTTTGATCTCTGGAGTATCAAAAGTTACCTATGGATATCTATATATTCACAGTTCTTTATTTATATTAAGTACGAAGCAAATACTTTTGTTGAGGATTTTGGTATCTGGAGTATCAAAAGTTACCTATGGATATCTATCTATTCACAGTTCTTTATTTAAATTAAATACGAAGCAAATACTTTTGATGAGGACTTTGGTATCTGGAGTATCAAAAGTTACCTATGGATATCTATCTATTCACAGTTCTTTATTTAAATTAAATACGAAGACAATACTTTTGAGGAGGACTTTGGTATCTGGAGTATCAAAAGTTACCTATGTATATCTATCTATTCACTGTTCTTTATTTAAATTAAATACGTAGCAAATACTTTTGGTGAGGACTCTGATATTTGGAGTATCAAAATTTACCTATGGATATCTATCTATTCACAGTTCTTTATTTAAATTAAATACGAAGAAAATACTTCTGAGAAGGACTTTGGTATCTGGAGCATCAAAAGTTACCTATGTATATCTACCTATTCGCAGTTCTTTATTTAAATTAAATACGAAGCAAATACTTTTGATGAGGACTTTGGTATCTGGAGTATCAAAAGTTACCTATGGATATCTATCTATTTACAGTTCTTTATTTAAAATAAATACGAAGCAAATACTTTTGATGACGACTTTGGTATCTGGAGTATCAACAGTTACCTATGGATATCTATCTATTCACAGTTCTTTATTTAAATTCAATACGAAGCAAAGAATTTTGATGAGGACTTTGTCATCTGGAGTGACAAAAGTTACCTGTGGATATCTATCTATTCACAGTTCTTTATTTAAACTAAATACGAAGAAAAAACTTTTGATGAGGACTTTGGTATCTGGAGTATCAAAAGTTACCTATGGATATCTATCTATTCACAGTTCTTTATTTAAATTAAATACGAAGCAAATACTTTTGATGAGGACTTTGGTATCTGGAACATCAAAAGTTACCTATGGATATCTATCTATTCAAAGTTCTTTATTTAAATTAAATACGAAGCAAATACTTTTGATGAGGACTTTGGTATCTGGAATATCAAAAGTTACCTCTGGATATCTGACTATTCACAAATTTTTATCTACATTAAACACGAAGAAAATACTTTTGATGAGGACTTTGGTATCTGGAGTATCAAAAGTTACCTATGGATATCTATCTATTCATAGTTCTTTATTTAAATTAAATACGAAGCAAATACTTTTGATGAGGACTTTGGTATCTGGAGTGTCAAAAGTTACCTATGGATATCTATCTACTCACAGTTCTTTATTTAAATTAAATACGAAGCATATACTTTTGATGAGGGCTTTGGTCTCTGGAGTATCAAAAGTTACCTATGGATATCTATCTATTCACAGTTCTTTATTTATATTAAGTACGAAGCAAATACTTTTGTTGAGGATTTTGGTATCTGGAGTATCAAAAGTTGCCTATGGATATCTATCTATTCACATTTCTTTATTTAAATTAAATACGAAGCAAATACTTTTGTTGAGGACTTTGGTATCTGGAGTATCAAAAGTTACCTATGGATATCTATCTATTCACAGTTCTTTATTTAAATTAAATACGAAGAAAATACTTTTGAGGAGGACTTTGGTATCTGGAGTATCAAAAGTTACCTATGTATATCTATCTATTCCCAGTTCTTTATTTAAATTAAATACGAAGCAAATACTTTTGGTGAGGACTTTGATATCTGGAGTATCAAAAGTTACCTATGGATATCTATCTATTCACAGTTCTTTATTTAAATTAAATACGAAGAAAATACTTCTGAGAAGGACTTTGGTATCTGGAGCATCAAAAGTTACCTATGTATATCTACCTATTCGCAGTTCTTTATTTAAATTAAATACGAAGCAAATACTTTTGTTGAGGACTTTGGTATCTGGAGTATCAAAAGTTACCTATTGATATCTATCTATTCACAGTTCTTTATTTAAATTAAATACGAAGCAAATACTTTTGATGAGGACTTTGGTATCTGGAGTATCAAAAGTTACCTATGGATATCTATCTATTCACAGTTCTTTATTTAAATTAAGTACGAAGCAAATACTTTTGTTGAGGACTTTGGTATCTGGAGTATCAAAAGTTACCTATGGATATCTATCTATTCACAGTTCTTTATTTAAATTAAATATGAAGCAAATACTTTGATGAGGACTTTGGTATCTGGAGTATAAAAAGTTACCTATGTATATCTATCTATTCACAGTTCGTTATTTAAATTAAATACGAAGCAAATACTTTTGGTGAGGACTTTGATATCTGGAGTATCAAAATTTACCTATGGATATCTATCTATTCACAGTTCTTTATTTAAATTAAATACGAAGAAAATACTTCTAAGGAGGACTTTGGTATCTGGAGTATCAAAAGTTACCTATGTATATCTATCTATTCACAGTTCTTTATTTAAATTAAATACGAAGCAAATACTTTTGTTGAGGACTTTGGTATCTGGAGTATCAAAAGTTACCTATGGATATCTATCTATTCACGGTTCTTTATTTAAACTAAATACGAAGCAAATACTTTTGATGAGGACTTTGGTATCTGGAGTATCAAAACTTGCCTATGGATATCTATCTATTCACAGTTCTTTATTTAAATTAAGTACGAAGCAAATACTTTTGTTGAGGACTTTGGTATCTGGAGTATCAAAAGTTACGTATGGATATCTATCTATTCACAGTTCTTTATTTAAATTAAATACGAAGCAAATACTTTTGATGAGGACTTTGGTATCTGGAGTATCAAAAGTTACCTATGGATATCTATATATTCACAGTTCTTTATTTATATTAAGTACGAAGCAAATACTTTTGTTGAGGACTTTGGTATCTGGAGTATCAAAAGTTACCTATGGATATCTATCTATTCACAGTTCTTTATTTAAATTAAATACGAAGCAAATACATTTGTTGAGGACTTTGGTATCTGGAGTATCAAAAGTTACCTATGGATATCTATCCATTCACAGTTCTTTATTTAAATTAAATACGAAGACAATACTTTTGAGGAGGACTTTGGTATGTGGAGTATCAAAAGTTACCTATGTATATTTATCTATTCACAGTTCTTTATTTAAATTAAATACGAAGCAAATACTTTTGGTGTGGACTTTTATATCTGGAGTATCAAAAGTTACCTATGAATATCTATCTATTCACAGTTCTTTATTTAAATTAAATACGAAGAAAATACTTCTGAGGAGGACTTTGGTATCTGGTATCTATTTACAGTTCTTTATTTAAAATAAATACGAAGCAAATACTTTTGATGACGACTTTGGTATCTGGAGTATCAACAGTTACCTATGGATATCTATCTATTCACAGTTCTTTATTTAAATTCAATACGAAGCAAAGAATTTTGATGAGGACTTTGTCATCTGGAGTGACAAAAGTTACCTGTGGATATCTATCTATTCACAGTTCTTTATTTAAACTAAATACGAAGAAAAAACTTTTGATGAGGACTTTGGTATCTGGAGTATCAAAAGTTACCTATGGATATCTATCTATTCACAGTTCTTTATTTAAATTAAATACGAAGCAAATACTTTTGATGAGGACTTTGGTATCTGGAACATCAAAAGTTACCTATGGATATCTATCTATTCAAAGTTCTTTATTTAAATTAAATACGAAGCAAATACTTTTGATGAGGACTTTGGTATCTGGAATATCAAAAGTTACCTCTGGATATCTGACTATTCACAAATTTTTATCTACATTAAACACGAAGAAAATACTTTTGATGAGGACTTTGGTATCTGGAGTATCAAAAGTTACCTATGGATATCTATCTATTCACAGTTCTTTATTTAAATTAAATACGAAGCAAATACTTTTGATGAGGACTTTGGTATCTGGAGTATCAAAAGTTACCTATGGATATCTATCTATTCACAGTTCTTTATTTAAATTAAATACGAAGCATATACTTTTGATGAGGGCTTTGGTCTCTGGAGTATCAAAAGTTACCTATGGATATCTATCTATTCACAGTTCTTTATTTATATTAAGTACGAAGCAAATACTTTTGTTGAGGATTTTGGTATCTGGAGTATCAAAAGTTGCCTATGGATATCTATCTATTCACATTTCTTTATTTAAATTAAATACGAAGCAAATACTTTTGTTGAGGACTTTGGTATCTGGAGTATCAAAAGTTACCTATGGATATCTATCCATTCACAGTTCTTTATTTAAATTAAATACGAAGAAAATACTTTTGAGGAGGACTTTGGTATCTGGAGTATCAAAAGTTACCTATGTATATCTATCTATTCCCAGTTCTTTATTTAAATTAAATACGAAGCAAATACTTTTGGTGAGGACTTTGATATCTGGAGTATCAAAAGTTACCTATGGATATCTATCTATTCACAGTTCTTTATTTAAATTAAATACGAAGAAAATACTTCTGAGAAGGACTTTGGTATCTGGAGCATCAAAAGTTACCTATGTATATCTACCTATTCGCAGTTCTTTATTTAAATTAAATACGAAGCAAATACTTTTGTTGAGGACTTTGGTATCTGGAGTATCAAAAGTTACCTATTGATATCTATCTATTCACAGTTCTTTATTTAAATTAAATACGAAGCAAATACTTTTGATGAGGACTTTGGTATCTGGAGTATCAAAAGTTACCTATGGATATCTATCTATTCACAGTTCTTTATTTAAATTAAGTACGAAGCAAATACTTTTGTTGAGGACTTTGGTATCTGGAGTATCAAAAGTTACCTATGGATATCTATCTATTCACAGTTCTTTATTTAAATTAAATATGAAGCAAATACTTTGATGAGGACTTTGGTATCTGGAGTATAAAAAGTTACCTATGTATATCTATCTATTCACAGTTCGTTATTTAAATTAAATACGAAGCAAATACTTTTGGTGAGGACTTTGATATCTGGAGTATCAAAATTTACCTATGGATATCTATCTATTCACAGTTCTTTATTTAAATTAAATACGAAGAAAATACTTCTAAGGAGGACTTTGGTATCTGGAGTATCAAAAGTTACCTATGTATATCTATCTATTCACAGTTCTTTATTTAAATTAAATACGAAGCAAATACTTTTGTTGAGGACTTTGGTATCTGGAGTATCAAAAGTTACCTATGGATATCTATCTATTCACGGTTCTTTATTTAAACTAAATACGAAGCAAATACTTTTGATGAGGACTTTGGTATCTGGAGTATCAAAACTTGCCTATGGATATCTATCTATTCACAGTTCTTTATTTAAATTAAGTACGAAGCAAATACTTTTGTTGAGGACTTTGGTATCTGGAGTATCAAAAGTTACCTATGGATATCTATCTATTCACAGTTCTTTATTTAAATTAAATACGAAGCAAATACTTTTGATGAGGACTTTGGTATCTGGAGTATCAAAAGTTACCTATGGATATCTATATATTCACAGTTCTTTATTTATATTAAGTACGAAGCAAATACTTTTGTTGAGGACTTTGGTATCTGGAGTATCAAAAGTTACCTATGGATATCTATCTATTCACAGTTCTTTATTTAAATTAAATACGAAGCAAATACATTTGTTGAGGACTTTGGTATCTGGAGTATCAAAAGTTACCTATGGATATCTATCCATTCACAGTTCTTTATTTAAATTAAATACGAAGAAAATACTTTTGAGGAGGACTTTGGTATGTGGAGTATCAAAAGTTACCTATGTATATTTATCTATTCACAGTTCTTTATTTAAATTAAATACGAAGCAAATACTTTTGGTGTGGACTTTTATATCTGGAGTATCAAAAGTTACCTATGGATATCTATCTATTCACAGTTCTTTATTTAAATTAAATACGAAGAAAATACTTCTGAGGAGGACTTTGGTATCTGGAGTATCAAAAGTTACATATGTATATCTATCTATTCACAGTTCTTTATTTAAATTAAATACGAAGCAAATACTTTTTTTGAGGACTTTGGTATCTGGAGTATCAAAAGTTACCTATGGATATCTATCTATTCACAGTTCTTTATTTAAACTAAGTACGAAGCAAATACTTTTGATGAGGACTTTGGTATCTGGAGTATCAAAAGTTACCTATGGATATCTATGTATTCACAGTTCTTTATTTAAACTAAATACGAAGCAAATACTTTTGATGAGGACTTTGGTATCTGGAGTATCAAAAGTTACCTATTGATATCTATCTATTCACAGTTCTTTATTTAAACTAAATACGAAGCAAATACTTATGATGAGGACTTTGATATCTGGAGTATCAAAAGTTACCTATGGATATCTATCTATTCACAGTTCTTTATTTAAATTAAGTACGAAGCAAATACTTTTGATGAGGACTTTGGTATCTGGAGTATAAAAAGTTACCTATGGATATCTATCTATTCACAGTTCTTTATTTAAATTAAATACGAAGAAAATACTTTTGAGGAGGACTTTGGTATCTGGAGTATGAAAAGTTACCTATGTATATCTATCTATTCACAGTTCATTATTTAAATTAAATACGAAGCAAATACTTTTGATGAGGACTTTGGTATCTGGAGTATCAAAAGTTATCTATGGATATCTGTCTACTCACAGTTCTTTATTTAAATTAAATACGAAGAAAATACTTTTGAGGAGGACTTTGGTATCTGGAGTTTCAAAAGTTACCTATGTATATCTATCTATTCACAGTTCTTTATTTAAATTATTTACGAAGCAAGTACTTTTGATGAGGACTTTGGTATCTGGAGTATCAAAAGTTACCTATGGATATCTATCTATTCACAGTTCTTTATTTAAAATAAATACGAAGCAAATACTTTTGATGAGGACTTTGGTATCTGCAGTATCAAAAGTTACCTATGGATATCTATCTATTCACAGTTCTTTATTTAAATTCAATACGGAGCAAATACTTTTGATGAGGACTTTGGTATCTGGAGTATCAAAAGTTACCTGTGGATATCTATCTTTTCACAGTTCTTTATTTAAACTAAATACGAAGAAAAAACTTTTGATGAGGACTTTGGTATCTGGAGTTTCAAAAGTTACCTATGGATATCTATCTATTCACAGTTCTTTATTTAAATTAAATACGAAGCAAGTACTTTTGATTAGGACTTTGGTATCTGGAGTATCAAAACTCACCTATGGATATCTATCTATTCACAGTTCTTTATTTAAATTAAATACGAAGTAAATATTTTTGATGAGGACTTTGGTATCTGGAATATTAAAAGTTACCTGTGGATATCTGACTATTCACAAATTTTATCTACGTTAAACACGAAGAAAATATTTTTGATGAGGACTTTGGAATCTGGAGTATCAAAAGTTACCTATGGATATCTATCTATTCACAGTTCTTTATTTAAATTAAATACGAAGCATATACTTTTGATGAGGGCTTTGGTCTCTGGAGTATCAAAAGTTACTTATGGATATCTATCTATTTACAGTTCTTTATTTAAATTAAATACGAAGCAAATAATTTTGATGAGGACTTTGGTATGTGGAGTATCAAAAGTTACCTATGGATATCTATCTATTCACAGTTCTTTATTTAAACTTAATACGAAGCAAATACTTTTGATGAGGACTTTGGTATCTGGAGTATCAAAAGTTACCTATGGATATCTATCTATTCACAGTTCTTTATTTAAATTAAATACGAAGCAAATACTTTTGTTGAGGACTTTGGTATCTGGAGTATCAAAAGTTACCTATGGATATCTATCTATTCACAGTTCTTTATTTAAATTGAATACGAAGCAAATACTTTTGGTGAGGACTTTGGTATCCGGAGTATCAAAAGTTACCTATGGATATCTATCTATTCACAGTTCTTTATTTAAGTTAAGTACGAAGCAAATACTTTTGTTGAGGTCTTTGGTATCTGGAGTATCAAAAGTTACCTATGGATATCTATCTATTCACAGTTTTTTTGTTTAATTAAATATGAAGCAAATACTTTTCATGAGGACTTTGGTATCTGGAGTATCAAAAGTTACCTATGGATATCTAACTATTCACATTTCTTTATTTAAGTTAAATACGAAGCAAATACTTTTGGTGAGGACTTTGGTATCTGGAGTATCAAAAGTTTCCTGTTGATATCTAACTATTCGCAATTTTTTATCTAAGCTAAATACGAAGCAAATACTTTTGATGAGGACTTTGGTATCTTGAGTATCAAAACTTACCTATGGATATCTAACTATTCACAGTTCTTTATTCAAGTTAAATGCGATGTATTTGTGAAGCAAATGCTTTGTATTTAACTAAAATAAAGAACTTGAATTGCTAGATATCCATAGGTAGTTGTTTAACTCCTTTATCAGTTTTTTGTAAAACTTGTTTTTTTTTTTTTTAATGCGAAGCATTTTACTTAAATAAAGAACTGTGAATAAACGATGCATCGGAGAGCTCGGAAATTCGTAAGAATTTATATGATGCTACATTTTCATCATCTGATGGTCGATATTGAATACATTTTCGTGAACTATCACGAAATGGTAAATGGCATAATCTGAAGCACATTCACACTATACACTTTACGCTCCTGTAAAATTCGTATACATGTCTTTAAAAGCTCTCGGGAAATATTTGCTTCCTCTCGACGAATCTCGAATGGCTTGTGCTACACTTTCGTTTACATTTGTTGGCTCCGATTTTGAAATGTATTTGGTAATATATCGTGCAATTGCCTCATTGGTTCCACATGGCTGAATATTCATATTGGTATTCCAAAAGTTCAATATTGAAGGGTTGTAATTGTTGGCCTTTTTTTGGAAACTCTTCTTTTAAGTGTGCAAATTCGTCCACAATTTGCAATAAACTCCTTGGGTGTTAAGGATATTATTTGAGTCTGCGAACTATCTTTTCGTGGGAAAGCCGAATCTGCACATTTCTGAACTGTTTTTGTGACATGTATTTGTGTGTCTATTAAGCGTGTTTCGCTTCACTAGGGCATGGATCACCCTATGTTCATTCTGCATAGGAAAGTAACATGAAATTACTTCATCAATTTTTAGCCTTCTTCTGTATCAAGCAAACGAACATTTTCAATCCATTTCACCATGAGATGAAGATCCTCAACACAATCGTCTTGTTCTCTAACTGTTTTACCACAAGCTGATATTGTAATCACCTTAACAAAGGATATCCTACGAGACAAAAGTCTCAGTTCAGCTGGTTGTCAAAACTAAAACTACATGTGGAATTGGGCCTGGATCAAGGTTATTCCAGAAATTTTTTGATGGAAAGCGGGTTTATCGGCTATTCAGATGTGTACTATATCTTTGACACACCTCTAGAACACATTAAGATGATAAATTATCAGGCAAATAAGCTTTTTTTTAATATCACATAAGGATTTGCTAACTGATTAGGGTAGCATTTCTTTGTTTAAATTTCACATGAACTTTCAGTAAATGTATAAATTGTTCGATTGAACTCATCAGTACTGGCTGATTGCTGAGCACTAGTTTGTGAGTGACGCAAAGCATCTAAATGACGACGGCGAATCTCTTTTTTACAGGCTCTTCCATAAGTGCTTTTTGTTTCTGCTTAGTTTTTCTCTTTCGCCTTTCTTTTTTTTCAGACTGAATTTCCAGTGTTTTTTGAAGCTGTAATCGTTCTCTTGTCTTTTGCCGTCTGTGCTCTTTTTTAAAGTAGATTCCTGCATTTTTGTAAACAAAAATATAATAATAGATTTTAATGTAGCAAGCACCTTACAAGCTAAAATCAATTAAAACATCTCAAAATTTTCAGAAAATTTTCTATTTTGTAAAGACCATCACAAAATTGTTAGTAAAACAGCTTAAATATTTATTCAGTTACTGAAATAGCTTAAAGACAATAGAACGTTACTTAACAGTTACTAAAATAGCTTAAATATTTATTCAGTTTACATAGTAACACAATATCTTATATTTTATGTAATTTTTGAAATTTAAATTATGTAATAAATATTAAAACGTTCAACATTATAACATACCTGGGCATTGAGTTCAGTTTTTAAATGCATGCTTACATAGTTTCGAAGACCACTTCCTAGTTAGTGCCACATCTAAATTCCGTTCTTTTACTACACAAGTAACCACTGAAAGATAATACTTTTCATAATTGAATTGACAGGGGAAAATTTACTGTATTTGTACTGCCGCTATTTGAAATAAGTAGCATACAAACAGCAACTTTTCCTCGCTGAGAAGCCCAATGTAACAGTGTATCATGGTTGCAAGAATCGGAAGCATTTGTCAAAATTTTCAAAAAAAAAAATATCAAGTATTTTTTTAGATTCAAATATATCAGAATATTAAAATGTTATGCAAAGCAAGGCTGTACACAAATTTTGAGCAAACTGGATAAGAAGAAGGGATCAAAACAAGCATCTCAAATTTTGCTGACAGAGTCAGTAAGTTAAATAAAAGGTGATAAAAGAAATCAAGTACTGTTTCTATCCAACCTGTCCTATTTCTAGGATTTAATATAGAAATAACTTTAGTTTTCTTTCTCTCTCTTCTGATTCATCTTCATCTTTACATTTTATGTTAAAAAAAAATTAAATAATTAATTGACATTCTTTTATGGTATATTAATCATAGGAACAATGGAAAAGGTGTTTTAGTTTTGCTCCTTAAGGACCGAAATGTTGGATTGTAAATTAAATTTCAAACATTTCCGCAACTTTCACATTTTTTCTACGTAATTCTTGCTGTTTTCATATTAGATCATTTTCGTTTTTCATCTCAGGCATTACTTTGCAGATGATATATATTCTAATGGTCTCACCGATGACTCATTTTCACAAGAACCAGAAATTCCTCTTGACAATCAAGATCACCTTCTAAGCTATCAGCAAGAGGGCATAATGACTGCATTGCAAAAATCTCAGTTAAATACAACACTAGCTGACGACGAATCAATTTCCTATATGCAATTAGCCCAACAGAGAGTAGCTGAATATATGGCACAAGCCCAAGTAAGTCCTTTTGAGCAAGCTCTTGTGGGTATTCTTTAAGATGTTTTTTTCTTATCTGATATATTGAGTTATGCATAAAAGATCTATTTTTTGTTTCGTCCCGTCACCGAAAGGTGTTAAGCCAATAGTGGCTTAAGTTTTATCGCTGAGAAGAGCTTATTGATAATGTGTGCTCATTCTTTCTTTACTTGTGATGATTTGTTTTACGCAACTTTACTTTCATTTACTTATTCATTTTTCTATTGGCTCTTAACATGGCTTACCTCTGAGTATATCGCGTGTGCAGACGTCACAGGATGAATTACTACTACTACTACTACTAACAACTCACCGCAGCACCAAGCCGCATGAGGCAATACAGCTAAACACGCTCCTCCTCCATCCAAATGTATTCAAAGCCTCCCTCTTTACACCCTCCCAGGAAGTTCCAATATCCTTTAATTTCTTTCTCTATGACATCCTCCCACCCCAACCGCGGATGACCTGCTTTCCGCTTAGCCCTAGACGCTTGGCCGAAAAGAAAAATCTCGGTAATCTGTCATCTTTCATCCGCTGAACGTTCCCTAGCCATCTCAGCCTTTCTCTCATCATTGCCCTAGAAAGTGGGATTGAACCACACTTTTCGTACAGCGCTTTGTTTGAAATACGGTCAGTAAGCCCAGAACAATGTGTAGGTAATTTCTCTGGGACACATCTAGCAAATCTTTATCCGCTTTTCGGAGCATCCATACTTCAGAGCTATATTTGACCGCTATCATCAGTTACAACATTCTAATCTTGGTTTGCAGACATAACTTCTTATTCTTCCCAACTTTTTTAACTGCGAAAAAAACATCCTGAGCCTTGAATATTCTACTTTTAACATCTTTACTGCTCCTACCGTCTTTACTAACAATGCTACCAAGGTAAGTGAAGCTGCCCACCTGATCAATCTTTTCGTTACCCAACGTCACCTTTTCATCTTCACTTATTCCTAGCCTTAGTGACTTAGTCTTCTTAACATTAATTTTCAAACCTTATTCTAGCACTCTGAACTCGCAAAATCATAAAAAGTTCATTCATTTAGCTCACGCTTTCATCTAGGATGCGTAAATTATCAGCATAATCTAAGTCCAGGAGAGTTTTACCTCCCCATTTGATTCCGTGTTTTCCCATTGCCTTTCCTTTGCTCCTTAACACAAAGTACATCAAAATGATCGATATAAAGGGGAATAGAACAAAACCCTGCTTAACACCTGATTCAATATGAAACCAGCTGCTAACCTCATTTCGTACCTTAACCGCAGCAGTGTTATTCTCGTACATAGCACTAATCACTTTAGTGTATTTGTCTGGTATGCCATAGAAGGATAAGATCTTTGTTAAAGCTCTTCTGTCAACACAATCGAACGCTTGCTCATAAACTATAAAACTGAGGACCATAGGTGTTTGATAACTCGTGCACTTCTCAATTATAAACCTAAAAGTGAAAATTAGGTTGACACATCCTCTACCTTTTCTAAAACCACACTGTTCTTCTCTTATAACTTTATCTACAGCATCTCTCATTCTAAATAGGATCATGTTACTAAGTAATTTGCTACCCACAGAGACCAGAGTAATGCTTCGATAGTTACGACACTCACTCTTATCATCTTTCTTGTAAAGTGGTTTAATTCAGGTTTTCTTAAAATCCCAAGGTACTTCCCCTTTTTCAGTAATCATATTCATAATCTTCAGTAACCTATTTCTAACCTCAGAGCCACCATATTTAAGAAACTCATTTACCACACTATCAGCATCTAGAACCTTATTATTGTTTAATCCTTTTAGTACTGTTGCTAATTCCTCCTCACAAAACAAATCATCCTGCACATCCAAGGTATCACAAACTTTTTCATTTCCCTCTATATCTTTTTCTCGGTTAAGCAAATTCTCAAAATGTTCTGCCCATCTCTCTTTGACCCTTTCCTTATCACTAATTATGGTCCCGTTCCTATACAAGTCCCTTCTCCTCTTTATTAAACATAAAGCTTTTTCACAAATATTCCTGGCTGCGCTCTTAACTTTCTTCCCTAAGACACCATCAGCAACTTCACAGTTTTTTTTCCTAAAAGTATTCCATCCATGTTCCACATTGTCAAATTTTAAACTCTCAAGTTTAGTATTCAACTGTTCCTGGAAAGTTTCTCTCAAATTCTCATCCCGGAGTCTACCAACATCATAACTCCCCGGGAGGCAGTTACCCTTCCGAATTTTCAGCTTTAAATTAACCCTAGACGCTACTAGATGGTCATCTTTACTTTTAACATCAATAACAGCACTCATACATACCCTAGTATTTTCTATAGGTCCTGTCAGTCTTCGGTTTACAATAACATGATCAACAAGGTTTGCTGCCTTACGCTGTCTATGTGAATACCATATTAACTTATGGGCCATTTTATGACCAAACACCGTATAGTTGTAACTAAATTGTTTATAGCTACAAAATTGCCGCAGTCTGTAGCCATTACTGTTTTCTTTTCCTACTCCAAATTTACTTAGGGTAGGGTACCATCTATCCCTATTTCTATCGACCTGGGCGTTAAATCTCCTAATAAAACCACCATATTTCTACCTGGGACCATGTCTATTTGCTCCTGTAACTGTAAGTAACATTCATCTGAGACACTATTATCTCTGTCAGTCGGTTCTACAGGGGGATATACTTTTATAACTGATATCCTGAACTTTTTAGTTATAAAATGAGCAATTAGTATTCTATCATTAATACCTTCCCAGCCTAAACACGACTTAGCAGCTTCCTTATTCATCATGAAACCTGCTCCCTGTCTATGTAACCCATCCTTCCTGCCTGAGTAAATAAATTCTATATCACCTATTTACATGCTTCCTACCCCTGGGATATAAGTAATTGAAACTTCTAATAAGTACAGTTTGGACCGTCTTAATTGGTCAATCGAAACGTCGATACGATAGTTATTTTTTAACTTCGTAACATTCCAAGTTCCAATTTTCATATTCTTTAAATCACTGAAATTATTTTTGCCTCACTAAAAGCAATTGTCTCGGATACCAGTGCAGGACGGGGACCAACACATGTTCTCAAGTCTACAGCGAAGCGCTTAAGCCGGCTTAGAACCGTACAGCAAGAAGTCCCTAGGACCACCTGCATGAATGGAGGCTCTGTGCAATCCTGGGTCCATCTTGGTCGCAATATTGTTTTCAGCACTTGGCGATGCTCTTCTATCAACAAGAGTACAGATCCCGACCAGACGGCCTCAAGCCTATTACCTCCGACTCATTATATATTAATGCCTACAAATATTATGCTGGCAGGGGAAGACAACCCATAGTAGATAAATCGGCTAGGAAAAGATTTTTCAGCCCGAAAACATCGCCCAAACAGACCAAGCCCAGAAGAATTATCCATTAATCAGAATCCTGTGCGAATGCTGTGTCGTTTACTAGGCTATAATATCCTCGATAAGTGCCACTCCTCAAGTGGGAATAGAGTTGACCGCAAGGTCCCAGTTTTGCAGTTACCTGAAAAGGTTGAGGCGGTCCTTTGCAGAGGCCGTTGTTCTTAGATCTGGACAACTGCGTCATGCCGCAGTTGTCCTCCTAAAGAGGATTCTCCCACGATAGTGTTCTGCGTCACCATCAATTTAACCCATTCCGTATAAGGTAGCTTCTTAGGTTGAATAAGGTAGCTTCTTAGGTTGGAAAGTTGTTAATAATAGAATTATAGTTGTCTATTTTACAACTAAAAAGTGCAAGGTATCAGGCATAGTAGTATATGGCCCTGTATGGTAGAAACGACTAATGGAGAAAGTTTTGACTGAGATGAATTTTACTTACAGTTACAGGAACAGATAGACAGAATCCTACGTACAAAAATATTATTTTTATTAGAGGATTTTGACGCACAGTTTGGTAGAAATAGGAATGTATGGTATCTCAGCCTAGGTAAATTTGGCGCAGGAAAGGAAAAAAGCAACGGTTGTAGACCGCTACAGTTTTGTAGGTATAATAGTCTTGTTGTAACCAGTGCAATAGTTGATCATAAAATAGCCCATAAGTTAACATTGTACGCACATGATGGTAAGACGACCAACCTTATTGATTACGTTATTGTAAATCGATACAAGACACTAGGGTATTCAGGAGTGCTGTTATTGATGTTAAAGGTAAAGATCGCCATCTAGTAGTGTCTAGAGTTAATCTAAAGCGGAAATATAGGAAGGGTGTCTACCTTCCCGGAAGTTGTGACGTTGGTAGACTCTAGGAGGAGAATTATAAAGAAACTTTTAAGGAACAGTTGAATATAAAATCTAAAGCTTGACAATGCAGAAGATGGGTGAATGAATTTTAGGAGAATAGTTTGTGAAGTTACACATGGTGTCTTAGAGAGGAAAATTAGAAAGGCAGTTAAGAGTATCAGTGAAAGTGCTTTAAGCTTGGTAGACTGGACGAGGTATTTTTACAAGAAGTATAGCTGTGTTGGCCTCAGGCGGTTAGGTACTGCTGTGAGTTGTTAGTAGTAGTAATTGTCCAATAGATTCGAAAGCGAATCCATAAGCTTAAATTAAATTAATAATTAAAATAATTTACAGAGGGGCATTGTCAAAAATCAAACAGCCATTACAGTCGCCAATCATGGCTGGTCATTACACTTTTTTAAATGCCGCAGGCCCATTACATACCCTGAATACTAGTACAAAAGCATTTTCGATAGCACATAGAGGGTAACCACATCTCAGTATGGAAATTGGTTCAAAGGTTAGCTACCCAGGAAAACTTGAAAAAAAATGGCTTAAAATACACCTATCTCAAGTCGTTAAACAGCCCCCCCCCCCCGAAGAAAAATCCTTTGATCTATTCTGACTAAGTGTTGCGCCTGTCTGCACCTAAATTTGATATTGAACCAGGGTAATATTTCAACAAATTTGGGGATTCACTGACGACCGTGTGGGTGAATTTCACCTGATACTGAGAAATCATTGGGTTTTTCTTTTTTGTAATATGCTTTTTGGGGTTTTGAGCTTCCCATTGTATGAAAAAAACCTTCTTTTCTGCGCATATTCTTTGCAGAATGTACGCCCATCTCTGAATTTATAATTTAAGCACTTTATTCTTTCATTGAATTATGTGTGTACCTGCATGCAGGGAGTGGTAGAAGAGAATTCCTGACCCTTTAAACAGCCCGGACAACCCTCTCCCCATGCTAGTTGAAAATACCCAAAAATGCCCTTTGTCTCTCTCCCACTCCCAACAAATTATGTGCGTACCTATGGCTATTATTCGTTGTGTTTTATAGGAATACCTCCAGAAAACCGACTTGGCGAAACGGGTAGCGGATTGGCATGAAGCAATTCTTCCGCATTTAGAAGAGTCAGAAAAGCGCCCAAATTTTGACATACACGAATACGGGACTTTTGTCCTGAATAAACTAACCGAAAATCTTGAAAAGGAGTGGCTTCACTTTGGTGAAGTAGTTCAAGGAAAGCCAGCTGCGGAAGTTGGGAGGTTTTTCTCTGCTACTCTTCAGCTCGTAAGATCTTTTCTTCTTCTTTCAATCTATAAATATCTTAAATCAACCGTATTATTTTTGGTTTTATCTTTCGTATACATTTTCATGCCATAAACAAATAGGCTCAAGATGTATTTTCATAATTTTCAGATGACTGTAAGTAAGGCTAAGAAGGTTTTTGTGAAAATAATTTTTAGTATTATTCTTTTTTTTCACAAGACCCTAATTAAGAAAACTCTTTATTCCGATTTTCTTTATTCTTTCTTTCTTTATTCCGATTTTACTGTTTAAAATGTAGATAAATTGAAATAAAATTTGACAACCTTTTGAATAGCTATGAAATCTATTTCATTTATTAAAACTTGAATCTTTGAAGTTACTCCCGTTACCCTCTGAAGAGATATATACACCCTCTCCTCGTTGAAGAATCAGACAGAAATTTAGGTTGCTTAAATCCTTGTGGTAAGATTTTGTTTTATTGAATGACTATCAAACCAACTTTTTGGCTTGTGAAGTTGTTGTTTTTTTTTTATATTCTCATGCTAATTTTTACTATGTACTTTCTAATATGTAGTAGACAACCGTTGGCAAGGGCTAAATACCATTTTTTTCATATACAAACCAGGAATCCAATATTTTTATAAAGATTGCCATTTGGAATTTTGAGGTTTTCCTAGAATTCTCGCTCAGGGGGGCTTATCTGCATCCAAGCAACAAACTTGTAAGGCATTGAAGTAATAATTTTGTTATTATAGTGCCTAGTTTGGAAGAGGGGATAAATTGAACTGTCGCTGGAAATAGTTTGGATGGGAAATCTTAGTTTAGTAGCACAAAATTTCCAATTTTATACTCGGTTTCAGTTTCACTGCATCCCAACACTTAATGTAAAATATTGTCAAACTTTAGAGGGAGGGAATATAATGACCGAACAGCTTTCATTTTCCTTCTGGGGACACCTTATTTTACACTTTAACTGCGTAACACTTTTTTGGTTGCAAATTGTATAATCTTCTATTGGATGTCTGTATGATAATAGCGCATAATCTGTACACTTCTTCCGTTTTTTTTTTTTTTTTTTTTTTTTTTTTTTTTTTAGGGGTTTATATAACATCTTACGTTATATCAACTAGATATTATCAATGTGCAAACGGGGCCAATAACTGCCATTATGCTAATATGATTAGACCAATAATTTTTGTCTTATACTTTGTGATATATTAAACATTTGAAACTTAATATATTCAAATAGTTTAAAGCTTTACTCAGATGGCTGTTTTTAAATGCTATTGTTCTAACCTGACTTTATCTTTTACCCAGCAATGTTTTTTGAGGTGACGAGGGGTTTAGACTGAGTAAAGTTATGTAAATCTTTCCACCCTTGAAATAATCCATTAACAATTGTCTAAATTCAAATGTACATTTTGATTTTTTCTTTTGTACCTTTTTTCAGGCAAATAGTTTAAACATAGACATAAGAGATGATGGTCATTTAGCTATCGATACAATGCATGTAAAATTTTTGAAGTCGGAAAGGCATCACGAATGCATGGATGAAGGTGAAGCATTCCAACAACAAAAGAAGAATGGAAAAAGGAAAATTACATAATTCTTTTTTGTAATTATGTTGTTATTTTGATAAGAATTTTATGTATATTAATACGTTATTTTCATATAGTTCTCCGACTTGATAAAAAATTCTTTTGTATTTTCATTGGATCTTTTAACGCATTATTACTACTACTTGGAATGTGTTACAGTATGTGCCGCATGAGGCTGATACCCTTCTCCTCCATTTCGTCCTATGTAAACCTTCTATTTTGGCCACCTCCCAAAAATCTCCAAGATCTAGGCTCGGTCCTAATATAGGAGAGAACACGATTAATTCCTTGGTATGCCTCGATTTAGAAGAAAAAGCGTCTTGGCTTTCACCCAGGTGAATCTTTTGGCACCACAGAAGTAGAAAAAATCTATTATGTTCGCCCAAAATGGTGGCACCTACTAAAATAGAAGTAAAATTCAGGTTTCTCATGTTCCCAGTAAAGAAAATACGTTCAGTATCATTTGACACTCTAAACAGAACATTTGAGCCTACCCCCCCTCCCCCCTCCGCACTGAATTTTGATTTTTACGATTTGTCTCGCTCATTCGTATTTTTTTATGAACATTTCGCCGCTTTTGGTTCTTTTCTACTATTTTTCCCATTCCCTCTCGAAATGTATTTTGTCTTATGTACCTAAGGGGGCAGGGGACTATATTTTTGGCAGAATTTGAAGGTCCAAATATCTGTTGTTAGGAGTAAAATTGAGACGGGGAAAGTAACATAAACATGATTTGTACTAATTTTTTGTAGAGATTTGTTTGCCTCGTCATCGCAAATTTTTATAATACACATCATCAAATTTTTATCCAGAGTCTGAAATTAAAGATCAGCATTACATTGCAACATAATAACTCAACGATCATTCTGTGGACAGTAAATCGGACGTTTGGAAGTTTCATCTCATAAATTTTGTGACGAGATAATGTCACACTTCTGATAGCAGTATTACCAAACGTTGCGGCTGCTGCATGCATTGCTCGCACGACAGGGGTGGATCCAGGATTTTTTTAGGGGGGGGGGGGGGGTGGGAGGCGCAAAATAGGTTGATCCGATAAACTTGCGTTAGGAGCAAGTTTAATTAACGCAAACTTGAGTTAATTAAGTAAATTACACTACTTTAGACTACGCTAGGGGGGGCCTCCCCCCCCCTGGATCCGCCACTGTCGCATGATCTTTTTAAGTACGGTCGGCTGTAGTTTTTCATTCTGCATTTCTGATGCAACAGAATTTCCATCACTGATAATTCGTTCTATGTAAATAAAAAGAAATATAAAATCTTTGCTGAAGGACCTACAGCTAAATGAGTTTTACCATTTCTTGAACAATTCGGTTTTTACCATTTTTCAATGTGTATATAGACTAGTCAGGATGTAAAAACGTATTGTTGTAGTCCAGTTAAAAACAAAAACTAAAATCAATAAGTTTTCAATGTATTGAAAATCAAAACGAAAAATAAGAGATCTATGTTTTGAATGGAATGTACGTCACGAACTATCACTTCACATTTTCTTCTTTTTTCTTGGAAAAAAAGGATATGTGTCAACCGGCTGAGCTGTTAGCCACGATTCATTTCTTTTCTGCTTCAATAGCACAACAAAACAAATTATTAAGGGACACCGATCAAGATCATATTTTGGTGATCGTCTGCGGTTCTGCTTCTCCACTTGACCGAACTCTGCGATGCTTCTCTGAGCTTGGTCTTCTTTCATCAACTAATGATGTTGGACGAGGTTGTAGAAAACCGTAAGTTGGCACGAAAGACACAGGTGAAACCGGGGACATTGGGCTGCTAATGTATGGTGTTGTCGTATTCAAACGGTGATCGTTCTTTCTCTGATTTCCTTTGTTTAAAGAAACTCTGAAAAATTCAAATAAAAGAAAATAATTATAATACTTTTGAAGGTGCGGTCAAGAAATTTGGTCATCGTGGTTATGAGTTTTGCATTCAAGTTTAAGAGTGTCTTCATATATTTGTCCGTTTTTGGGGGTAGGGGGGATAAGAACACGTATTTTTGGAAAGTGATTCATCTTAGACAACTGTCTTAAAAAAGATGGTTGTCCTGACTTTTTTATTTCATTGACATTTAATTCGTATGTTTTGTCCGATTTTGGTAGGCCGGTGAGAAGACTACTCTCTAGAAGACTTCTCATCATATAAAATCACTGAATCTACATTATTTTCAGTACAAGTCATAAAAAGAAGTGTAGGTTGTGGCTATATGTGACCAGAGAATTATTCGAGCAGCTCTTGCAGTGAAAATTAAATAAAAAAGAATTCATTTTTTCAGCTAAAGGAAAGAGAAACATTAAAACGTAAAACGATAAGAAATTATTACGTATATGAGGGGGTTTGCCCCCTCGTCAATACCTCGCTCTTTACGATAAAGTTCGAATTTTGTTCCAATTCTTTAAGAATTACCCCTGAATCAAAGGCCGTTTAATTAGAATAAATAGCTCTTTTGAAAGTACTAAAAATACTATAGCGTAAAGAGTGATGTATTGACAAGGGGGCAACCCCCTCATATACGTAATAATTTCTATACGTAAGTTTTAATGTCGCTCCTTACTTTCAGTTTTTTTAAAAAAACTGTTTTTTTTAATATAGTAAAGGGATCAACATATTTAACGAAGAAAAAAGTTTTTTTTATTTAATTTCTGATCGTTTTTTAAATAATGCTGGTAAATCCGGCGCCCCGTTCATGGAAAATTCTCTTCCCCCATGAAAAATTCCTCCTTGGAAAGATCCTCCCACGTAGCCCCCTCCCCCGACCCCTCGCCAGAAAAAATCCCCCCCCCCTTGAAAACATCTGTATACTTCCCAATAATTAATACTATAATGTAAACAATGAGCAAAGTTCATAAGTTGCAGCCCTTCCCCGAGGACTGTGGGGGATTAAGTCGTCCTCAAAGACATATTTATTATATTTTTTGACTATGCTGAACAAAATGGCTATCTCAAAATTTTGATCCGGTGACTTCGAGAAAAAAATGAGCGAGGGGGCCTAGTTGCCCTCCAATGTTTTGGTCATTTAAAAAGGGCACTGGAACTTTTAATTTCCGTTCGTATGAGCCCTCTCGCGACATCCTTGGACCACTGGGTCGATACGAACATCCCTGAGAAAACAAAACAAATAAACACGCATCTGTCATCTTTCTTCTGGCAAAAAATACAAAATTCCACATTTTTGCAGATAAGAGTTTGAAACCTCTACAGTAGGGTTCTCTGATACGCTCTATTTTCGGGAAATTATTGTAATTTAGAAGCTATAGAAACTGATCGAACTATATCAGAAAACTAAATTAGCAGATTAATTGTTAAGGAATAGACGATTCGGCCATGACAAACCTCATATTTATATTAAATAGATATATTTGTATTTGCAACTGTGCCATTCACTGCTGATAATTCAGTGTGAAAGCAATCATTATTTTGTGAAAATAAACACAAATTTTTTATATTGGATAACGGAGCTAGCGTTCTCAATGGAAGCTGTTTATCAGAAAAATGTTTTAGTGTTTGCGTCTTACCTGACAAGAGGTATTTTTATTAGTAAGAAATGATTACTTTCGAATAGCATTAGAAGTAAGATATTTTTGTAAATAAATATGCTTGGATATGGCATTAAATATAAATACATACTAAAGCTCATATTATTTATTATTATGTAATACAAATGTGCTATTTAGATTGTCTTATATACTAGGTGTATTATATGCTAATATGTCTATACTATTTACTTTAGATATTCGTATCTTCTATCTTTACCACTTTCATCGCTAATCCCTTGAGATATTGTACCTATATAAAATGTATTATCCAAAAGCTAATACAAAGCAAAATTGCATTACAATTAGGATACATTAGTTTCAATACTTACTTGTGACTTCCTCAAAGTGGTAACTGTAAAACAAAATAAACCAGGTCAGAAATACATTATTCAATAGAAGGCGGCCATAAATTTGTCTCCCTTTACTTAAATATAATTTCGTGTTACCAAGGAAAGGGGAAGCAAAATTTATTCTCCTGCTTCAGAAGGGACTAGAAATTTCCATTGTTATTATTGTTTAAGGACATTAATTGAATAGAAATTGTATGAGTTTCAAAAGTGAGCCACTTGGAAGCCAGTTTCACCAAGTCTATGAAATAAACATTGGGTAAAATAATAATAAAACTATTTTGATTTTAATTAACTGATCATCTGGGGAAAAATTCTAGTCTGCATTAGAATATTAAGTTGATCCCTCTTTTAAGTTTTAATGTTGGTCCTTACTTTCAGTAAAAAAAAAACCTGTTTTTTTTCTAATATAGTAAAGGAATCAACATATTTAACGAAGAAAGAAAAACAACTGGAAACTTAAATCCAATCTAAGACACAGGAACTATAAATCTACCCAACCGTATATAATAGATGGTTTAGCGAAAAGTCGGATATTTCTTACACGGGTCTTCAAAACGAGCCGGTAATTCCCCCATCTTCACAAATATATCAAAACAAGGTTTTTTTTTACCATCGTGTGAGCACCTCGACCACAGAGGGATACCAATAAAATAGTTAGCATACCAGTAAAAATGGACCCTAACTTGTGTATTATCAGTTATAGAGAACAGATTCCAAACGGAATTAAAAAAAAACACATGTGGTGCAAACATGGAGTTGTAAAGCTTTCCTAACGTATATTCTTCAAATTGTCATTTAATTTTGCCAGCAGACAATTTGTTTTGCGGAGTTTCTTTTTTAACTCGTTAACAGCTAGAGTGCATGTCGCTCCTATCGATGAACCAAAAGGAACACCCAAATAATTCCGAGGGTCCGATCTAGGAACACTGATCGAGGCTATTTTAAGGGACTCTCATTGTGCCTTTTCATTCGGGTTTACAATCATGAACTCAGTCTTCGGTTCAATAGAAAGGCAAATCTTAGACAAACTAGCCAGAAGAGCCTCAACTGCTCTTTCCATTTAACAGAGGTTTTCAGCGAGAAGAAGTATGCCATCCGTATGTGACAGGTGACTAATATCAGTTTGGCCATCAATAATATAGGATGGGATGTTTCTCGTTGCTCTCCTAGGTGCACTATTGAAAATGAATGGAGTTAAGACTGAGCCTTGCTTTACCCCACGCTTCACGGGATTAGGGTTTCTCATTCCATTGTGACAACGGATCCGGGCTATTGAATTCTGGTACCAATTCTAAAGGCACGTGCAAATAAAAACCATTAGTTCCGCTATTTAATAAAACAACTACTGCTTGTGAATTTAAAGTGGAATCAAAAACTTTGGAAATATCAACTGCGCAAACGCACATGCATTTTCTCATCATCTTCTGTCGTTTCATTATAGTCAAAACACGGAATGTGCATTTTGTACAAATTTGTACTCCAAATCCTTGTCTGAAACCAAAATTATGGTTTCCAAAATCATTTTTTTTTTTTTTTGGCGCAGAAAGGGATATATTATTTTTACAAGTAACTTGCTAAGAACAGGGCATACGGTTATAGGTATATATGAATTGCATAGGTTTGGGTCCTTATTCTTTTTAAGGATACATGTGACTAGTCCTTCACATAGTTAGTTAGGGACACACTATTGGGACCAAAATCATCTGAAATAACCAAGCTAGGAGTTCGAACAGCCCATGTATGGCGTACTGTAATTGCTCTACTTGCAGACCATCCACCTCTGGGGCCTTACCTATTTTTAGAAGACGGGTGTAAGTAGATGTCCTTAGTGAATTCTCCCAGAGGACTAGCCACCATCGATAGCTATTGAGAATCTGTGGTTTGGCTATGAAATTTGATGGAAAAGACAATGAAATTTTACGTACCCTGTGTCAACAAGGTTTTCCCCCAAACCAGGTAGCACCATAGTGAAGTCTCAAAGCTACCAAATTGCTCAAGTGATATTTCCTTCGAACTGATTTTTAATTCTACTCCGTTTCATGGAAAAAAACAAAATACGCTTTCTGATAATATAAGTTTCATTAAAACTGAATATCTATATCTATGGCATAAATAGGGACAAGTTAAATAGTTTTTCTAAGATTTTTGGGAAAGTAGATGTCTTTTTTTGGTTTCTGTCGTTTATTTGAATCTCTTATCCAAGCTTAACAAGTTATGACAGGATAACTCAACCAGTTCTGAATACTCGACGGGTGTAAAGTAGAAGAGGGTGTAATAGTTATGTAATTTTTAAGGGGATTTGGCTTTGACAATTGTTTCTGCACTATTACACGAAAATCTGTGTCAATTGATGGTGGGTAAAAAGCAAATATTGGTGAAAAGTGGGTGTACTATTCAGTGGTGGTAATCAGATAGAAGTATTAAATAGAAGAAACCCATGTAAGAAAAAAAAATACAGGGGAATTCACTAGCAAGGGGAAAAAATCGGTAAAAGTAGTCTCTAAGACCCTTCTGGTGCTTCAATTTTCAAGCCAAAAAGTAAATAAGAAATACTATCCCATATCGTTGGCAAATCCTTCCTTTTAAAGTTTTTACTTTTTTAGAAGTTGCTTTTTTTTACTTCTTTTAGAAATCGCTTCTTTACTCAGATGTGAATAAAAAAAAAAAATATTATTTTGGCTTAATCTTTATTAGTTTTTGCTCTTTCAAAGCGACAAGTTTTGATCCACACAAAAAATAAGTTATTTAGCGGAATTTATCAATATAAAACAGAAATATCAGGGTATGTGACAAGCCTATGGCTTCCTCCTTTATTAAATAAAATAAAATAAATATATAAACCAATGAAAGATCAGAGGATTTTTTCGGAGCATAAAAAAGCTAGCTAAATTTGAGAAGAGTTGTACCACTATTCCTCTATTCTACGTCCCCTAAGATAAATAATAACCTAGATATCTTCAGACTAAACTTGCATGTTCGCTTTCCGTTCCACTCAGTAGGTTTTTATCAAATAAAAGTTGTCGCAGAATGTTCCCATTCCGGTCTTCTCGTAGGATTCAACTTGAGAGAAAGTTTTATTTCCAAAATTAACTTTAATTCACCTTTAAATGCATATCCAGATGCATGATAATAAAGTAAATTATGATTTTATTTTCATAGTTTAAGGCCATTCTATACCTTAAAATCATTTGTGAGCTCATCAACGGCTCCCCGTCTCGAAGACAAAGGATCCATTAATGAAACATAAAAAACAGTTATTATTCCTGAATCCAATTTCATGAAATTTCGTCACTGGGTAGTTTTTTTTTCAAAACTTACTTTTAACTTTCCGCATACTAAGAAGACGGGGAGGGAATTGATTCAGAAGGTGAGGGGGGGGGGCTGTAAACATCCGTTTAAGGGTTTTCGACCATGAAAATTTCCATGGTACATTATTTGTTGTTCCATGCCTTTGTGCTCCAGGAATGAAACAAATAGTGAGAATTAGCTTTGAAACGAGCTCTTAAACATTTCTCTATGAAGTCCCAGTGCCCTGTTAATGCTGGAGATATAAAAAAGGAAAAACGAGGCGTACTAAGTTTTCAATCTCATTTCAAAATTCTCTATAAAAAAAATGATTGACCTTTACTATAAAAATAAACAAATAACAGCTTTTATTCCCGAACCAAACTCAAATAAAGAATCTTTTCATTAGGCAGTATTTTTTTTAACACGTTTTCTGGTCTTCAAATACTAAGAGGGTTGGGTCCTACGGGGGCTGGCTTGGGGGGGGGGGGCTTTACCCTACGGTCAACAGTTTTCAACCGTTTGATTCTTATGGTATCTTTGCTATGCTTGTCAGCCTTACCACTCAAGAAAGGGTCCCAAAAAGCCATTTTTGGTGCCATTTGGCAATTTAAGATAGCGTACTCTGCGATATATCAGTGCCCCACTAACACCAGAGAAAAAAAAGACACATTGGCAATGCAGCGAATAAAATTGTGGCTTCCTCGAGTTTTAAAAGTAAGGCTTAAATCTCTGATTACATATTTTTGACCATGATAAATCCGCTTGCGCAGTTCTCATTCGGTCCACCACCACTTTCAAGGGGTAGCAAAGTCTTTGTCAAAATTCCTGATAGTTGTTTTTTTCACCCCCAAAAAGCCAATTTTTTCACCATTTTTGGTGCCATTTGGCAATTTAAGATAGCGTACTCTGGGATGTACCAGTGCCCCGCTAGCACCAAAAAAAGACACATTGGCAATGCACAGAATAAAATATGGCTTCCTCGAGTTTTTTAAAAGTAAGGCTTAAATCTCTGATTACATATTTTTGACCATGATAAATCCGCTTGCGCAGTTCTCATTTCGGTCCACCACCACTTTCAAGGGGTAACAAGGTCTTTGTCAAAATTCCCGATAGTCTATTTCCGCAATAAACTTTCACTATCAAGATAAACCGAATAATAGCTACTATTCCTGAATGAGCTTCAAATACCAAAGTAACATGTCCTCAAACTTTCGATTGCTAAGGGCCGTGAGCTGCAACCATAATGATTGACCGCACACCTGTTGGCCTGTTGCAATTTTTTTGTGTTCTAGATCTGTGACATAACAGTTATCTATACCTGATGACGAACAGCGGTCCAAAGAGGATTTCTCGGATTTGTGAGTATCTTCAAATGTCTGGACCTTACTAGCTCTCAACTCTAGCCATGTAACTAAGTTTTTCAATAATATCCTGCAAAAATTGGCACATCCTTTTAAACACAAATATACAGTATTTCTTGATAATCTCACGGAGACGTGAAAGGCTAAATTTTTGTCAGGTTCAATCCACGTTTTCACTGTACTGTCAAACCTCATTTAGCTCACTAGCACCTCTCCCCCGTCCCCATGAAAAGAATTTATGTTCTTTTTAAAAATGCTTTTGTAGATGTACAGGGAAATTGACATCCCGAGGCAGGGGTAAATGGATATTTTCTTCTATTTGCTCGCTGGAATCCCCAGGGATTATTTTTAAGTACATTACAAATTCAAATGCAGGTTCAAATGCATTAAAAGTTTAAAAAGTTAAGGATGTAGAGTTTTTTTGGAATAGCAGACGCCCCTCGTATAATCTTATGATCCCCTGGAGGTTTGGCACTGTAAACCTCTGATTTTTTTTTTCTTTAATGTAAAGAAGGATCATTTACTTGTAGTAAAATCAGTTTCTTTTTCTTTTACTTTTTTTAAGCGTGAAGGCTTGAACTATCAGGGAGTTATAAGGTCAAGCTATGATCAATATCCTCGGGAGCAAGGAATAAAGATGAGGGGAAATTGCTGCCAACTAGAATATTGGGGCCAAAAATAAATAAGTAAAAAGAAGTACAAAAAGCACAAAAACATGTAGCACAAAAACTTTACAAACCCATTCTAGTTAGTCTATGTAACGACTTTTTTGTTGGTCAATTCCTTTCGCATTGACCGACATCCACGCTATAGTCAAACTTGTGAATAAAAAAAGGATTACGCCCGACAACGGACTTGATGAATCTTATGCGTAATTTATTGAGATGGGCTATGTTCGATTTTAACATATAATTGTTATGCCTGCTGAAGATTGAAGTCACATGTTGTAAAAATAGGAAAGACGGAAACTTAGGATACAGTTTTTTTTCTCTGTGTG
>CM051256.1:46440413-46720413 GCA_027921565.1 Artemia sinica | reverse complement strand
TATCAATATATATATATATATATTATATATAAATATATATATATATATATATATATATATATATATATATATATATTATATACCTATATATATATATATATAGATATATATATATATATATATTATATATATATATATATATATATTATATAGTATATATATGTATATATATATATATAGATATGATATATATATGTATATATATATATATATATATATATATATAATATATATATATATATCTATATATATATTATATATATATATATATATATATATATATATATAATATATATATATATATATATAAGGATTTGCAACTTCTGAAATCTTAGCAAAATTAAATCCCTCTATTAAGAACAAAATCTGTTGGAGACGAGAGATCCATATTATCAAGTAAAAAGCGTATTTTATTCCGTTCGAAGTATTTGTGTATTTAAACACTTAAAAAAGCGTTTAAGCAGCATTAATAAATTATTTAATAAAAGAGAATGTAATTAGAGTTTTAAATTTTTAAATATTCCAAAAAAAATAAATACGTATTTAAATACTCGTGTCTAAATATGTTTACACACCAAACGTGTGAGTTTCTGATGTTTTCTACAAGTTTTTTTTTAATGCCAAATCCATATGTTAAAAATGTGATTGAAAATTGAAGCGATTAAGACTCTTAAAATCACGAAACTGGGAGTCATGCTTACCGGGGAAGTGAAGGAGGACACTCGATTTTACGTTCTTTGAGATTTAATTCTGAATTTTGAAAGATCAAACCTTCAATAGACAAAATCAGCTTTCAAAGACAGCGCAATAGCGCTGCTAAGTAAAGAACGATGTTGGCACAATGTATCATTTTTTTTCTCCATACCCGGGCACTTCGTATCGAAGGAGTTGTCGTAGAAACTTCGAAAAGGGCTTTTCGATTGGAAATTGGAGTGGCTAGTGCCCTTTTGAATAGTCGAAAGTGATTGGAGGGCAACTAGTCCCCTCCACGCCCATTATTCCCCAAAACAAATCCAATCAAAATTTGAGATAGCCATTTTGTTCAGCGTAGTTGATTTCCAGATAGAAAATATGTTTTGAGGAGGACAATCCCCCCACAACCCTCGGGGCAAGGATTGTAATTATGCCCTGGGGGCATATAAGGTTTTTATATAGCGCGTTGTCGTAGAAACTTCAAAAAGGGCTCATTCGATTGAAATTGAAATGGCAAGTGCTCTTTTTAATATTCGAAAGTGATTGAAAGGCAACTAACACCCCTTCCACTCCACCATTTCCCTAAAAACACATCCAATAAAAATTTTTGAGACAGCCAATTTGTCCCACGACGTACAAAGTTCAGGAAATTACATCTTTGAGCAGGACAATCCCCCACAGTCTTCAGGGCAAGGGTTATAAGTTATGCCCTGGGAGTATATAAGGTTTTTACTGAAATCTTGTCGTAGAAACTTGAAAAGGCGCTCATTCGATTTGAAATTCAAAGGGCTATTACCCTTTTTAATAGTCGAAAGTGATTTGAGGGCAACTAACCCACTCTCGCGCCCACCTTTTCCCCAAACACATGAAATCAAAATTTTTTAGATAGCCATTTTATTCAATGTAGTTGAAAGTATTAGAAAATTAGGTCTTTAAGGATGACAACCCCTCTCCCCACAGCTCTCAGGGCAAGGGTTGTAAGTCATGCCCTGGGGGCATATAAAGTTTTTATTTGAAGCTTTGTCGTAGAAACTACAAAAGGGCTCATTCAATTGGAAATTGAAAGGGCTAGTGTCTTTTTTAATGTGTGAAAGTGACTGGATAGCGACTAACGCCCCTCTCACGTCACCGTTCTCCCAAACACATTCAATCAAAATTTTGAGATATCTATTTTGTTCAACGTATTTGAAAGTTCTGGAAATTAGGTCTTTTAGGACGATAGCCCCCTCAAAGCCCTCAGTGCAAGGGTTGTAAGTTAAGCCCTGGGGCATATAAGGTTTATATAGAAAAGTTTTTTGTATAAATCATAGGCAGCGCGATCGCGCTGCCTAAGTAAAGAACAATGTTGGCACAATGTATTATTATTTTTTTTTTCATACCAGGGCACTTCGTATCGAAGGAGTTGTCGGAGAAACTTCAAAAAGGGCTCATTCAATTAGAAATTGGAGTGGCTAGTGCCCTTTTTAATAGTCGAAAGCTATTGGAGGGCAACTAACTACCCCCCCCCCCCCCACCACGCCCATGATTCCCCAAAGCACATCCAATCAAAATTTTGAGATAGCCATTTTGTTTAGCGTCGTGGATTTCCAGATAGAAAATATATTTTTGAGGAGGATATCACTCCCACAACGCTCAGGGCAAGGGTTTTTAAGTTATGCCCTGGGGGCATATAAGAACGATGTTGGCACAATGTATTATTCATTAATTTTTCTTCCTTTAGAGCAGGGCACTTTGTATCGAAGAATTTATCGTAGAAACTTCAAAAAGGGCTCATTCAATTGGAAATTGGAGTGGCTTGTGCCCTGTTTAATAGTCAAAAGTGATTGGAAGGCGACCAACACCCCTTCCACGCCCACCATTTCCCGAAATACATCCAATCAAAATTTTGAGATAGCCATTTTGTTAAGCGTAGTTGATTTCAGATAGAAATTATGTTTTTGAGAAGGACAGTCCCCCACAGCCCTTAGGGCAAGGGTTGTAAATTATGCCCTGGAGGCATATAAGGTTTTTTATAGAAGACGTTGTCGTAGAAACTTCAAAAAAAAAGGCTCATTCGATTGGAAATTCAAAGGGCTAGTGCCCTTTTTAATAGTCAAAAGTGATTGGAGGGCAACTAGTCTCTCCCCCCCCTATCATTCCCCCAAACATAAAAATGAGATAATAAAAATCACATAAAATCACATCACATAAAAAAAGTGATTAGAGGGCAACTAGAGTAGAAGGGGGGTACCAGCCCCACGAGTCACCCCTGCTGCCACCTACAACTTTTTTTACATAGTTTATGGATGGTTATGTGTGTTGGTCGATTTATTTGATGTTTTTTATGGTTTTTGTCAGTGAGAATGAAAAAACAGGAACTTTGTCACATTTATGTCTGTTTTCATGGATGGTTATGTGTGTTGCTCGATTTATTTGATGTTTTTCATGGATGGTTATGTGTGTTGGTCAATTTATTTGATGGTTTTTATGGATTTTGTCAGTGAGAATGGAAAAAACAGGAACTTTGTCACTTTCATGGACTATAGAGTCATTAGGGAGAACACGTGGTTAATGGGGTCAATGTTGTTGTTGTTGTTTTGGGCACGAGATAGAGTCATAAGGGAGAACACGTGGTTAATGGGGTGAATGTTATTGTTGTTGTTTTTGGCACGCTCTCAGCGAATGCCAAGGTCAATCGATCTGTTGTTTCCGAGCCAACTTTCTTTCTGGTCAGTCTAGAGTCAGCAGTCAGAGTGAAAGGACTGAAAAATGAATAAATTTGAGAAAGAGAGAATTAGATCAAATCTAGTGTTTATGGAAAAAACATTTGATTTTGGATGATGATTTTCTTGAGTTATCTCTTCAACGCAGGATATTCTCCCAAGGAACACTTGACAATATAATGAAAACTGATTCTCCCCCATTGGACTATTGTATGAAACTTTTAAAATGTGATTCAAATGCTTATACTCAATTTATTGATATATTAATTGGAACAAAGCAGAATCATATTGTGGATATACTTTCATTGCCAATGTAGAGGCTCCTCCTCCGAAAGAGGTAACGTCACAGAGTTACTCCTCTCCCTTTCCTCCACTTTGAATTTATCGAACGAAGACGATCAGTTTCGTTTTAGCTGTGAGAGAGTTGACATCGGAAACCAAAATGTTCTATATATGCCCATTGTGCATGTATACTCTTGGCAGTTGGACTCAATGTGAGAATTGTACAACTATTGATGACTATAATGAAAAGTGTAAATTATGTAATCCTTGCAAATTACATAGAGGCTATGCAGTACAAATTAAAGGATGTAATTCATGTCTTGAGGAGGTGTGTGACTCTCACCCTAGCGGGCACCTCTGCTCCAATTGTCACCATGATAAATGTGATCAGTGGGAGAATACTTACCCCGCTATGATTGGAAAGAATCCTAAACGTGATTTCAGTTTATTTCTACGAGATTGGTATCGTCGTGGATTTAAATTATTCTGGGAAGAGGAATCTGGTCTACGATTCAACTGTTGGGGTAACAAAGACAATCTGGTTTTCTACGTCATCGCTGTGACGACACTGCCTATTATGACTATAAACCAAAGTGATTTTTATTTGGCAGTTACCGAATGTGATTCACCACTTGAAAACACTGTATGTGATATTGCTTCAAATAGACAGATTGAAACTCGTGAATTTCATAATATGAATGCAAATAGTATCATTGACTATACAAAGAGATATGACAAGAGCGAAGTTACATTGTACGGCAGAAAATGTGACCCTGACTTTGCCGTCAATCAAGATCAATATACAGTGAATCCAAATGATTTACCAGCATTAGTGGTTCACGACAGTTGCCTATACACCGATGAAGAAATCTAAAAGTGAAGATTTAGAGACATTGTTGTATATATACATTTTATTAATAAACAAATTCACAAACATTTTTTAAGCACTTTATTCTTAGGGCACTGAAATCAATATTAAATACACTTGTAAGTATATTTTCCACTAGAAAGTCGTTCAGACGTGGATTGTCACCATAAATGTGGAGAAACTGCTTGTAAGTATAACCACGACATCGGAACACAAAATATAGTAGCGCATGGAAGCCACAGCTTTTAGTCGTTAGATCCTGCACCCTCTTTCGATTTTGAATAATAGTTTTCCCACTGCTCTCAATATAGTTGCTGATGTGAGGTGTGTAGAATGTATAGGGTAGACCAAGAGGATCAAAAAATTCGATATTCTTCACTGTTTGAAAGATGCACAGCCAATGACCCGTCAGCACAGTCGACGGACTGCTATTAACAATAATTAAGGTATTGTTCGCGCTTTGAATTTTTCCTAGAGAGTCTGAGGGTAGACAATAGGATTTGTACTGGGACATGTAGGGGTCCATATTAATTACACTGATTATTTGACTGGTGTTCATGGCGCCAAGTCTAGTAGAACACTACCTTCGGGAGTGACTTCCAATAGGTTTCATATTGATTTAGTGAGATTAGGGCAACACTCTCAGCCAATGGGTCGGCAAATGTACACTCTAAACGTACAGTCCCCGCACGTACTATACTCATATCCTGTGTGCCAGACAAATCCAATACAATGATACCATGTGTTTTAGCAAACATATCTTCGGTTATACCATTTCAAATAGTTGCGAATCATGATCTAGGGTTTGCATGGTCAACTCATACAATGTTCTATAGGATTTATCAAAAGATAGATTGTAGAGTGGGATACCGTTTACTTTGCACACAAGAGATGAAAGTCCAAACATCTCGAATTTATGTGGGCATTCGGTCCATGATCCTATTGCACTGGCGCTCTTTACAAATGCCAAAGCCAATTTTGAGGGATTTCGCCATTGATAAAGGATGAATCGGTGAAGGTGCGTGACCCCATGGCAATATGACGTTGATTGGTGATTGTATGAGGAACAAGTAGTTTAATATTATTTCCATTGGCTCTCAGTTTTTCCACGGCCAAAGCAACAGAAACTCATAACCTGCTGTTTGCGTACATGTAGTATTGCTGAGGTGAGGGAGAGACTTACATCGGGATTGGCAGCAAGTTCCTTTCTCAATATGAAATTGGATGGTGCAAGCGTCAATTTATATCCACTTTAACATTGGGTGGCAGCCATTGGGGTATATTAAATATTCATGATATATTTTTCCAACTAGATGTAATTCACTAGTTGTAGCATTTTTAAGTGCATCTGTACTATCAGTATTAGTAATATATTCATATCCATTGGAGGCGCCTCTCAATTCCTTGTATGACTTGGGTGTCATCAGCATGAATTGCATATAGCTTGCATAGTTTGAGAGATTGTTGCTTGTGCTCACCAGCGTGCCATTGATGTAGACACTAATTGACGAAATAAATTATGTAGTATACAATTTTCATAGGATATCCCATCGGCCCGAATTGGCATTGTATTATCGGATTTCCGGACTTTCATTTGTAAATCTATAAATGTGGACGATAAATCTATGAAGTAGTCTTCATTGGAATAAATTTGAAAGTGGATATTATCGGAGAGGGGTTGTAGTGGATAAAATTGTTCATAGTATCCATGCTTGACACTCACATCAACATTTTCGGCATTGAATAGATTCAATGAGGCGGTTATTGAAGGTTGAGAATCCTTATGTGGTAGGTAGGACATCTTAGGAGAAGAAATCTAGTTTCGATCTAACAATTTTCTTCCTGGGGCTTCTGGTTAACTGTGTCGGCTTTTTCCTTCTTTTCTTTGACAAAAGGGATGTCTTTCGTTTCCGTCCTGAGTAGAGACTGATGAGTGAAGCGTTGTTTCTTGACCTTTTTAAACCTTTACTATTCTGTTTTAATTTCTCGCCAAGGGTTCGCGCACTGGACCTAAGATTTTCCGTAGCACTTTTTTTAAAATCCTTGCCAGAGCCCAAATCGTATAGTGTAGAGGATGCAAAATCTGTCGCAGCCGGTACAAGATATTTTCTAGCCAGTGGTAGTGAAGAGCGAAACAGCTTAGCAAGCCAGCTGCCAAGACCATAGCCAGACATTGACGAGCGACCCTTTTAATAGTCCATTCTATTGCCCTGTTGTCTTGGGCCAAGAGTATTAACATAGCAGTCAATATCAGGACAAGTGAATACCACTTTTCTATTAGACATCTTGCTGTTGAACGATGGGTCGAAAATGACATGTAATCACAGCCAAACCCTTTGAAATTGCTATTGGATCACCCAATTCAGTTCTTAGTGTTAACTGACAGAGTTCCAAATAGGAAGTGTTTACGGGAATATACTGAAGATGCTTTATATTGTAGTGATGAATATGTTCTTGATTGTTTTTCGTTCAAGAACTCGTAGGAGGGGGACATTTGAATTGCCAACCCGAGATGTTTCCACAAACGATGCGTAGAGAAATATACAAGTGTCTGTGGAGAAGGCAGGCGGGTAGTCAGCAAAAATGAAATTAGTGTTTCCGGCACTTTTACCATTGATTATATTGAGCTTAAAGCCAAGAACATCCTTTAGATTATCATTGAGAATAACCTTTTCGCTGGCAATAGGTGAACTAATGTAGATCTTGCCCTCCTCCTTTGAATAGTTGAAATGAAAAGCTCCTTTTTTACGAGCGGAAATTCTTTTATTGATAGTACAACATAAATCATTCATACAGGTGAGTTCCTCGTAGGGTAATTCAATATATGGATAATCCAACCAATTGATTTTTTGAATTTGTTCTTGATCACCTGGTGGTGGCGGCCAATCATAGGGTCTAATTTTTATTTCATATTTACGATCCTTTCTCAGGATGTCATAGGTGTTTTTGAGAATACAGTCGACAAGAGCCACTTCATACTTTCCGTCGAATTTGATGGTGGGGGAGAGTTTCGTCCAGAAATCACTTGTTTTATTCAGATCATTGTAGAGAGGATCAGAAACATTGGACATGAAGGTCACATAGAAATCATTGGGCATTGTTAATATCTTCAGCACTGACCAAGAATCAAAATTCGAGTTGTATCCTAGCCAGCGAACAAGCAACTGTTTCTTACCCTACGAGTACGACTCTTAATATCTTTTCAATTGGATAACTTTCACTAGTGTTTCTAACTTTTTGCAGTTCATATTCATAAAAACCGCCGAGAATCTCATCATCTTGGTGCCTCGTAGTCGATAGGTCAAGGGTTCGGTGTCTAGAATTTTGGACACTTTAAAAAGTTCGGTGCTCCATAAATAATTCCCCTTTTCAAAAATATTGGTGGTTCTATTAATTCGAACAGTATCACCAACATTGAATTTCTTCTTCTTTTTCTTCTCATTGCCATTGGAGTATTGCTTTAGAAAAGCATCAAATGTATTTTCACTATAATGAACATCCGTTGGTGTAGAGTTGGACAGAGATCGATGTGGTCGTTGATTATAAATCAACATGATTTTATCTAAATCATGAATAAAAGCGGTGTATTTTTTCAACGTGCAATATCTTGAAATTAATAGACGAATCGTTCTTATTAATCGTTCAGCCAATGCAGCCTTTATCGGACTGTGACTATGATAAAGTGTTGTATTATATTTCAAAAGAACCTTTTGCACATGGGGATTAACAGATTCACTGCCACGATCCGATTGAATTTTTCTATACGAATCCTATTCAAGAATACTTTCAATGGCCCGAGCAACTTCAACACCTCTCTTTGATCGTAGTGGAATGGCAAAGGCATAGCGACTAAAGATATGATTGCCACTAGAATATATTTGTAGGGTGCATTGTGACGCCGTTGAACTGCGTCTAAAGTTAAAAGATCCATTTGCATTATATGCAGAGGGAAAAAGGCTTTAGTTTGTCGATATTGTTTACTGCGAAGCCTGTGATTCCGATGTAGTGTGTAACTCAGTTCATTTTCTAGATACTCTTTTGCTTTTTCCAATGTGGTGCGGAGAGACTTTGGAAAGCGTTTTGGGAGAACTTAAACTTCCCGCTTCACCAACATTTTCATAGACACCTTTCAAAACTATTCATCCATTTTTGAACGTAAACACGTAGTGTAATGTCCACTCCCCTTTTGCACACTGGTGGGCGAATCAATTCGTCTTCACTTTTGACTAGCAACCACAGGTGTTGTAAAATCAGTAGTGCTAGTATCTTCAAATATTGAATCTTCTTCTTTTTTAAATGGTGTTGTTGGAGGACTATATTCTCTTAGTTTCTTTAGAATTTGCTTATTGCCAATGAGACTTTTGGGAAAGTTTGATACACTTAGAAAGGTGCATAGATTATCGTCAATGGATAAGAGTCCTTTACGATTCGTCACCATATCACAAATTAAATCAACTAGATTATAACTTTTTCCCTGAATTATAATTCGTTTCCCTGTGCTCTCGACTTGAACTTGATCGCCAGTTTCCAACACGAGATAAGATAATACTCTTTTACTCTGTTCTCGATAGGACAGTGGCAATAGGTTTCCAATTTTCAATACAATCGAATTCAATTCCTTCTCCTTTGATTGTGCAGAATCTTGAGATGTTTCTTGTTTAGAGGGATCGGCGACGGGTCTCTCACGATAAGGTCTATGTTTGTCCACACGTCGCAATGCATCTTGAAGTAAAAGCAGTTTTTTATCATCGGCAATATTCTCATCATTAATGAATTTGTTTAGATTGTCTTCAAAATGTTCGACGGGCGAGAGGACAAGTTCAAATGGTGTCAATTTATAGGGTTTTGCCATTCTCTAGAGAAAACTTTTTACAAGTCCTGCAATTATCGGTAGTAAAAGTGTGAAAAAGCTACCGCCTGCTTGAAGGAGCCGTTTTCTTTTAAATTTGTTTCCCTTGTTTTTACAAGCCAAGGCACGTACAGTGGAACGATGTTGCTTTGTCTGTTGTCTAACACCTTCTGGCAGTTGAACATTGCCCTCAGTTAAATTTAAACAAAGTTCAGATATTAGATTAATGAAATCATTGTCGACACCATGTTTGAGTATGGCCTTCCTAAGCAAGGGTTTTGAAGTGCTTAAAACGGAAAATAAATGCCGTTGTTCGTGTAGTTTCTTCAGTGTCATGAGAGCGACTAATAGCCTTTTCTACTGTTCACCGGAAGATATACTGTAATTTCATTGTCGAAAAATGTCGGTGATTACACGAAGATCCTCGGGCGTGCTCTGATTAAGATCCAATAAAATGTAACCGTATGGCTTTTGCTAGTCGCTTGAGTGTACGCTGACAACAGAAATTTTGGAGTGCCAGGGGTATATCTGTTTATTGAGAGTTATGAGCGAGCTAGAATCACGGACGACTCGATAGATAATATAGATAGTGCAATTCAAAGCAAGGGTTCGCATACATTTGCTCTGATGAAACAGATTGTGTAGAACTAGGGTTATGGAAATGTGTTCATGATGAGATCGGACAGTGAACATTTGCAGCATTTCCTTTGAGAACTGTTCAATGGATTCAGCCAAATCATCAATAACCAGCCACGAGTTCGGTTCAATACTATTGAAAACATCAAGTCCTCTTATGAATTGTATTGGTATGGCTGTGGCAATAGCTTTTATTTTATCATAGGACTCTTGCCAAATACTATAGCAATAGTAGATTTTTTTCGGTTTTCCAAAAACATTTTATCGCAATTTTGAATTATTCTAGCTAAAAGCGTTGTTTTCCCCGACATTGAGGGACCACACAGAAAATGATCTGAAGGGTGTTTTAAATTGATACATGCTGTTGACAACAGTCGGACTATGACAAACTGTAAATCATACGTGTCCAATGAATAAGTAGTAATTTCCCATAGATCTATCTATTCAAGAACAACAAAAAACAATATTTCATGGCAACATTTATTACAGCAATATGATAACACTTGTTCAACGTGACACTTGGTCAACATGAAAACTCTATTTATTCAACATGAACAATGATAACACTTTATAATAAACACTTATTGTCTTTAAACACTTTTCTGTACAACACTTTTGTACATTAACACTTTTCTGTACAACACTTTTCTGTACAACACCTTTGTACAACACTTTTCTATACAACACTTTTTGTACAATAAAATACACTTGGAACTAGCACAGGTGAACATTACAGTGAATTTAAAGGTAGGCCCCCCCCCCCCGGGAGTCGGCCGCGGGAAGGGTCCCCCACCCCCCGGTAGCCGCGATGGAAAAAAACAATAGTTGTCGTCACTGCTATGGGTTAGTGGATGGGTTAGTGGTGGTGGTTAGTGCTGGGTTAGATTAGTTTATCCAGACCAAGTTGATTACGATAGTCTACGCATTCAACTCGGTCTGAAAAACGATAGTGACCATGAGGCAGGACACTCACACCATTCTCGAGCACATAGACTTGTCAGATATACACGACATTGCATTTTTTTCTACTCTCACAGTATAATTTCTATACTGTAGAGAGCGAATTGCAAGCACTTGTGCTCTTGGCACTAGGCTACTTTCTACACAGTCTCTGTACACGCTCATGTTAAAATTGCTCTTTACAAAATGTGTAGGCACCCCTTTACATGTCTCTTTTCATCCCCACTATGTGTTTCCACGCAATAAACTTTGGGACCCGGGAACACCCCCCTGGATATCAAATCACTCCCCGTCTCTGATTTTAATTTTAATAGTTGGTTGGGGGCTTGACGTTTCACCAGCTCGGGGTAGAGGGATGGATTCCAGTTGGTAAAATCCATCCGCGAGCTGATGTGCACCCCATTTTGCAAATCACCCAATAAATCCTCAGTCCCATTTACCTTTAACAGCAGAGAATCTGTATCCCCATAGTAAACTTGAACCTCCCCCTCCCGTGGCCATTGCACCTTGCACACATTGTAAAAGAACGACAACATGAGCTTTTTTGAAATTTCTAGTACTGAACTACCTCCTGCTATATTCTTGTTCAGTACTACATTTCGCTTTTTCCTGTGTAGAAGAACCATGCCGGCCTCTATGCTCGTGAATGATGTAAAATTGGGGTCGGCAATAATTCGTGCACACTCTAGAGGGTCAGTCACGACGTCGCAGCGAGATCTGTTGCGTACGCTTTCACACATTTTGCCAAACGCTGAATTTAGAATGAGCTTGTACAATTCCTTCTCTACCTTTGAATTTGCCCTAGAACGTTTATCGACGAAAGTATCGATAAACGTTTTCAAATAAGGTTTCTGATTGAACTGCAGGACCCTATGTATTTTGGTGATTTTGAAGCCATTGTTCACCATCCAGTGCAAAAGCACATGGTGAACAACGATATTCTCTTTAGGGTCCAAATCAGCGATCAGTTTCTGTTTAGAGGGAGTCCAATGCATCCCCATATCCTCAACCAATGATCGATTGTAGGGGCTCAGTGAGTTCCTGGTCACTGGTCGATTGATACAGGGAAAAACAAAGTCTTTGACTGAGTCGTGAAGGGCCAGCGAAATGTGACCGTCAATTTCAAAGAACCATCCTTGTGGCCCGTTGTCCTCGACGGTGTTAATGTCGGGGAACTCACAAGGATTCTAAAGCCATTGATAGTTCCCACACGGCAAAGAGTAGTGAGACATTGCCGAGGGGTATAACGAGTTCATGTCCAAGAACACTGCATTTGACTTTACACCGGTGCTTTGTCCGCTCGGATCGGTTGATAAGACGCGGTCCCCGTGAAAAACATACCCTCCCCTCATTGAACGCTCTACAAAAAGGTGTTGATCTACATCGGTGATTAGGCCTATTTCCTCCCTACTAATTTTTAAAATTAAATCCATCACTAAATTGGGTGTAGAAAAATAATATGCTATATCTAACCCGAACTCTGAATAGATCTGGTCTGTATTCTTACAGACTATATCCAACAGAGTTAGAACGTCACTGGCCAAGTACAGTCTACAATAATCCCACCCATTTTTACAATCCCCCTTAGCCCACACCTTCTTGGCAAACTCATAATCCTCGGCTGTGCATTCACTGTTGGTCAGTGAATTGTGAAAAGCTTCAATTGGAGGTCGTTTCTCCTCGCTTAAGCGAGAGCCAGAGCAGTAATAATCATATGCATATATACCTTTGCTGGTTAATAAGTCATACATTTCACTGTCTGGAAAGTGCTGTTTAAGCAAGGGAAAGCTATCAAAATTGTCGCTTTTCTGCACTTGAATTAGTTGACTTAAGGATTTGGGAAAAAACTAAAGGAATCTAAAAACCTAATTTTATTCCAGCACGTACGCTCATTATCCACTACCTGCCATTTCAGTTCGAGAAGCAACAACTTCTCGGCCGATTTGGGAATAATGTTGTAGATAAATGAATTATTCACCCATGGACTATCTACTCCCCCTCCCTCCCTGTGCATACATGCCAGTGCCGGTAAAATAAATTTTAAGTCATAATTAGAGTTATGAATAAAAACAGGGATAAAAAACTGTTGGCTAACATTTAAGTTACACGATTGATGTGCTACCCCCCTAAAATTACTACCCCCCGATGATATTTCCTGCCACAAAATGATCATGGTCTCTGACTTTCCCCCTCCCCCTCTTTTCCCTTTAGTCCCCTTATCCTCCTCTACAAACTCCCCCTTACAAACCCAACATATTTTTGATTTTTAATCGCGAGACGATCCTTTGCAGACAGCACCATTGGATAATGTGTATTTCTCAAACGAGAAATAGCACCATTAGCCGTGCCAATCAGTTTAGTCAATGCCTTGACCATGCACTCATTCTCATCCAATGTCTCAACTATTTCTAACAACCGCACGGTGTTAGAATTGTCTCTTTGCGCATGTGCATAGGACACTGCAATGGTCTGGTGTTCTTTGATACGGTTTGGATATTGGGGGTCATTCACCTCCACCAGCTTAGCTTCACAGTCTAAAGATATTTTGTTGCATTGGAGGAGGGTATTTTGGAAATTTTTAAAACGTAGAATGGCCCTATCCCCTGAAACCGTTTCCACTGTCTGATATATCCATGCCGTCTACAATGCTTCATGTGACCCCGTAGTTTTATATCACTACGGAATTGTGACAGACATGTTGGACAGTAGAAACGTACCCCTAGATCCTTACCACCCCCCAGAACTCTACTAATGTCAGTGATAGGGTTAAAATGACCAATTGCATTTGGTTCACTAGGCGGCGTGTAAAGCAACCAAACCCAGTGTTTAACCAAATCAACTGAAGGGCCCCTTACGGGGAAAACCACCCCCTTCTTTTTTGAACGAACCCCATCTTAAAATTCTGTTTCGTATTGTACCACAGTAACGCCAATATTTAAATGTGCATTAGCCCTTTCAAAAATGTCAATGGATCTTAGCGTTACTGGGTATTTTCCTTCTATGCATGAGAAATCTACAACTGGGAAATCGGACCCGTCCTTCCCATGTACAGCCCAGTGATCTAAATTCTTCTTGGTTGCGTCATCTGCTAGAGGCTGAAAGGCTGATATGAGGAAAGCATACTTGAAACACTTTTGATCTGTTTCAAAACAAATCTTCTGGACACCACGACAACCTACTAGATCTGGATTATATTTTAAAACTGTATCCCTTTCATGCCCACCTGCCCCCCCTCTTAAAATAAAATCTTTCTTAAATTTACATATATTTACGCTTAAATTTTCAATAAATAAAACTACAGACCCACTCCCATTTTCGTTATAGTTCTCGAGATGCGCTATAATTTGCCCTACCCACTCACTTTTAAAAACACCCTCAAAATTTTCTAAATTTGGATAAATTATGCGCATCTCGGAATGTATAAAATGATAGTAAACCTCGCTTTTCCCCTCATTCAAATAAAAAACCTTTAAAACAACAGAAACCTTAATTGAATCCCTACCCCCCCCCCCCACAACTGAATTTGGTTCTCCAGTAGTGCACGAATTTTATCTACATATACATGCACAATCTCTACAGGATCAAAAACTAAATTTCCCCCCATAAGTGTATTAAAAGGATCCCCAAACGTTGCAGTGAAAACAACTATATTATTTAATATTGTATTCGACAATTGAAAATCGGGGAAAGATGTACCCCCTCCCCCAAGTTGTTCAACAATATTTGGGATATGTTCCACTTCAGTTGTTTGAAGTGGACTCGTTAGGGTATCGGAGGCTGGAGGAGGGTTCCCAGTGAAATCATTTAAAAGCTGCAAAGTGTTCGGGCTCAAGTCTACCTGCTCAACTGTGCTAGGTTCTACATTAAAAAGAAAATCATCTAAAAACTCATCGATATTAAAAGGCGTTTCAATGATACTGTGCCAGTCATTGTCTTGAAACTCCATTGCCTCTTCTTCCCCTTCTTCACTGGACGGTGAATATGGGACCAATGCACCAACCTATAAATGAAAAATAGCTTATTTTCAAAGTGTTCAAATCAGCCCTACTGTTTTTAAAATTTGGATTATTATTGCTTAATAACATTTGGTTAATTCAACTAAAAGTTCCAACTTAAGTTAATCTAAGATATGACATAGAAGGCGGCAATTTGTTCGTTTATTTTCAGTGTTCAAATTTTTTTTGCAGCGCATCCCTGCGGTGCATCCTGCGGCGCTTTCCTGGCCCGCAGCGCACCCTTGTGGCGCATCCTGCGGTACTTTCCTGGTCCGCGGCGCATCCCTGCGGCGCTTCTCGGGCCCGCGGCGTACCCCCGCAGCGCTTCCCACAGCGCGCTTCCCGATCCGCATTTACATAATGCCCGTCAAAAGTTGAAATATTTCTAATTCCATACAGGTTCAGTAAACACATGAGTTTAATTATGGAGGTTAGATGAACGAGTTTGAACTTCAAAATGTTGAGAACCGTTAAGTCGCTTTCCCCTCACTAAAATCTTTGGCACGATAGAAAATATTCAGTGTAAATTAGAACGCCAATATGTGACAGATGGGATAATCTCTCTCTCAAAATTACGTGAAAAAGAGCATTCAGTTTCAAAGGTACCTAAAAATATATGTGATAGCAACAGAGTAGTAAAGATTAGAAAAAATAGCATTTGGAGTTTCAATGGTATCTAAACTATATGAGATATCGAAGCGATAACAACAGAGAAAAGATTGGTTTCTTTGCAAAAAAAAATTACATTTAGATATGTAATAGTGGGGATGAGGGGTTAATATCCCGCTGAGATAAGTTTATATTGGGTTGAAAAAGAAAAAAACATTGGAAGAAATAGATAGGTAGGAAAAAAATGCTTACGTTTGCATAATCCATCTGGGCTTGGGTGCCCGAAGGACCAGGTAGTGCATGTTGGAGGGTAACCTCCTGACCTAGCGTCGATGGGGCAGCTATTAGAGGACCAAGGAGAGCGGATGTGCAAACGATGTCATTAATTTCTTGTACAGGAGCTGTGACTTGTGTAGCCGTGACAGGGGCTGGTACAGACGGCTGCACTTGGGCAGGCAGTGTGGAGCTGGGGGGTTTCGGCCAGCGACCATATTGCATGACAGTAGCCTTCGCAGGGGGCGCATTATTGACCCTCGCTTTCTTAGCGGGTGGCGGCGAGGAGCATTCTTCGCTGTTTCCGCCAGCCATAGCTCTCTTCGATGTAGGGTCCGCAAATTCCTCATAATTTGCCTTAAAGAAGAGAAGAAAAAATCAAATCAAAATAATTTCTCCTTTATACAGAAAGAAAGTTATTAAACATAATTTTGTTTAGAAAAGTATTTATCTCATTTTAGTAAAGCAAAAAACCCATATTCTCTCCCCCCCTAAATTTAGGAAAATTAACCCACCCTAAGTCTACCCTCTCATTGAGTTAATCATGCGTTTATTCAAGCGAAATGCATATCTTACTACCTTTTATTCAAATGTTATAGCTAAAATCACTAAATGACGAAGAAGCAATTAAGGTAAAGAAACAATTATCTTTTCTATTTTTTCACTATTAAAAGTGCTAACCCCCTCCCCCAACAAAAATCCTGGATTCACGCCCGGGAATATAAAAGAAACTTTATTGAAAGCTTGAAAAAAATTAAAAACATGCCTAGAGACGCAACGCATATATTTACACATTAGTTTTCTTGTCAATGGGTGTACATGTCTACACACCGAATCCCCCCTTACTTTTAATGCGAAGAAATAGTTTGTTTTCATTTTACACTGATGGCGGTAGAATTGAAGGCATTGCCCTCCCCCTTTTACATAATGTCCTAAATATATTGTTAGACTTAATTTGAAAATAATCCATTTCACCGGTTCTCCGGCAAATACAAGGTTAAGAATCCACAAGCTTAATAAACAATCTCTTTTTGCCTAAAATCGTTTTAATTTGACAACCAAAACAAACCCTTTGGGCTAGAGCACTATCGTGAACGCACAGGAAGAGGGGTGACAAGATAATTATAACCTTGCGGAAATGTATAGTCAAGTTAGCGGCTTAATAACAATAGCGACGGATGTCACAGAGAAAGGCTAAATTTATCGAAAAGGTATTTCTTTTTGCGGTGGTTAGGTTTGAGTGTAAAAGAATATATTTACGGTTTTCATCGAGTATAAAGATTGCAAAGTGATGTTTGTATTAGAGTGGGGGGGGGATTTAGCTGGAAATATAGAGGGAAGGAATTTATCGAAATGGTATTTCTTTTTGCGAGAATTTGGGATTGTAAGACAATGGGGGAGGGGGGGGATATTGTTAGACCCTAATTCGAAAATAACTTGTTTCTCTACTTCCATACAGGTTGTGTAGGCCTAGCTTAATTATTGCATCATTGTGTTTTAATTTTGACGGAAGAATAGTTCCGTTGACCGCGTTTGTAAACCGGAAAGGGTGTCAGCTAATAATAGGCCTCGTGCTGGAGATTGTGTCAAAACAGAACGGGATTTTCATTAAAAATTGACAGAAGTCAGCAGACACTTTAGCTGAATATACTGGAGGGTGACCAAGGAAAATAAAAAGTGGAATTTAACGAAAAGGTATTTCTATTGGTAAGAATTTGGGATTGTAAAACAGTGTGGGAGGGGGTTAGGGTAAAAAGAATATATTTTACGTTTTCCATTGAGTATAAAGATTGTATGGTTTGGGGGGGGTTTGGGGGTAAAGGAATATATTTACGTTTTAGCTGAATATACTGGAGGGTGTCCAAGGAAAGTTCATTTGAAAATAAAAAATGTACTTACATGGTAAATTGTGGCTGCCAAGGCCTCAAGCTCATCAATTATGTCAATTGTTCTATCCATTGTGTCACAATACTTTCTGATAATTGAATCACATTGCATGCCCGTTATATACGAAATCTCAAGGTCAAATTGTTATGTAAACAAAGCCCTCTGATTGGCTGAGAAGGAAACACGTGATCTAACTGTTACCTTGGAAACTCATAACATTTGGCTTGAAACAACAATAACAAATACTGTTTCCCGGAAACTCATAACACCTGCATCGAACAACAACAAGAAGGGAGTGACAAAGTTCCTGTTTTTCCATTCTCACTGACAAAATCCATAAAACCATCAAATAAATTGACCAACACACATAACCATCCATGAAAAACATCAAATAAATCGAGCAACACACATAACCATCCATGAAAACAGACATAAATGTGACAAAATTCCTGTTTTTTCATTCTCACTGACAAAATCCATAAAACATCAAATAAATCGACCAACACACATAACCATCCATAAACTATGTAAAAAAAAGTTGTAGGTGGCAGCACGGGTGACTCGTGGGGCTGGTACCCCCCCTTCTACTAACTAGCCCGCCTCTCATGCTCACCTTTTCCCTAAACACATCTAATCAAAACTTTGAGATAGCCATTTTATTCAGCGTAGTTGATTTCCAGATAGAAAATATGTTCTTGAGGAGGACACTCCCCACAACCCTCGGGGCAAGGGTTTTAAGATATGCCCTGAGGGCATATAAGAACGATGTTGGCACAATGTATTATTTATTATTTTTTCCTTTAGAGCAGGGCACTTCGTATCGAAGAAGTTGCCGTAGAAACTTCGAAAAGGGCTCATTCAATTGGAAATTGGAGTGGCTTGTGTCCTTTTTAATAGTCAAAAGTGATTGGAAGGCAACTAATACCCCTTCCAAGCCCACCATTTCCCGAAACACATCCAATCACAATTTTGAGATGGCCATTTTGTTCAGCGTAGTTGATTTCCAGATAGAAATTATGTTTTTAAGGAGGACACTCCCCCACAGCCTTCAGGGCAGGGTTGTAAGTTATGCCCTGGGGGCATATAAGGTTTTTACAGAAGGCGTAGTCGTATAAACTTCAAAAGAGGCTCATTCGATTGGAAATTCAAATGGCTAGTGCCCTTTTTAATAGTCAAAAGTGATTGGAGGGCAACTAGTCTCCCCCCCCCTATCATTCCCCCAAACATATCCAATCAAAACTTTGAGATAGCCATTTCTTTCAGCGTAGTTGATTTCTAGATAGAAAATATGTTTTTGAGGAGGAAACTCCCCCACAACCCTCGGGGCAAGGGTTTTAACTTATGCCCTGAGTGCATATAAGAACGATGTTGGCTCAATGTATTATTTATTATTTTTTTTTCCTTTAGAGCAGGGCACTTCGTATTGAAGAAGTTGTCGTAGAAACTTCGAAAAGGGCTCATTCAATTGGAAATTGGAGTGGCTTGTGCCCTTCTTAATAGTCGAAAGTGATTGGAAGGCAACTAACACCTCTTCCACGCCCACCATTTCCCGAAACACATGCAATCAAAATTTTGAGATAGCCATTTTGTTCAGCGTAGTTGATTTCCAGACAGAAATTATGTTTTTGAGAAGGACAGTCCCCCACAGCCATTAGGGCAAGGGTTGTAAGTTATGCCCTGGGGACATAAAAGGTATTTATAGAAGCTGCTGTCGTAGAAACTTAAAAACAGGCTTATTCGATTGAGAGTTCAAAGGGATAGTGCCCTTTTTAATAGTCGAAAGTGATTGGAGGGCAACTAGCCCCCCCCCCACGCCAAACATTCCCCCAAACACATGCAACCAAAATTTTGAGATAGCCATTTTGTTCAGCGTAGTTGATTTCCATATAGAAATTATGTTTTTGGGGAGGAGACTCCCCCAAAGCCTTCAGGGCAAGGGTCTTAATTTATACCCCGAGGGCATATAAGAACGACGTTGGCACAATATATTATTTATTATTTTTTCCTTTAGAGCAGGGTACTTTGTATCGAAGAAGTTGTCATAGAAACTTCGAAAATGGCTCATTCAATTCGGAATTGGAGTGGCTTGTGCCCTTTTTAATAGTCGAACGTAATTCGAAGGCAACTAACACCCGTTCCACGCCCACCATTTCCCGAAACGCATCCAATCAAAATTTTGAGATAGCCATTTTGTTCAGCGTAGTTGATTTCCATATAGAAATTATGTTTTTGGGGAGGAGGACTCCCCAAAGCCTTCAGGGAATGGGTTGTAAGTTATGCCCCGGGGCATATAAGGTTTTTATAGAAGGTGTTGTCGTAGAAACTTCAAAAAAGGCTCATTTGATTGGAAGTTCAAAGGGCTAGTGCCCTTTTTAATAGTCGAAAGTGATTGGACGGCAACTAACACCCCTCTCACGCCCACCTTTTCCCCAAACACATCCAATCAAAATTTTGAGATATCCACTTTTATTTAACGTAGTTTTAAGTTCTGTAAATTAAGTCTTTGAGGATGACAACCCCTCACAGCCCTCAGGGCAAGGGTTGTAAGTTATGCCCTGGGGGCATATCAGGTTTTTATAGAACGTGTTGTCGTAGAAACTTTAAAAAGGCCTCATTCGATTAGAAATTGGAATAGTTAGTGCCCTTTTTAACAGTCGAAAGTAATTGGAAGGTAACTAACACCCCTTTCACGCCCACCATTTCCCCAATCCAATCAAAATTTCGAGATGGCCATTTTGTTTCACGCAGTTTAAAGTTCAGGAAATTATACCCTTGAGCAGGACACTCCCCCCACAGTCTTCAGAGCAAGGGTTATAAGTTATGCCCTGGGGGGCATATAAGCTTTAATTGAAATCTTCGTCGTACCAACTTGAAAAAGGGGTCATTCGATTAGAAATTGAAAGGCCTAGTGCCCTTTTAATAGTCGAAAGTGATTTGAGGGCAACTAGCCCCCCTCTCTCGCCCACTTTTTCCCCAAACACATCATATCAAAATTTTTAGATAGCCGTTTTGTTCAGTATTGTTGATTTCCAGATAGAAATTATGCTTTTGAGGAGAACACTCCCCCACAACCCTCAGGGCAAGGGTTGTATGTTATGCCCTGGGGGCATATAAGGTTTTTATAGAACGCGTTGTCGTAGAAACTTCAAAAAGGGCTAATTCGATTGGAAATTGAAATGGCTAGTGCCCTTTTTAATAGTCGAAAGTGATTGGAAGGCAACTAACACCCTTTCCACGCCCACCATTTCCCCAAACATATCCAATCAAAATTTTGAGATAGCCCTTTTGTTCCACGCAGTTTAAAGTTCAGGAAATTATACCTTTGAGCAGGACACTCCCCCCAGAGTCTTCAGGGCAAGGGTTATAAATTATGCCCTGGGGTATATAAGGTTTTATTGAAATCTTTGTCGTAGAAACTTGAAAAAGGGCTCAGTTGACAGGAAATGCAAAGGGCTAGTGCCCTTTTTAATAGTCAAAATTGATTTGAGGGCAACTAACTCCCCCCTCACGCCCACCTTTTCCCCAAACACATCCAATCAAAATTTTTAGATAGCCATTTAAGTTTTGGGAATTAGGCCTTTAAGGATGACAACCCCTCCCCCCACAACCCTCAGGGCAAGGGTTGTAAGTTATGCCCTGGATAAGGTAAGGTTTTTATAGAAAGTGATGTTGTAAACACATCAAAAAGGGCTCATTCAATTGGAAATTGAAGGGGCTAGTGCCCTTTTAATAGTCGAAAGTGATTGAAGGCTAACTAACCCCCCTCTTACGCCCACCATTTCCCCAAACACATCCAATCAAAATTTTAAGATATCCATTTTGTTCAACGTAGTCGAAAGTTCTGGAAATTAGGTCTTTTAGGATTATAACAACCTCAGAGCCCTCAGTGCAAGGGTTGTATGTTATGCCCTGGGGGCATATAAGGTTTTTGTAGAAAGTTGTTGTAGAAATTTCAAAAAGGGTTCATTTGTTTGGAAATTGAAATTGCCCTTTTTAATAGTCGAAAGTGAGTGGAGAGTAATTGACCTGCCTCCCATGCCCTCCATTTCCCCAAACACATTCAGTCAAAGTTTAGAGATAGCCATTTTGTTCAACGTAGTTGAAAGTTCTGGAAATTATGTATTTAAGGATGACTAACCCCCAGAGCCCCCAGGGGAAAGGTTGTAAGTTATTCCCTGGGGGCATATAAGGTTTTTATAGTTAGAGTTGTCGTAAAAACTTCAAAAGGGGCTCATTCAATTGGGAATTGAGAGGGCTAGTGCCCTTTTTAATAGTCAAAATTGATTGGAGGGTAACTAACCACCCTCTCACGCGCACCATTCCCCTAAACACATCCAATGAAAATTTTCAGATAGCCATTGTGTTCAACGTAGTAGAAAGTTCTGGAAATTAGGTCTTTGAGGGTGACAGCCCCCCCCCCCCCCCCCAGCCCTCAGGGCAAGGGTTGTCAGTTATGCCCTGGGGGCATATAAGGTTTTTATTGAAAGCGTTGTCGTAGAAACTTCTAAAGGGCTTATTTGATTGGAAATTGAAGGCGCTAGTGCCTTTTTTAATAGTTGAAAGTGATGGGAGAGCGACTAACGCCCCTCTCACGCCCACCATTTTCCCAAACACATCCAATCAAAATTTTGAGATAGCCATTTTGTTTAAAGTAGTTGAAAGTTCTGGAAATTAGGTCTTAGAGGATGACAAACAACCTCAAAGCCCTTAGGGTAAAGGCTGTAATTTATGCCCTGGAGCATATAAGGTATTTATGGAAAGCGTTGTCGTAGAAACTCAAAAAGGGCTCATTCGATTGGAAATCGAAAGGCCTAGTGCCCTTTTTAATAGTCGAAAGCGATTGGAGGGCATGAAGTTTTTATAGTAAAGATCGATGTGGGTATAATGTATGATTTTGTTTTTGTTGTTGTTGTTTAGACCAGTGCACTTTGTATCGAAGGAGTTGCCGTAGGAACTTCGAAAAGGGCTCATTTGATTGAAAATAGAAAGGGCTGATGCCCTTTTTAATAGTCAAAAGTGATTGGAGTGCAAGTAATCCCCCTCCCACGCCCACCCTCCAATTTGCCTTTATGTTTAAAAACTAAATGTTGCCTTAAGATTAAATCAAAATGCACTGTGTTTAATGCTAATTCCCAATAAAGCCTCTCAGCAGTATCCCAAGAACGACGAAGGGTATTATGTTCAAACTTTCGGGGCTACTTCTGCTCTTAGAATTTAACCAAGTCAAAATAGCGTAAGTGTATCCAACCTATCAAAGAAAGTAAGCAGATTTTTTTGCGAATTGTATCAAGTTTTCCATTTCAGGTCAACTAGAGGAGGTATGAAACTAAGTTAAACACTACTATTTGTGTCCAGATTTTTAAAAGGGTGTCTGTTGTTAGAAATTGCTGAAAATTTTTCTCCAGCATACAAATAACAGACCAAACTATAAAGTCTTAAAAAAAGAAAAGATGTAAAGTATTATTTTCTTCTTCCCTGAAAAGACTATTTCAATATAAAACGAACAGAAATTAATTAAAAAAAAACTTTTTCCACAAACGAGCAAAAATTAACATAAGTTGGGCTCAAAACCCCTATGCCTTCCCAAGGCCAGAACATAATTTGCACTTTACTGAAAAAAATACAAATGAATGTGCATTGTCAGTTTAATATACATATACTGATATTTAGTAATCAAAATGTTAATATTATTTGATTTATTAAACTTATAAAAGTAAGAACATTTGTTTTTTTTTCAGTTAAGTGCAAATTACGTTCTGGCCTTGGGAAGGCACAGGCGTTTTGAGCCCAACTTGTGTTAATTTATGTCAAACTCGTTTTGAGTTTGACTCGGCTATTTATTGTAATTTCTGTTCGTTTTGGGTTTCATTTATTTATCGATGCTGATTTGCGGTAGTTTCATGCTTCGTAGATTATTTGATTTTATTTTTGCTCATTTTTTGTTTAATGGAGTTCTTTACTTTTCTTTGAAAAACTTATTTTGTGGAAAAAAGTTCTTTAATTAATAAAAAAAATGAACAGTTTTTTATTGTGAGAAAGGAACCTGTTATGACTTTAGGTATCTGTTAGGACCTGTTTTTAGAAACCTGTTAGCTTTATTCTGTAAATGAACATGCAAACAAATTTCAAAAAGAAATGAAAACCAATGAAGTAATTTTAGAATTCAATATAAATTGATAGGAACCTATACTAAGAGAATTTTAATATAAAAAAATAAGAAAAAATGAATATTCTTATGAAAAAGGAATGCATTTAGTTTTTGTTCCTCTGAAATGTTTCATCTCTTGTCTAATGTTATTGGAACCTCCGGCTTGCAAAAAAGTTGCAAAAAGTAAAACTTGTGAACAAGATTATTTTTCGATTGTTTCCCTCCAATATAGGGCGTTACTCTAAAAACTTAAGACACGAAAATGAAGATTATTATCACGAAAATAGTAAAAGAATATAATTTCTTGAGCATTCAAGTTGGATTCAGCAGGAGTCAGTCATTGTCTTAACATACCAGAGGAATAGATGTTTCCAGCGACATGCTGGACTCTTGCTTAAAATTATAAATAATAATTATGAATGATAATAATTATAAACAATTATAATTATACTATAATCATAAATTACTGAAAAAATATAATTATAATTTATAAGGATAGTTGTTATTATCCTTCCGTATCCAACTGGTAAGTAGCAAACTGCCCATTCAAAGTTTGTTTTTTTTTTATAGCGGGAACCTTAAAAGACTCATAAACAGGATTTTGATTTTCCCATCTTCCAGCAAACCAAAAAAATAAAGCTAATGAAAAACTAGTTTTATGATCAGGTATTTCGGTAAGTAGCTAATTTTTACTCTTTTTTAAAGTAAACAAAAGCAAAAAAAAAATTTTTAAGAATGAAAAACTAACAATTTCTGTCCTGAAGAAACATTAAAGAAAGTCTGTTAGTACACACAGTGTAATTTTCACCTAAGGAGAGTTTAAATTCATCCTTCTAAACATTCACCCCTAGATCGTATAAGTAGCCTACTTAAAATATAGATACATGGAAAGGAACTTACCTCGCTACTTGAACAAGTGCCTCAAACTCTTTTTGTAGGTGTCTTCTTACCATACTTTTTGACGGTAGAATTCCCAAAATGGTAGCAAATGTATCGGCAGTGAAAGAACTTTCAAGTACGATTAGAGCACCATGTAAGCCACTTTCTGAACAAAGAAAGTTAATTAGATATTTTCTTTGATTTTTTTTTTAACTTTACTATATTAGTTTAAGTTGCTATCCTTCAAGAAAATAAAATGCACAGACAGATGATAATACAGAGCTTAGAAAAATGAAATCAACTGTCTCTTCATGTCTACCACTCTCCCTTGAATATCAGATGAGAGGACGCTAACCAGGGGGCAGACCCATTCTCCGGGGGTTTTTAATAACCCGTGCACCCCGTCTAGGAAGCAAATACAGACAGATTAGGTGAGCCCCTATCATAGTGATTTTGCAGGGCCCTCCGACTTGTGGATACATCCCAAAGACGCTAAATCCATCTCCAGTAATGAGGTAATTATTTCCTACTGTCACTACGCTAAGTAGGATTATCCCCGAGGAGAGTACAACTGCGTAGAATGGAAGACACATGAGGGTGTAAACGGCGCCGGCTACAAGTAGAGAACATTACTTTCCGTTGCTTCGGAAATCAGCCAAGAAACTTTTCCTTCCTATGACTTATGGATGGGCAATCAATAACGTCACAAACTAGGGTTACCACATTCCAAGAAACTGACGAACAAGCTACAATTTAACGCATTTAGGGGTAGCTGATGTACTGATAATCAGTAGTGTTGGAAACCCTTCAAGATAACGTTTGACAGGGTCCGTCACAAACAAACACTAGACAGATTTATTTACAAAACCTACAACCACAATTGGGTCATTAAACCTTCAGACATTTGCAAAACCAGGCGAAAAAGACATGCTTCTACGCGAGGCAAATAGATAAATATGGAATACCATAGGTCTCTTATATACTTATCTACCAGGTACCAGCAAAGAACAGATAGTGAGAAGTAAATCAACCAATTTCTGGGAGACATGTTGAAACAAACATAAAGAAGTCGGTAAGCAAACTCAGCAACATTTCCAGGTACAAATCTACAGTCCCAATTCTTCAAGGTCGGATGAATACTGAAGATTTCCACTCGTAGCTTCAGAATTTTGTTGACATCATTCCAAAGAAAGACATCGTTATAGTCCTTGAGGACGTCAGTATCGTCTTGGGAGCTAACATTAGTGGAATCAAAGATATCACGAGCGAATATGGAATCGGACAGATCAAACAGTTCGTGGTAACGAACTGTAAGTAAGGAGCGATCCGGCTCAATGGTAACCAAAACTCTAAAAAACAGAATTTTGATACCAATAGATACATAAAAAGAATCAAATTTTAATGCTGATTTCAAATATATAAGTTTCATCAAGTTTAGTCTTACCCATCAAAAGTTAAGCGCCTGAAAAAATGTGGCTGATTTTAGAAAAAAGGGGGAAAGACCCCCTAAAATCTATGGAACCTTAATGAAAATCACACCATCATATTCAGCGTATCAGAGAACCCTACTGTAAAGGTTTCAAGCACATATCTACAAAAATGTGAGATTTTGCATTTTTTGCCAGAAGAAAGATCACGGATGCGTGTTGTTTTTTTTTTTTTTTTTTTTTTTTCCATGGATGATCGTATCGACCCAGTGGTCCTAGAATATCGTGGTAGGGCTCATTGGAAAGGAAATTAAAAGTTCTAGTGCCCTTTTTAAGTGACCAAAAAATGGAGGGCAACTAGGCCCCCTCCCACGCTCATTTTTTTCCCAAAGTAACCCGATCAAAATTTTGAGATAGCCATTTTGTTCAGCCTGGTCCGAAAATATGATAACTATGTCTTTTAGGATGACTTAATCCCCCGAAGTCCCCGGGGGGAGGGCTGAAAGTTCTGAACTTTACCCAATGTTAACACATAGTATTGGTTATTGGGAAGTATACAGACGTTTTCAGGGGGGATTTTTTCTGGTAGGTGGGGGGGGGGGTGGGTGGGTCGGGGGTTAAATGGGAGTATCTTTCCATGAAGGAGGTTTTCAGGGGGGAAGGGACATTTCTATGAAGGGGGCGCCGGATTTCCCAGCATTATTAAAGAAAAAGATCAGAAATTAAATATAAAAAAACAACAAGTTTTTCAACTGATTTCAACTGATCAACTGATTGTGATTAAGGGATCATTTTTAAAGAATTGAAAAAAAATTCTAACTTTAGCTTAACGAGCAAGGTATTGACTAGGGGGGGAACCCCCTAATATACGTATTAAAAATCTATGAATATAGAAGTTTGTTACGTAAGTTAATTCGTAAGTTACGTATGTGTATTACTAATAAAAACGTTCGTAAATAAAATTAAACAAGTTTCGAGAAAGCCATTTAACTGAATAAAAGTAATATTAATATGCAAATTTTTTTTTTAATTATTCATGTACGGTGAGCCAAAATCAAAACCTGCATTAATTCAAAAACGTTCAAAAATTAAATAAATAAAAAAAGTTTTTTTAACTGAAATAAGGAACGATGTTAAAACTTAAAACGAACAGAAATTATTCCGTATATGAAAGGGCTGTCCCCTCCTCAACGCCTCGCTCTTTACGCTAAAGTTTGACTTTCTCACAACTCTATTTTTTTTAAACAGTAAAAAAAAAAATCCATAAAGAGCGAGGCGTTGAGGAGGGGACAGCCCCCTTCATATACGGAATAATTTCTGTTCGTTTTAAGTTTTAACGTCGTTCCTTACTTTCAGTTAAAAAAAACTTTATTTTTGTATTTAATCAACACCAGAGGGGAGTGACTAATTTAATTCTGCCAAGAAAACGGGCATTTTGTAGCAAACACGATGTTCCATTACCAGCTAAGTCCAAAAACCGTTTGGTGGTCCCCCGATGGAAAGACTCCCGAAATCATAGATCACACACCGTTATCTAACCGGTGGAAATAGAAGCGGAAAGTGAAAGTAGACCGATGGAAGTAGAAACGGAATCATTTTGCCCAAAATTAAAGGTCGTTGTAATATCCAAGCAAGAAGACCCGAGATTTCAAGTGGAAGCCATGAAAGATTAGATGACGGAACAGAAGTATTGAGAGCAGCTAGAAGAACGAATATCAAAGTTCATGCAAGAAATAACTCTCCCATTTAGCCCAACTGACATTGATCTGCTTGTGTTGCAAAATTGTATGGTAATAAAATGAGATAGCAGAGCTCCAACTACCCAAAATAGCTCTTGAAAGGAAATTTCGTGCCTATTGTCCAAAAGACAAACTCCCAAGTGTTGCCGAGAAACTATAATAAAAGTAGTGCCATGATACCATCAGAGGAGAGGCACCGAGTCGCCAAGCCGCCCGGATAGTAGTTAAGTGAGTAAGTGAAATTAAAAGATAATAGACTTTTTCCTAGCTCTGCAATATGTTTGTGATTTTTGTAATAAAATAGAGAGTTTTAGTTTTATTGAAGTTATAATGTTCCACAAAGTTTTCTTTTGTTAAATGCATACATGAGTTATTTTTTTATTTTCTACTATTTTGAAATTAATATACAAAATCTTATATTTCTTTTTCATCTCCTCTACCAAGAGAGGTCATTCAACAGGAAAGGTCAATCTCGAGGTTGAATGTAAGTGTTTAGAAAAAGTTTAACAATAATAAAAGTGTAAATTTTTTAAAGTAAATTTAGATAGCTGGAAGTACACATAATTTTTACATTACCTCTAAGAGAGTCTGCATATTCTCCAAGATCAATGGATCGTATCCATTCAATGAGCCTTCTATTCGTCCAGACAATTGGATCACAGTCAGCAGAACTGGAGACATCACGACGCTCTTTCAATGCCTAAAGCAAAAAAGAAAAGGCAAAGTAAAAAAGCGGATGATAACATTACCAATAATAACTCACTGGAGTACCAAATCAGTAGAGGCCAATACCCATACACATGTTTCTTATCCATTCTGCTTAATTTATAGTTCCAATATTTAAATCGTGATATTCAATTGTACTGTTTCATATTATAATAATTTACAATCGAAAACATGAATTAACGGTTAAACGACGCTCTTTAAAGGTTCTGTGGCCAAGGATACAACAAGAGGAAAAAGAGTAACCTTTAATACTTCAAAGAAAGAACAACAAAAACACGGATTGGTGAATCATAGATGTTTCTATTTTTCAGTTTAGTGAATCTCCAGTCTTCTTCACCTGGAATAAATTATTTCAGTAAAGTGGCAGATTTAAAGGCTGTTAGTGAAAACCTATTAAAAAACTTGTTCAAATAGTGTCAAAAGAGCCATCAATTCTGACATGATATCTAATTGTTCCCACAACACCCACTTTCAAATAAAATAGGTAATACTCGCCATCTATTCACTTCCCGTCCAATATTTGTCAAGTAGCATTTGCCCGATTGTTATTTCTTCCGCACGTCATCTAATATTAAGGCGTGTTCCACAAACCGTCTACTATTAAAGACATCAGGTAGCGCACTTAAGTCCAGCTATAGTGATCTTACAGGACGCAAGATTGATTTGCTGTCTGTAGTACTGGCTGGGTGTCATGGTTTTTTGAACAAGAAGCCGTGATCCCCTTTAAACAACCTCAAATTACCAGGAAAGGGCAGCCCATGTAACCCGTAAGTTGGTAGTGGTTCTTAGAGCCACCCAAGATATTGTGATCTTGCGGGACGCTAGGTTAATTTGCTTCTTTAGTACAAGCAGGGTAGCAGTATTTCTTGAACAAAAAGCCGTGATAAACTGTAAGGACCCTAAAATGGCCAGGAAAGGGCCATCCAAGTAACCTGCAAGCCGGTAGCGGTTCATCGAGCTAGGTGCTACTTTTCAGCTTAAGCCATATCAAATAGATGGAAAAGAGTTGGGCGTCTAGTTTTGGCTTACTATATCTCTACTGACAATGACTCGCTGTCCTTGCGTAGCATGTTTGTGTCGGATTAGTGCCAGTATTTGACTGTTATGGTCCTTGCGTTAGCTCTGAAGTATATTGCTCTATTACCAACATTCAAGACTCCGCTATGGCCAATTTGAGACCAAACCCACCAAACCACCCTAGAATACTCTTGCGCAATATGCAACCAGGAAGTCAAAATTCGAAAACAAGTGGAGGTGGAGTTAGATGCACGAACCCCAAGTGCGTGTTGTGGTGTCTTTTAAAATGTATTAACGTAGAGTTTACAAAAAGGTTTTAAACGCCCTTCAAATGTCATTGTTTCAAATCTATCGAAACAGCTGTGGCACCACAAAAAGTGGAAACCTTAACGGCACCCAGTCACCCAGTTATCACAACACCGGGTCAGTCTGCAAAGAAAATCCTACCTAAAGACCAAACACCGAAGTAAACTGGGTCTTAAGTGACACAGTAACGGACTGTACTAGAGACCCTCACGGAATCGAACAAAAACAACACGCCAGAAGCCTTAGAGACCATTCTGAAACTCAGTGGCAGCAATCTTCAGCAGAAAATAGCAGCGGTCTGTTTTGTTGTAACTGTCGTAATGCAACAGACAAGGTGGACTCACTGAAATACTCTCTCTTTTCAGAGGGAGAGCATATAACATACGGTGTTACGAACGTAGATCTTTTCTTAGCCTTCAAGCGTCATGACAATGTGTCCACCCTCTCCAATACAAATGCTCTTCATGCTAAAAAAAAAAAACATCCTCTTTCTCCAATTAAAAGTAAAGTAAACCTATATTCCAGCTCTAGCCTCAAAAACTGCCGATAACATTGTACCAACAGTAAACGCAAAACCTACACCAGAGAAGGAGAAAAGAGGTCAAATTGTTTTTTATCTTTTTTTTTATCATACCTAGTGATCAATGTACTATCAGAGACCGACAGCGTTCATGATGCAGAAAAGGTGGTTTACTAGACTACTGGCAAGGACTTCACAGAAACGCTCAAAATCCAAGATTTTTCCGACATCGTTTGCCTGGGCAAGTTTAGAGCTAAATCCAAACCATGTCTGCTCCTCATAAGGCTGTGATTGCCTGGCGAAATGTCACAGAAGCGGTCTGTCATTCTTGGAGAAATACTTACTCTGATAAGATCTAAAGACAAAGAAACTAAGGACAATGTTTAAATAAACCCTGACAAGAATCTGATAAAAAGAGAACAAGCAGTCAAAGCCAGTCAGACTAAACGTAGCAACTTACTGAAAAACCGTTCTAACCGGCCCTCACCACAGCAGATACGCTTGGTTCAGCAGGAAAAAATTGATTGAACATAGGCCCGAGTTCCCAAAAATCAAATAGTTCGTTGTAGCGAACAGTCAGTAAGGAGTGACGTGGCCCAATAGCAACCAAAACACCAATAGATGCATATAAAAAAATCAGTTTATTATGCTTTTTCCAAATATTTCAGTTTTATTAAGTTTAATAGCACCCATCAAAGGCTACAAGCCTGATAAAATTCACCTGATTTTCAAAAAAGTGGGAAACACCCCCTAGAGGTCAAAGAATCTCAATCAAAATCATACCATCAGACTCAGCGTACCAGAGAACTCTACTGTAGAGGTTTCGAGAAGAAAGAAAGAAAGATCACGGATGTGTGTTTATTTGTTTGTTTTTTGTTTTCCCCAGAGGTGATCATATCGACCCAGTAGTCTTAAAACATTGAAGAGCTCATTCGAACGGAAATTAAAAATTCTAGTGCCTTTTTAAGTGAACAAAAAGATTGGAGGGCAACTAGCCCCCCCCTCCCCCCAACGCCTCTGTTTTCAAAATTATCTGATCAAAATTCTGAGATAGCTATTTTGTTCAGCATAATTGAAAGGCCAATAGCAATACCTTTGGAGACAACATGACCCTCCTCAAGCACCTGGAGAAAGGTGTTTAAGTTACAAAATTTGCCCATTGTTTACGTATAGTATTTGTTATTGGAAAGTATAGGCCTACATATCTTTTTTGGGTGGGGATGGGAGGAAGAATTTTATGATGAGGGAATTTTGTAAGGGGAGAATTTTCCATGGGGAGGGAACTTTCAAGGGGGGTGAAGTTTCCAGGGAAAATTTTAGACTGGGAATTTTCCTGAACCCCGGTAAGATTCTTTTTTTTACATATATGTCTTGCTTTCTCTTTACCGAATCAATTTTACGTGTGAAGATGAACCGAAAGATCGGAGATGTCTAACAGCTCTTCCTGATTTTCAAATTTCTGGTTATTCTCTCCAGGAGAACAACGTAACTACCAATGAAGGTAGGGGTATTTTGTGTTACATAAAAGAATTAATCAAAGCTCACGATTTGAACCTTGATCGTCCCATAGAATCAAGCAAGGAAAACCTGTAGATTTCCATCTATAGGGGGCGTCCGTATAATTCCTTGATATTCATTTTTATACCTTAGGGCCAACAGCAGTCCCCAAAACCATTCAATGATTTGCAAAAAGCTACTACGTATGGACCAAATTGCACCAGCTCAGTTGTGATAGTTGGTGACTTCAACTTGCAAAAAATTAACTTAAAGATGGCACTAGAGTAGGAAATATCAGTTTCTCTAGAAAGCATGGTTGTATAATTATTAAACGAGTGTTACCTACAGCAACTAATAAGAGAACCTACTAGAGCCAGGGACAGTAAGATATACTTGACCTCCTTCAAGTGAACGATAGGACCTACTTAGTAACAATAGGTTTTGTCTTCTCATTGGCTAGTAAAACCATTTTGGGATCACATTGGACCTCTCAGCGTCAATATTTCCGCAGTCACAGCGCCATCTACAGCGCTCCTACAGTAAGTCTAACTTCAGTCAAATAAAAACTGAACTTCATGAAATCAACTGGACAGAAGAACTTAAGGAAACAAAAAGAATCGACAATCTTTACTCTAAATTCTTGTTCTTGATGGTTGACTGGACAGCTTTACACAACTGAAGAAGAAGTACAAACGCCCTACCTTGCACCGTATGTTCTAGACGTGATAAAAAGTAAACAGAAGGCCAGGGAGTAACGTAAATCCAATCCTACTGGGGAGAAAAAAGCTGCTTTTAAGAGAATTCGAAACAAAAATACAAAAAGTAACCTGGACCAGTGCTAACATCTGATAGAGGAAGTTGCATCAAAAGCAACCCAAAAGACTTTAGTCTTCATGTAGTAAAAAGAAAATTAGTGTTACAGTCTCAACTCTCCAAGACCTCACTTCTCACAAGACCGTCGATGATCCTGTGCGTAATTTAAACATGCTCAATGCTCAGCTAGCCTTAGTTTTTACCAATGAACTAAATTCTGGCTTTAGCGACTCACGAATCCCAAGAGCTAAAATCGACGGACATGAAAATCTCTGACATAGACATAACTGCGCAAAATAAGCTAAAAGAGGAAAGATCTGGAGCCAAATAAATACTCTGGTTCTAATTGCCTCGATCCAATGATGCTAAAAGAGGTATCTGAAGACAAGCTAGAACTTCATGTATATAAAACTGTAGTGTTAAACGTTGTGGAATTTAGAAGGATATTAAGCTCAGTTTTAAGAGTAGAAGGGTTAAGATAGTGATAGAATGGTCATGTTCAGGAGCTAAGTTTAAGGCGAAAGGAAATTTATTTAGTAACCATATAGAACGTGGGATTGAAAAAGGAAAGGGAGGTAGCAATATGGTAGTAATAAGTCAGCACATGGATATTAAAAAGATCCAAGTAGTAGTTAAAGAAGTTTTAAGGGCTAAAATTTTAGGAGTTATGGATCTAAGGTCAGGACATATTTGAAAGGAGATAGGTTAGAAACAGTGCAACTGTTTCTATCCTATCCCAAAGAGGTGGTTAGGGATAAGTAAGCCTACAAAGTTTGGTAGTAAGAGGTGATCTAGGATTGTTTTCTTTAAGAATTCGTAGCCTAGTTAATATGGCTAGACTGTGGAAATAACTGTTTCTAATCTATCCCAAAGAGGTGGTTAGGGATAAGTTAGCTTACAAATAGTTTGGTAGTAAGAGGTGATCTAGGATTGTTTTCTTTAAGAATTCGTAGCCTAGTTAATATGGCTAGGCTGTGGAGAATAATTTTTACGAATGCCTAAAGCACGGGTAATGAAGGTAGCTTATTTACAAATGCTGAAGTCTGGTTTAAGTAAGTTGTGGCTGTACCAAGTTAAGAGTATGCTAACTCATTGTGGATTAATTCATTTGCAGAGAGAGGGGTGGTTTAGGGCTTGAGGATATGAGGAACCAAGTAACTGGGTTAGTTAAAAGGATTCTATAAGACCAGGAACTACATGCATTGCAGGCCCAAAGTCCGCTTTTGGCTTCTATTTGTCTTTATTTTCGGTCGAAGGCGATTTGTGGTGATGAAATATCTTTTAAGGCAGGTTATAATAACAACGAAATATTAAGTGAAACCAGGGTCGATGACTTGCCACTGGGCTAAAGATTAAAGTGTAAAGAACGAAGCGTCAAAGGCTGGTCCATGTCTTATTTGGGGAGGTTTGAATGAAAGCGTTTGAGTTGATGTGTGAATGTGAAGAACTAAATGATTGGAGAATAGAAGGGTGTGGTAGGGAGGGTTTTGATTTTGAATGATTGGTGAGAGTGTGTGCGGATGAATGTTTCATGAGTTTAAGAAATTTGGCTCGATTCTCCCGTCTCGCGATGGATCATAAAGCTAGGTTTCCGTAGGATTATGTTAGGTTTTTTTTTAATTCCTGTGTAATTGTTGTCCGTTTTATGTATTTTGCCATGGCTATTGGTTTTAAGTGCAAATAAATCTTTTCATTCATGAATTGTAAAGCCAATTACTTACATAACTGGAAAAATGGTGTAATTTCTCCCTCTTTAAAAGTAGCGTAAAAACAAGTAAAGACAAGAAAAGGCCCGAGTAAAAAAAGTGAAGACAAGAAAGATGCTAGCATTTACAAACTAATTAGTCTGACCTTAGTGCTTTGCAACTAAAATATCTTATAGCTGACCACAAGATTGAATTTTGTTAGCTAATAACAAGATTTTGCACAAGCAATTTGGCTTCCTCAAAAAAAGGTCTGCAGAGCTCCAGAGGCTGATGAATGGAAAGATCTGTACTTGGGCATCTAATTTTCAAAATCTACATAAACGAACTTATTGATGGACATTGATTCGCATCTTGTTATACGCCAATGATGCAAATTATTTCGATTATTTCCACACAGGAACATCAGACCATTCTACAAAAAGACCTGGAGTTGGATGGTGGATACAGACATTGAATATTTCTTTGTATTTTTTTCCTTTTTCGTTATTTACCCCGCTTCTTTTTTATATGAACGTAAGCGGGCAAAATAAACTTATCTTAGAAGAGCTTTGTCTTCTGTGTCTTCATCATCATTTATGCCTTAACATCATTTTACAACTCTGTACCCTTTTCATCTCTAAAACAACATATCTACGATCAATATGGAGTGTTACAGGGGCTTCAAATCATGAAGAAGTTGTGGGGGGTGTATTCTGTAATATCTAGGATGGAATGTATTTTCTGGATTTTACAGATAAAATACAGAAAATACAATATTTTAATGAAAATACCCCCAAAATGGCATTTCCCGAAATCTTGGGGGCACAGAAAATCTAAGGGGGACTGGTGTCCTCCCAATAACCACTCCAATTTTTCAGCACAAATTTTACCGACGGAAATATTTTCTATTTTTCAACGCCGATTTACATAAACGGCACTGAATTTTATCATTATCATCAAAAAAGGAGTCCTAAATCGGTTCCTTCGCCTCAACAAGAAAATCAAAAGAGCTAAATAACAATAATAATGAAAGGACTTAATAATTTAATAATTAAATAATTAAAAATTTAGTTGAAATATTTAAATAAAAATTATTTTTCTTCAAAGAATAAAGATTTTTATATTAAAAGAGCTTAATAATAATGATAAAAATGCTTACTAATAATGATTATGGAAGTTAGTGGGAGAAAAAAGCTCCAAAGGAAATTTAATTTTTTGAATGTTGTTCAATAATGGGATTACCCTGATCTACAAATATTGGAACGATGGTGCGCCAAATTATTTTGTTGTTGTGCTGTGTTCTACTAATTCTGATTAACATTTCCATCCTACAAGGAATGCAGATACGCTTGTATATTCAAAAATAATTTCTGTGAAGTCAGCAATATTTCTCGTTACGTAAGCTTAACCCTCTAGAATAGCCTCCTGGACATTATTAGGAGCTCTAAATAAGAGCAGGCTCCTCGTGAAGATCAAGGTTTAGTTGTGTTTTTTTTTCTTTTCCTTCTTCTTTGTTGTGTTTATTTTTATGTTATTGATGATATGATTTAATTAATTAAACAAACCACTGCGTACATTATTTTCTCGTACAATATTTCTCGTTACGTAAGTTTAACCTTCTAGAATAGCCTCCTGGACATTATTAGGAGCTCTAAATAAGAGCAGGCTCCTCGTGAAGATCAAGGTTTAGTTGTGTTTTGTTTTCTTTTCCTTCTTCTTTGTTGTGTTTATTTTTATGTTATTGATGATATGATTTAATTAATTAAACAAGCCACTGCGTACAGGTTAGTTGACCTCTTAGTAGTGGCTGTTTTTATTTAATTGATTTGATTTTCATTGAATATTAAGGAAAATAAAGGAATCCATGTATCTATTATTGCAGAGCTACTTTTAATGTTAATGAAATTATTACATTTACTTGATACTATTCGGTCGTTACGAAGATTCCTTCAGGTGAGCACACGCTTACCCTGATCATATGATATCTTAGTCATAGAATATTTGTATGTAGTTCCTTTTTATTTAATCTATTCATATTGATAAGATGTTCATTTATTAATTATTTGTTATTATTTTCTTTGTTGCCATTGCCAAGCAGTTTATTTTAGATATTTTTGCAGCGTTTTTTTTTTCTCCCACGAACCCCTTTACAAATTTACCCATTTCAAAATCGTTTTCGGTATTTCAGGTCTCCCTAAAAAACAGAGGCGATATTTAAACATTGGCAAGCTAGCAAGCAAAAGCTCAACTTCAACACAACGACTGTAGAGGCGAGCTCCCTTGATATTTGGGAGAACCCTCGAAATGGTACTATAAAGGGACAGAAATTAAACGCAAACATTAACAAATAAAGTTAAAGAATAACGTTGATACGAGCCGAACATGTCATGTATATAAGAGGGGGAGGGGGACTGACGCTCTTCAAAACGTCCAAGTTCTTACCTTAAAGTTCAGCTAATAATTTGTTAAGCATCATTCGTTGAAACTTAGCGTAAATTATCTTATCACTTCCCCAAAGAGCAACCCGTATCAATAGAAAACATAACTCTAAAAAAAAAATGACAATATATATATTCTTATATATATCTTAAAATCAAATTTAACTAATTGTAAAAATCAGATTTATTTCATGTATACATGAAATAAATTTGATTTTTGCAATGATTCCAAATATGCAAAATTCTTTTATTTGAATACATCTGCAGAAATGTTATAACAGTAATAAAATGAATAACTTCCAACAAAACGGAGAGAGCCCAAAAAATTGGGCTTGATTGAGAACCCAAAAAATTGATGATATTATACAATGAAATTCAACCAGTCTAAGAACAGTAAAGTGTAGGTATCAAGTTCTAATATACAAAAACACGAAATTTTGCGTTATTCCCCGAGTAGGATAGTTACAAATACATGTTCATTTGTTGTAGGGTTTTCTTTCCCAGGGATCAACGTACTGGATTAGTAGTGGAAGTATATCAGGAGAGGGTTCATTTTAACGGAATCTTGAGATTATATCGCCCTTTTGAAGTGACTGAGGAGATCACATTACAGCACGGTGCAAATTCATGCTCTCTTGTGCCAAAAAACAGAAATTTTGGCCCTAAAAGCACCAAAACGATATCACGTGACAATTCTAAGACAGTCTAAGACAATCACAATTTTAAGACAATCAGCTTTGAACTAAAGAAAGTATGCTTTTTTACATGCCCCAATTTCAGAGGACATACTGCCGGGTGATGGCGCATTTGTTCCTAAAATACATGCACTCCATAAAAACTGATTGGTTACTACAGCCTGTTTATTCAGTAATATAAATGGCAATTCAGCATTGCGTATTTGCACTCGACGGATTAGGGTTGGATCATTGGAGCTTTTAGAAGGGGGGGGGTATTCAAACTGTCAAATACTTGACCTTGGATCTGCTTCTTTATTTTGAGGAATAGAATATACTTGAAGCATTGTTACACAAAAGTTAAACTGTAGTGCAACAAGCGACGACTACCGGGTAGCAACGGCACCCTCCTTCATCTAAAATTTAGATTATAAATCTTATAATTTAATATGATGTTAATATCATATATGAGATCAAAATTGAACAGAAGTATATTTGAAAACCAGATTTTATTAGAAATAAAAGTAAAGAACTACATTAAAACTTAAAATACATAGTAGTTTCCCAAAGAAGGGACATAGGAAGGGACTAGAGGAGACTAAGAAGGGACTACATCCTCAACTCTCGCTATTTACCCAAAACCGAATTTTTCCCAGGTCTTCCACAAGAAATATGTGATAAATCACATTTACCAATTTGTTACAGATATTGAACTAAGTTCTTTTAGTAAAACACTAGTCAAAATCTAGCACAAAGAGAGGAGGGTTGAGAGGGTAGTATCTGACCTCTTATACAGGACAATTTCTGTTCCTTTTATGCATTAATAGATCTTTTATAAAAAAAAGACTTTTGGTTAAACTTAGATTAGGTAATAGCAGCTTTGAGTATAGGCTATAACACAACAACTTATTTATTGTTAGTTGACTTTATAGCCTAGAGTTAAATTAAGAAAAGTAGGAAAAGTTAATTCAAAAGATCTCAGGTAATTTTATCTATTTAATTATTTATGCTATAAAAATATTTTAACAGCGATTCAATTGGAGCTTTTTTGCGAGCCTATTCGTCTTTAATAAACAAGAAAAATGATTTCAAACCTTTTTATCAAACTTTAAAAGTTTGAGGAAGGTAACTCCATGAATAACAGAAGTTTGATGGAATTTTTTGGCGACACTCAAATACTTTTCAAGTTCCTTTTTAGTTAGAGCTTCCAATAGACGTCCATCAATTAGGCTTGCTTTGAACGTTTCAGAATACTGAAATGAAAATTTGAGATTACGGCTCTAGTGAGAGAGAGAGAATTATTTATAAAAAAAAGGAACAAAACATATAAAAATGGCTAGCCATTAAGATCTAGGGAGCCTCCACGGGTGACAGAAAAAGTTAACACAAATAAACACAGACAGAATGCAAACGCATAAACTATATTAAAAAATTGTTATTAAGAAAAGCCTTTTATTAAGTCTTTATTAAGAAACAGTGCCTAGCAAATGCATAAACTATACAGGTATTTAAAAATCTTTATTAAAAAAAGCTTTAATTACACAACAAAAAATAATATATTTGAATTTATTTTTATTTCATACATAGCGACCAGTTGTGGGAATAAGAATGGTTTTGTCTAACCTTTTAAGACACAGCGAACTCAATTGTATCAAAAGCTTGACTCCCAAATAATGTCTGTAAAGGTGAAAGAAGAGATACAACAGAGTTTGGGTTGGTCCAAAACTTCTAAGTGTTTTGAAACGTAATTAGATATGAGAAAAGAAATATGACCATTGGAGTTAAGGTAGCCCAGAGATGACAGGGGCAAAATTGACAGGGGCATTTTTTCAAACCACAGGGTTTACAAGTTCATTTAGAAATACCGCTCGCTACGTTTTGCAATAATACAATTCATTCAAGTACATTTTAAGCTTATATACCTTATAGTTAATAATTCTCAAACAAAGTGATTTTCCAAGTCCCTGTGAGTTTTGATAGCATTTGAACGGTATCTTCACTTCACGGTATTCTTCATTACTCTCCTTTAAAATAAGAAGCTGAAGTTTAAGAGTATCTTATATGTTCTGAAAGGATGGCGCTTTACTGAAAACGAATGATATTACAAATATTTTCTTGTGTACTTATTACAACATTGAAAATAAACATAAAAATTATAGTAAAATAACATTTCGAACTGATTAGCTTTCAGCAATTGATATCATTATATATCAAATATTCAGTTTGGTTTTATTAGTTCTTTCCAAGACAGTTTAAGACAAATATAGTTTCACTACAAACAACAGTTTGGATACTCCCCCCTTCCCTAGCTGTAAAATTCCAAAGCCTACTACGTCATTAATGCTTCACTGAAAACAAATTATATTACAAATATTTTCTTTTACAGTTATTGCAGCATTGAAAATGAAAATAAAATTACACTGAAATATGAACTAATGATCTTTCAACAATTAATATCATTATATTTCAAACATACAGTTTGATTTTATTTGCACTTTCCAAGAATGTTCAATACACGTATAGTCACAGGCAGTGCAATAGCACTGCCTAAGTAAAGAGCGATGTGGGCCCAATGTATTATTTACTTATCTATATTTTTTTGTTTAGACCAGGGCACTTTGTATCGAAGGAGTTGTCGTAAAAACTTCGAAAAGGGTTCATTCGATAGGAAATTGAAAGGGCTAGTCCCCTTTTAGATAGTCGAAAGTGATTAGAGGGCAACTAACACCCTCCCACGCAAACCATTTCCCCAAACACATCCAATCAAAATTTTGAGATAGCCATTTTGTTTAAAGTAGGTGAAAAGTCCGGAAATTATGTCTTTGAGTATGACAACCCCCACAGCCCTCAGGGCAAGGGTTGTAAGTTATGCCCTGGGGGTATATAAAGTTAATATAGAAAAGGTGATCGTAACCCCCCCCCCCCTTCGGAGAGGGCTCATTGGATTGGTAATACGAAGTTCTAGTGCCCTTTTTAAGATTCAGAGTAATCAGAGGGTGGATAACTCCCCCCCCACCACACCTCATATTTTTTGGAAGTGTATCTGATAGAAATTTTGATATGACCATTTGTTGTTTTAGAAACTTCGAAAAGAGCTAGTGCCCTTTTTAATAGTCGGAAGTGATTGGAGGGCAACTAGCCCCCCTCTCACGGCCACTATTTCCCCAAACACATCCAATCAAAATTTTGACATAGCCATTTTGTTCAACGTAATTGAAAGGTCCATAAATTATGTCTTTGAGGATGACGACCCCTCCCCCCCAGAGCCCTTAGGGTAAGGGCTGTATGTTATGCCCTGGGGGCATATAAAGTATATATAGAAAGGTTGATCGTATAAACTTTGGAGGGGGCTCATTGGATTGGTAATCAGAAGTTCTAATACCCCTTTTAGGATTCAAAATGATTAAGGGATGGATACCCCCCCACCCACACCTCGTATTTTCCCAAAATGCATCTGGTAGAAATTTTGATTTGGCCATTTGTTGTCGAAGAAACTTCGAAAACAGCTCATTCGATTGGAAAGTGAAAGAGCCAGTTCTCTTTTTAAATAGTCGAAAGTGATTGGAGGGCAACTAAAGCCCCTCCCACGCCCACTGTTTCCCCATACACATCCAATGAAAATTTTGAGATAGCCATTTTGTTCAACGTAATTGAAAGGTCCCAAAATTATGTCTTTGAGGATGACAACCGCCCACAGCCCTTGGGGCAAGGGTTGTAAGTTAGACCCCGTGGGTATGTAAGGTATATATAGAAAGGGTGACCGTATAAACTTTGGAAGGGGCACAATGGATTGGTAATCAGAAGTTCTAGTGCACTTTTTAGGAGTAATAAGAGATTGGAGGGCAAGCCCCACGTCTCTCAAGCCCATTCATTTTCTAAACACATCCAGTCAAAATTTTGAGACAGCCATTTTTTTCAGCATAATAGAATAGTCCAACAACTATGTCTTAAGAGATATTAGACATGTCCACCCCCTACAATTGTGCAATTGGCCCAGTATGCTTTAAAACTAAATGTTGCTTTAAAATAAATCAAAAGGCATTATGTTTATGGTTGCTAATAAGATATCTCAGCAATATATTGAGAGCGACTGGGGGTATTAAGTTGAAACTTTTGGAGATACTACTATTACTACTTCTGCTCTTACAATTTAAATAAATAAAAAGAGTGTAAGTGTATCCAGGTTGTCAAAGAGCATAGATAGAATCTTTTGGGAATGATATTAACTTTTATTTTTCAGATCAACTTCAGAAGCTATAAAATTAAATTAAAAAATACTGTTCGTGTTAGGATTAAAAATTGTTGAAAAATTTTCTCCAACATTAATTTTAAACCTATACTATGGATTCTTATAGAAGAAAACTGAAAACATATACAATACTATTTTTTCCATGAAAAAGACTATGTCAATAAAAAACGAACAGAACTTGATTTAAAAAACTTTTTCCATGAGACAAATTTTTCAACGAAAAGTAAAGAGCTTCATTAAGCCAAGAATGAGCAAAAACAAAGTCAAATAATCTTCCAAACGTAAAACTACCACAAATCACTATCAATAAATAAATGAAACTCAAAACGAACAGAAATTTAAATAAATAGCCGATTCAAACTCAAAACGAGCAAAAATTAACATGAGTAGCGTTGATAAGCCCTATGCCTTCTCAAGACCAGAACACAATTTGCACTTTACTGAAAACAAAATACGTTTGAAGTGTTACCACCTTTATTACTCTCATAAATGAAAAATGATCAAAACCTTAAGGAAAAAATGTTAGTATATGTCAATTAAACTGACAATCCACGGTCATTTATTTGTTTTTTTTTTCAGTAAAGGACAATTAAACATATATGAAATTGCTGGAAAAGTGTCTGATAAAATACTTGTTAATAAGAAGCTTTTTGATTTTCTCCTGGCGCACGATGAATCATTCGGTATCGCGGGAGGTTGATGAAGCAAATCCAGATTATGCATGGTGCCGGACGGCACCATCCTTCCTGAAAGGATTAACCACCGTCCAAGGGCATTGATAGCAAGTAGAAGTGTGGAATTAAACACTTCACTTCCGTAGTTAGTAGGAATATATGCGTTTAAGATTGCCAGGTTTTCTGTTCGTAGAGTCAAAACGGATTTATTTTTATATAGGAATTCAGCTTTTTGTGATTTTTATGATTATGATCAGCTTTTTATGAGATCACCAGAATGCCGTTTCCGTCCTTTCCAAACAGGTTGCACTTGGGTGCATGTGTACAGGTCTTAGAATTATAGGAGCTAAATGTTGTTGGCAGACAGCAAGTTCTCTTGAATGCACACTATATCTACTGACAGACCGAATTGTTTAATGACAGGGGTGCGCACCACAAAATCACTATTCATATCCTGTGATATTGAATGTTGGCGTAGGTTACTCAGTGTGCATTTTGATATCTCCCCTTTAGGTTATGAATGCATGTAGCAGCTAGTAGGATGAAACTCAAGTGCCTATAAAAAAATTTAGTTGGACTTCTATAATAAACAGTCTACTTTGAATGAGCCTATAGCTGCTGATATTCTTTATAAATTTCCAAAATAATATGAATAAAATATTCAAAGAGAAACAGACCTGTGGTAAACCTATATCTTGCAACCATTCTTCAACTACCCATGTTGTGTTAAGATCATCAAAAAGGGATTTTGCTCCAACTGGAAGATGCCTTTTTTCCTCAACAGCGAGTCTCAGCTTTTTACGATGCATAGGGTGAGAAATTCCTAGTCCAGCTTCATATTCTGAATCACTCAAATCTAAGAGAATCTGAAACATAAATCTGACCATCAGCACATTTTTAATACTCTTACGTTAATGAAATGTAAATATGCATAACTTGTAATATCAAACAAAATTGGGATTAGGCAAAATTAAATTAAAGAGCGCCAGGGCAGCAGAAACTGAAAAGAATTAAACTGAACAAAAGCTTGTCATCACGCTCAAAAGCAGAGGGGTTATTAGATATCAGACAATTTTTCATAAGTGAGTTAATATGCTCCAAAGAGCAAAACTGATTATTTACCCCATAAACTTAAGATATGTCGTTTTTGGCCTTCGCTCAACGTACAATTTTACGTGGTCCAACTTAATCTCCCACCCCCTTCGGTGCTTTAGACATTAGGGTCGTTAACTGACTCTGAAAATGTTAAATTATATACATGTACCTCTCCCTTCCACCGCAGTTACGGGTCTATTTCTTGTTATAAGTCTCATTTTCGTAATTGTGGGAAATTACGAGAACAAGGGTTACACTACATAATGTGCTTTCAAGAAAACTCCGAAAAATGAGGCAACGTTTTTGCGAAGCCAAATTTATTTTGTTCTGAAATTTCGTGTTCAAATCCCATTATCTTGATATTAACTGCTTTTAATTGCAAAAGAAGAGGGTATAAGTTGCCTAGGTACTAATCTGTTTGTGGGTTGTGAGCAAAAGAGTGGGTTTGTGATTCCAAATTATTTCCTAAATTAACTTTTGAAAGATATGTAATTATCAAGTAGTTTTTCTACTAGGAAACAAGCAATTCTTAGCAGAACTTGTTGCTTTAAGCACAAAAGTCTACAATCAAACGTGTGGTAAATTTTTCAAATAAATTACTAAAATTGTCAATTATGGCCAAGAAATATGCTAATTTTCTAACTTTTCAAATAGTTTTTAGGCCGATCACGACTAGAGAGAATTTTCTTGTCCATCACGTCGTTCTAAGCTCCTATTTCTTCGAGTCATATTTTTCCTTTCGAATGGAAGGCTACGCTTGAGAAGGTAAGCACATAGTGCCGCCATCTACTATTGCTATGGATGTCTGTTCATGGTTTCGGTTCATTTGTCACATATTTTTCTCGGTCTCCTAATAAGACAGAGGAATAGTATCAAATACACCTGCTAAACATTGATAGTTGTTTCATTGGTGAAGAAACAGGAATATAGCCTTTGCTCCTTTTATGGTAGTGATATTAGAAAGTAACCCCTTGGCAAGAAAAGAAGCAATAGAAACAAAAAGACATATTTTTAACATTGAAGAATAGTCTCTTTGTAAAAAATATTTTCAAGAGCAAGCCCTGAGTCCTGAGTGGAACCACTGAATAATTTTTAATTTTTATGAGTCAAGCATTAAAGTAGGTCGTCAGGAGCTTTTTAGCACAAATACAGCGTATTGCACCTTGCCGTAAACTGGGTAACGCAAGAACTTGAAGTTATCACTGTTGGGAATAATAGGCCCGTGTACCATTCAAAACCACCCCTTCCTTACCGTTATTTAAACAGAAAGTTAGTTTTTTTTTTACCTAGGCTTGAAATTTATCGGGTTACTACCTTGGGCTAGTCGAAAAAAAGAATGATGATTTTCAGAATGGTGTACTCCTTCTCCGATTTTTGTAAAGGAGTAATAAGGCCGCTTGAAACTTATGAGGCACGTACTAGGGCCGAGAGTATAGATTTGAACAGCGTGAACAACTTCGCAGCCCCTCTTACCTTCCATATGAAAGTTCCCAGATTCACTTGAAAATTGACCTACATATAACTAAAGTGACTGCACAAAAGATGAGACGAAACAAACAACGGACGAAACGACCATGCAAAATGCAAAAATGTACCTCAAAAATCACCCTAGAAATGAAGTATTTTACTCACGTATCTCCCCTAGCAGTGCTACAAATCCCAACCCTTACGGAATGTAGGTAGTAGCTGTTGTGTTAATTTAAGCACTCCATGCTTTTGAGCGTTAAGCACCGTTACCTACCATTCCCTGCCCCTGCAGTCAACATAACAACACGCCACAAGAAAAAGCTTGAAGCAATGCAAAGTGTTTCAGTGATTCATGCACTTCTCTTTTAACTATGATAAATCGTATAATTGTTCAGCGTGTTGTAAAAAAGACAGCGTAAATTAGTTGCTGTGTCAGACGTAAATACGGTAGTTACTTTTATTAAATTGTGTTAAATAATTTATGTTAAATGAAACATGAATAACCAGGACCTATATGGCCAAGGCAGTATCAAGCAATTTATATAATTCATAAAAAAGAATTTAAAACAAAGCGCGTAATTATCCACCGCAAGGCCCCTTCACCTATTAAGCCTGACAGGAAACGGGAAGAATGCATAGAATAGCATTGTATCAATACTTTATAACGTAGCGTAAACTACAAAGAGAGACGGATAAAACAAGTCCAAGAAAAACTATATGCTGAACACCATAGAGGAAGAAAGAAATAAACAGAAAAAAAAAAAAATCAAAAACACAGTGATGCACTACATTTTTTTTTTTTTTGTTTTTTTTTTTTTTTTGTTTTTTTTTTTTTTTTTTTTTTTTTTTAATTTAATTTTAGTCGTATAAGGGTAACACCTGAAAGACGACTTAGAAAAGTGTTCCAGAAAATGTAAGGATTAATTAGGGATTGAAATGAGGTCTTGCAGATGGGGTAAAGGGAATTTCGGATTTAATAAACATAGGAAGAATAGCCGGAAACAAAAAAAGGAGCACGCTTAAGGCCCTTGAGAAGGTCACAATGGCGCTGAACAAGTTGAAAATAAAAAGCATAAGCCAGTTGGAGTTCATATAGTGACCTACTTATCGATAGGTTTGTTTCCATGATAAGATGTCTTGCTTTAGCATAAATCTTGGAAGTTTTACAGAAATCGTAAGACTTGGACAAGAACAAAAATTGACTTACGTACACTCAGGTAATTGAATACAAGTCTTTTAATTCCTAGCAGACCTATGGAACCAGTGAAAATGTGTTGCAGCTTTCCTGAAAAGATTGATCAGGGGGACAACTTCACTTACCTTGGTAGTATTAATAGTAAAGACGGTGGGAGCAGTGAGGATGTTAAAAGTAGAATAGCCAAGGCTCATGGTGCTTTTTGACATTTAAAAAAGATTAGAAGAAAAGGAAGATAAGTTTGCAAACCAAGATTAGAATGTTGGAAGCTACAGTGATGATAGTGATCAAATATGGTTCTGAAGCATGGGCGCTCCGAAAAGTGGATTAAAATTTGCTAGATGTATTCCAGAGAAATTGCCTACGTATTATTCTGGGTACCTGGCTGACTGACCGTATTTCAAACCGTGGGCTGAACCAAAAATACGGTTGTACCCCGCTTTCTAGGGATATAATGAGAGAAAAGTTGAGATGGCTTGGGCACGTTCAGCGGATGTCGTGTGTCGTAGAAACTTCAAAAAAGGCTCATTCGATTGGAAATTCCAAGGGCTAGTGCCCTTTGTAATGGTCGAAAGTAATTTGAGGGCAACTAACCCCCCTCTCACGGGGTTACCCCCTAACATCCAATCAAAATTTTAAGACAGCCATTTTATTAAACGTAGTTTTAAGTTCTGGAAATTACGTCTTTGAGGATTACAACTCCCGCAAAGCCCTCAGGGCAAGGGTTGTAATTTAAGAATTATCCGAATCCTTCATATTATTTCTTATGGAAGGATGCTCGTATAAACTTTTGAGAGGGCTCGTTTGATTGGAAATTGAAAGTTCTTGTTCACTTTTTAAGAGTCAAAAGATATTGAAGGGCAACTAGCCCCTCTCCCTCCTACACGCCCTCAATGCATTAGATAAAAATTTTGAGATGGACAATTTGTCAAAATAGTTCAAAGTTCTGATAACAAAAACTCCGGTGTCGACACAGCACACCAGGGCCCAGGGGTAGGCGTTGTAAGTTATGCCCTGGGACATAACTTATTAAGGGGGGTTTATAACTTATGGGAAGGGGTTTTTTATCGGAAGAACACATAGGAAATCTATTATAATTATCCAATTATAAGGTTAAAATACATACTCTGTGATAGATGCAAAATTGCTTTGGCACACAAATTCCTATTAAGGTCAATTCCAAACAGCCGTGATCCCTTTGTGTCAGCAAGTGAAATGGTCTAAACCCCCTTATTGGAGCTATTTTTTTCAATACATTCATTGTTGTCAATCGCTGTCCACAAGTTATGCAAGCTGTCTATTGTTCATATATAAGGTTTTTATCAAAGAGGTAATCGTATAGACTTTGATAAAAGCCTCATTCGATTTAAATTGAAAATTGTAGATCCGTTTTTAAAGTCAAGAATAATCGGACAGTAATCACACCCCCCCATGCCAAAAAAAAACTTGAAACTTTTTGCAATCAAAAACGAACAAAAATTAATTTAAAAAAGCTTTTCGAAAAATAAGTTTTTCAAAGAAAAGTAAAGGCCATTTTAAACTTAACCTCAGGAGATACAAATACCTGTTAAAATTCAAACTCAAAACGACCAGAAATTACTATTAAAGAATAAATGAAACCCAAAACGAACAGAAATTAAATAAACAATCATAGCAAAAAACATACAACAAGTAATAATATAAATGAATAAATAGATCTTAAAGCGAGTAATGCTTAGATTGAATATGAAAATCTAGCTTAAACGAAAACAAATATTTTGCTATTAAAGTATAAATGAAACTTAAAACGAACAAAAATTAAATAAACAATCAATGCGAACAAAACATACAATATATATTAATGTAAATGAATAAATAAATCTTAAAACGAGTGAAACTTAAATTGAATATGCAAATCAAGTTTGAATCGAATAAAAATAACTACAAACAAGAGTTTGGGTATCGTCTCACTTCAGAAGTCTAAAACCTACTGCGTCATTGGCGCTTTACTGAAAACGAATTATATTACAAATGTTTTCTTTTGTACTTAATATTGAAAATAAGTATTAAAATTACAGTAAAATTTTGAACTGATGAGCTTTTAGCAATTAATATCATTATGCATCAAATATTCAGTTTAATTTATTAGTTCTTTTCAAGATTGGTCAAGACAAATGTAGTTTCACTACAAACTAAATTTGGATACTGCCCCCTTCTTTAACTGTAAAAACCTAAAGCCTTCTACGTCATTGGTGCTTCACTGAAAACGAATTACTCGTATATTGCAAATTTATTATTTTCCAGTTCTTACAGCATTGAAAATGAAAATAAAAATTACAGTGAAAAAAAACTTGAACTGATTGATCTTTCAACAATTAATATCATTATATATCTAATATTCAATTTGATTGTGTTTATACTTTCCAAGACTGTTCAAGACTCATAAAGTTTTGCCTTTTTTTTTTAACTGTGCCATTTTTTTAACTAATCGTGTTAGTTTGTTATGAAAACATTCTATGGCTTCTAGGCATTTCTGTTTGAGCGGAAAACTGCACCTCAAACTTTGTGGAACTTGTATTTTCTTGCATGAAACACCAAAATATAATAAAATGTCAAGTTTCGGAGTGTTCCACCACTCACAGGCAAGTGCCATTGGTATTTTTGAATCCGCATGGTCAATTTAGGGGGTGGAGGGTAGGCTAATTCTCGTAGCAGCCCCATTCCGTCGTGGTATGGTTCACATTTTCAACACCAGGCGTCCGGACTATCATATAATCTACCAAGCATACAACTACCCCAAATCAGTATCAATCAATAAATGAAACCCAAAACGAACAAAAATTAAAATGAATATTAGAGTCAAACTCAAAACGAGCATAAATTAATGTGAGTAGGGTTCAAAACCCCTATGCTTTCTAAAAGCCAGAATATAATTTGTACTTTACTGAAAAAAAATTCAAATGAGTTTACTGAAAAAAAAATATGTATCGCCAATTTAATATACATATGCTGATATTTATTCCCTAAAATCTTAATTAATTTTTGATTTCTTAAAGTTACAAAAGTGAAAATATTTCAAAGAATTGTTTTCAGTAAAGCGCCAATGACGCAGTAGGTTTTAGGCTTCTGCAGTGAGACGATACCCAAACTCTTGTTTGTAGTTATTTTTATTCGATTCAAACTTGATTTGCATATTCAATTTAAGTTTCACTCGTTTTAAGATTTATTTATTCATTTACATTAATATATATTGTATGTTTTGTTCGCATTGATTGTTTATTTAATTTCTGCTCGTTTTAAGTTTCATTTATACTTTAATAGCAAAATATTTGTTTTCGTTTTAAGCTAGATTTTAATATTCAATCTAAGCATTACTCGCTTTAAGATCTATTTATTCATTTATATTATTACTTGTTGTATGTTTTTTGCTATGATTGCTTATTTAATTTCTGTTCGTTTTGGGTTTCATTTATTCTTTAATAGTAATTTCTGGTCGTTTTGAGTTTGAATTTTAACAGGTATCTGTATCTCCTGAGGTTAAGTTTAAAATGGCCTTTACTTTTCTTTGAAAAACTTATTTTTCGAAAAGTTTTTTTTAATTAATCTACAAATAAAGCCGCTTGAAAGATGGATTTCTGTTAGCTAAGGATCAGCTTGAGAAACTCTCGAAAAAATTAAACGAATTGGCTTACAAACCCTTATAACAATACAATTTGCATCGGAACATAGTTTACTCTCTCACACATTCTACTAAATTTGGAAGAACACCAAAGTGTGTTCTCCTTGAAGGTCCACAAGCAGTTAATACTAGCCCCGGTTACAACATATGCAAGGATTCCAATATACAGGAGAAAAACTCCCCTTGAGCGCTCTTGAATGGGTAATACTAAAACTTCACAGCATAATAACTTTCAGCAAATAAGCTATTCAAACCTTTCCACTTTTGACATTTTCTGCACATTTGTAGATGTATTGTCCAAGACCGAGAACTGATTCCATCCATGTTAATACAGTTGCCGATTTCCAATTTTCTATTGGTTGCTTTAAGATCTCTTCCATTAGTCTTTCTTTTAAGGACTCGTCACAATGAGGAGTCGTACATATGGACTGTTGTGGAGACCATCTAGATCTTCCCTCTTCTATAAATGAAAGTATATTACACAATAAATTAAGAAAAACGTAATCATTTTGTGAAGGTCCAGGTGGATAATTCTTCACCCCCAAAGCTAAAACACTAATAAAGTATGCGCAAAAACTCAGCTTTCAAAACTAGGTGAAAATTCGTAGTCTTTGGGTTTCCAGCTCTACTTTTCCACAATCGTTTCCTTGAAACCTAAAAGAACTACACAAGTTTGATCTCATATTCTTGAATGGATAATCTAATTTTCATTATATGTCCGACTCTATATGACCCTTAAGAAATTTAGTTTCAAAGCTAAAGTAGTTTGGTTTTTCGTCTTTTTTATGTGATTAAGCCGAATAGAAAAAATAGTGTCTGGAGAGTAGAAAAAATTGATGGATTAGAATATAAGATTTCAATCCAATAGACATGATCACACTGAGATCGGTGTTATGCAAAATTTGGGAACTCCCTATTACCGGTAAGAAGAGAAGAATAAACTAACTTAAGCTTCAAAGTTCGATTGTATTAATCTATTTGCGTGCTGAATACAGGTTAGGTAAATTACTTGACATAAAGAAAGAAAAACGATCAAAAATGGGGTTTTTAAAGGCCAAACGAAAATACTGAAAAAAGACACAAAGTGAATATTTCGAGAGGACAAACGCCTCTCTTCTTCAGCACGAAACGAAAAAACATGTTCAAGAAAAGTGCCGAAGAAATAACAAACAAAAGAAAAACGCGGAAAATCAATATGAAAAAAAAAACAATGAAAAAACTCCAAAAATTACAAGATGAATCAAATTCAATAAAATCCAAAAAATGTAAGAGTTAAAACCAAATACCTAACAACCATAAAAGTGAGTCATTCACCAATATCCGCGATTTGCAAAAAATCTAGAAAATTATGAACTGCCGTAGTATTTGTCAGTTATTCGCTAGTATCGGTCGATGGCAGTTCATAATTTTTCGGATTGTTTACAAATTGCAGATATTGGTGAATGACTCATTTTATGGTTGTTGGGTATTTGGTTTCAGCTCTTATAATACGGATTAAAATTTGCTAGATGTTTTCCAGAGAAATCGCCTACGTATTATTCTGGGTACCCGGCTGACTGAACGTATTTCAAACCGTGGGCTGAACCAAAAATATGATTGTACCCCTCTTTCTAGGGATACAATGAGAGACAAGTTGAGATGGCTTGGGGACGTTCTGCGGATGAAGGATGACAGATTTCCGAAGATTGTCCTTTTGGCCAACAGTCAAAGAGTAAACAGAAAGCAGGTCGTCCACGGTTTGGGTGGGAGGATGTCACAAAGAAAGATTTAAGAGAAATGGGAACTTCCTGGGAAGGTGTAAAGAGGGAGGCTTTGAATAGATGGAGACGGAGGAGGAGCGTATGTAGCTGTGTTGGCCTCAGGCGGCTTGGTGCTGAGGCGGCTCTTACAATTTTTGGCTTTTACTAAATTTTATTCATCTTTCATATTTTTGGGTTTTTTCATTTTTTTTTTCACATTTACTTTCTGCGTTTTTCTTTTGTTTGGTTTTTTCTTTGGCGCTTTCCTTGAATCTATTTTTTCGTTTTGTACTGAACAAGAGAGGCGTTTGTCCTCTCGAAATATTCGCTCTGTGTCTTTATTCAGTGTTTTCCTTTGGCATTTAAAAATCCTATTTTTGATCGTTTTTCTTTCTTTATGTTATGGCAGGCCAATGTGGTTTAAGAAATTATCTTCGTAAATTACTTGTCTTTATCGTTCACCTTTTTCTGACATTTTTTTTTTTTTCAGTTTCGCATCTCACTTTGCTCAAATCTATCAGTAGAATTATGTGTATAAAATATCCAGATTTTGTTCTATACCAGTGGCGTCGATTGAGGGTGGGAGGGAGAAAGAGGGGCACTCCCCTTCTTGTAATATATATTTACTGTTGCTCAAAGTTGTAGAAATGACTGCATACTAAATTAGCTAATATACTATCATTTCACTTAAATAGTTTATAATTCTGTTGGGATAGAACTTCCTTTTCAGAAAAATCGATTAGCTAAGAAGAGTAGAAGCTGGGGGAGCTATTCAAACACTTGCATTCCTTTGAAACAAAAGCCCAAGAAAAAAGGGGAAGTTATCAAAATGGGAAGAGCTTTAATATCGCGCTTTATCTCGAGCATTTACAAAAGTAAGTCGCTGTGGAAAGGAACAAGGACAATAAATGAAAGAGTTTTTAGAATAACCGCTGTAAACAATAAAATGGATTTGAAGAAGCATATAATAAAAGAAAATGGGAACACTCGAGATTCCACCCCTGGGATTTGGTGAATTATTTTTTTTTCTTTTCATTCTGGGGGAATTAGGTTAAATCCCCTTTGGGTGATATATTCATTGAGAAGGATTACAAGCTTTAGAGAGCATAATTTGACTAAAAACTAGCAATTTAAAAATAAAACCAGAAAAAATAAAATAAACTGCTTAATTTCTGGTTTTGGAACTCTCCACCTAAATAATAATTTTCTCTTTTGGTCTTTTAACAAATCTTTGTAATATCAATGCATAGAGGTGAAAGACAGTGGCATCAGTTCAGGAAATTGTTGAAGAAGGGGTAAGACGTATTTTTCAAAATCTAGGGGGGGGCAAATTTGTCGTTACTTCCAATTTTCAATGAAAATACTAAGAAATGGGTAAAATAAACTGCTTAATTTTTTTGTTTGGACCCCCCCCCCAAAAAAAAAAAAAGAAGTTATTTTTAAAATTTAGAGGGAAATCTAAGAGGAATCCACCTCCAATTGACGCCACTGGCGATAGATGTAAAATAATTATTGAGATTCTACAGAGCGACAGACTCACAGACAGGAGAAGGGCTATAATATAAGCTTCAAAGGATTAACCAAGCAAAGTTCTTGCCTTCTAATGCTGTACAAGACGGGAAATGTGTAATGTAACAAAATGGTTCCCATTCACCTTCCCATCACAGAGTTCCCCGTCAGAGGCCTGTGGGTTTCGATTTGTTGGTATGGGTGGGCAGACGTATGGATAAGGGGCTGTTAGGGTTAATAGTTGTGTTGTTTGGAAATGTATTGGCAGGGGTTACGTAGTAGGGAGTTGCGTGGTCACAAAATGTAAAATAAAAACTGCTACCAAAGTTTAAATCGAATCAGATAAAATCCATTGATTCAATAAACTTTTTCCATTAGAAGCTTGAGTAAATTAGGATTTCCAAAAAATATGTGTAATTTTTGTTATCGAAGCAAAAAAAGCATTCCTTTATATTTCTAAGAATAAAATACACTTATGTTATAAACAATTTAAGTCAATTATTTTGTAAACAAGCACGTTGCCAACACATTGAGATAAATTGTACAAGATCTTCGACCAAAATTGTACAGCCAAAGATTTTTTGTCTTACAATTGTAGCATATTTACCCAGTACAGTTATCAAATCGCACATGGTAACAAACTGTGAGTGAGGAGCAACTTGAGCCAACAGTAACCGCAAGTAAAAAAAAAATGAAATTTTGACTACAATAGATGCATGAAAAGAATTGGTTTCTCATACTGATTCCAAATATATAAAATTCATCAAGTTTAATTTTCCCTATCAAAAGCTACGGGCCTGGGAAAATTTGCCTGATGTTAAAAAAAGCGGGAAAGAACCCCCGAAAAGTCAACGAATCTTAATGAAACCACAGGATCAGCTACAGCATATCAGAGAATCTTACTGTGGACAGGTCCCTATCTGTAAAAATAAAGAATTTTATGTTTGTCGCCGGATGTATGTCTATTTACTTATTTTTTTTTCTTTTCCCAGGGGGTATGGTATCAAACCAATAGTTCTAGAAAATCAAAAGAGGGCTCATTCGAACGGAAATTAGAAGTTCTAGTGCCTTTTTTTACTGACCAGAAAGATCGGAGGGCAACTAGCCCCCCTTCCACGTCCCTTCTTTCTCCAAAGACACATGATCAAAATTATGAGAAAAAGATATTGTTCGGCATAGATGAAAAGTACAATTATGTACAATTAGTACAAAATAATAATTCTGGGGATGAAATGAACCACCAGCACCTGGGGAAAGGGCAAATGATTTTTGTCCATTGTTTGCACATAGTTTTCACAGGGAGAATTTTTCGTTGGGAAGGAAGTTTCCTGGGGAATTCCCCAGGGAAGTTTTTACACGGGGGGAATTTAACAGAATTCATGTATGAAACTCGTTTTATTTGTCTTACTTTCTTTTTGGTGACTCAATTTTATATGTTGAGATGTTCCGGGGGAACTGTCAAGGGAAAGGTTGGAATTGTCTGGGAAGATTTTTCCGTGAGAGGGGGGAATTTCTACAGGAGAAATTCTCCATGAGGGAATTTTCCTCGGGGTAAAACTTTCTACCCTGGGGTAAAATTTTAAAACCTTTTGAGGGGAGGGCTTCCTTGAAAAATTTCTCAGGGAGGAGGGGGGCTTGTGGCAAAATTTGAAAAATGATCAGAAATTAATCAAAAAAGTTTTTGTTTGCAAATAAAAGGAAGGAGAATATTCAGGGGGAATTGTTCGCAGGAAATTTTCCTGGGAGAATTTTCAGCAAGGATGGACTCTTTTGGTAGGAGTGATTTTACGCGGCAGGAATTTTCCATGGAAGAACTTTTCGTGTGGAAGGGTTTTCATGGAAGAGAAGGTGATGGATCTGCCGGTATTATTTGAAGAACAGTCAGAAACTAAATAAAAAGCAATTTTCTTTAACTTAAAGTATGGAGCAGCATTAAAAATTAAAATGAATGGAAAACATTCCACGTGTGAGAGGGGCAGTCCCCTCCTCAATCGCTTGCTATTTATGTTAAAGTTTGACCTTTTGTCCCAATTTATCAAGCACAACTCCTGGAACACAAGGGCCGTTTAATTGGTATAAAATTCTTAAAGTTTATACCCAAGTCTGAGACCATGATTAATTGCATTTTTCAGTGCTAGCTGATCGAAAAATTCCAAACGAAAACATTTTGAATCTCCTATTTTTATAGAACGAGCTAATCCCGGTATGCTTTCCTTTAGAGATGATTCTGTTAAATTTTCAGGGATAGCCCAAACAATACCAAGTGCTTTTTTGTCAAGGACCTTGGTTTGAACATTGGGTAGGCTCTTAGAGGCTGAGGCGGCAAGGGATACGGCTGACTGCCTATCTCGAGTAACCACGATCCACTTTTTACTCTGAATGTCAGGTTTTAGACTTAAAATCCCTTCATGACCTTCAAGCGCGTCCAATTTGTCTTTTCGCAAACCAGGCTCACTTAAATCGGTAGGAACATTTTTCACAATTACTGCATATGTAAGTTTATCTTTAACTGAAGGGGGAGCGGCGGAGGGGAAAGGCGGGTGGGTTTGAAGCTTTTCTGACACGTACATTTTTTGTAGATATTGTATACTTGAACTCTTGCCTAAAATGAAACATGATAAGGCACTTTCTTTTGAATTACCTATCCCTTTTTCCTTCAAAGGGCAGTGCTGAAATCTTGTTATGTTTTAATGTAAAAATTATGAATTTGATCATATACTGAAATGGTTTATAAACAGCAGAAATTACAGGAGTAAACATGAGTTCAATTGAAAACAGTAAAACAAAAATTAATGTTGATCAACAATAGTTGATAAGCAAATCTGTTCTCGTGACTGTTGATTAACATTGTTGATCAAGAATTTGCTCGCCAGAAAAGGCTTTATGGTTACATCAAAGAACATAGCACCAGCTTCATTTTCTTTCATTGGTTACCACGGAATCGTAAAATTGGTGCATTAAAGCTAAAACTTTACTAGCCGACTTACCTTCTGAATAAAATTCGAAACTTTTCCCAGGGTTTCTTCTAGTGAACACTTTAGATATATTTCCCCACGGTCCGATTCCTCCTTTGCCAGGTGGATGAAGGGATTTCGGCCTTTGAATGTGACTAGAATTTCTTTGCTTTTGAGATTCTTTATTGAAACTTCGCTCATCTAACCTAGAAATAAACTACAAAATTAAAGTAGTTGGAGGGATAAGCTTCTAATGTATGACTCATAATGAAAAAAACAAACAATATAAGTAGTATAACTCATAAAGAGCAAAGAAGTTCTGGGGTATTCCCCCGGAAAACTCCTCGGAAAACTCCCCGAAAAAAAACATTCCACGGAAAATTCCCCAGCCTCCTGAAAATTCCCCTTCCCCCGATGGAATTCCACTTCTCCCGATAATGTGTTCCTGGAACTTCTCTCTACATGCAAAATTGAGAAAACCAAAGGCAAATTGAGAGGAATAGAAAAAAAAAATGAAGAAAAGAAGGGATTCTGACAATTCTTCTGAATTATGCACGGATTGCTTGTTCACAGCAAGACTCGTTTTAACCATTTTTTGTCCACCCGACTTTACAATGGTGACTGTAACTCTTTAGCTCTTAGCCTTGGCTCCCCTTTAGAAATTATTCACAGGCAGGGATAAGACTATCAGACAAACCAAATTCTATAGTTATGCCAATTTCCTTTTGTGACTCCCCTTGTTGCATAGAAATAGGAGCGTGCCCAAAAAGTACAAAATTACAGACGCCTACCCAGCTGCTAAAAGGGGAAGTATAAAACGAAGAGCTAACGGGATTAAACCTGGCATCCCATGAACTAGTATGATTTTATAATGTTGCATTGATTAATTTATTTCTTTTCTTTTTTCGTTTCATTCCTTGAATTTAAATGGTTTATAGTTTCTTTATGTTTAGGTAATGACTGAAAATTTGTTTTTTGGTCACGATTCCCTGAAAAGGGGTCAACAAGTGAAATAAGAGAGCCTTAATTAAGTTTGCTTTGAAGACATAACAAGGAGAAATTCCACTGTGAGTCAAGTTTAATTATTAAACCAAAGTTAGCAGCGATAGACATGTTAACGACTCTTATTCCCAGGTGGATTTGAAAGAAGGGAGAAAAGTAGCCTGCTACTAGCCTGCTTTCGCAGGCTAGTGTCAGCAGGTGATCAAGTCGTTTTTCATTCATCGTAGACCAAAGAACAGTTTTCATAATCTTGAGCTTTCTAAATATTCTCTCTTAGCTGATGTCACATTGATAGTCTTTGCCATCTGGAATGCTTTTCATACTAAACGGAGAGCATTTTTCAGTTCTTTTGCAATAACGAAAGCATTCTCGAATGCTCTGTCAATGAGTTATTCTTCAGCATTGTACTTGAAGAGACGCAGTTGAGACTCTAATTCCTCACTCATCAGGTTCAGGCCGGGGAATACTTCAGAAGGGAGTACCAAATTCTCGCACTCACTAAGTTCACAGTTAACGATGCACTTACCAACAGGCATTTTTTAGTTTTCGTGTCTCTTTCATTTTTGGCACTAGGATTGCTATCTGTCATAGCATTTCACGAGTCCATAGCTCCTTGAATTTCAAGTGTCGGGCAGCCAAAGAAGGCTTCGCACCTCTGAATCTTGCTGGAATAGAGCGCGGTCTGTCGTGATTGTTTAATTCTGTCTCTGGGCTATATTTATCCAGGTGGCATGATTGCATGGTAGGATCTGAAACGACCTAGTGAGAATTTCCGATGCTTCTATTTGTCCATTGACGTCTGTGTCAGTGATGCCTGCAAATGATTTTAAGCTTGCTTCTGTCAATCGAGTAGCAACCAGAATGTCCTGGTTTTCAGCTCGGAAAAGAACAGTGAGATTCTTGGTCTTTTTCAGCAGCAATTCCAAGGCTCCATGCTTTATTTCTTGTGTCGGAGTCTAATTGAGTATCAATTCGTCAAAAGATGCGCTGCGAGTTCCTGCACCTTGCTCCAAATTGCAAATAAAGCCACTATCTTGTCTCTGTTGTTGTTTTCACCTTAAGCTTGCCTTGAACATTTTCCATGGCCTCTGTGTAATAAGTAAAGTGCTTAATGCCTCCGATGAAGAAGGAATGAAAACTTGAAGAGCGCCAAACATGTTCTTGACAAGGCTTGAAGATTTGCATAATTGTTTCACAATGCTGTTTTAGTGACGTGCCATACGCATCACAAGAAGCCAGCTTCTCCTCATTGATCAGCATTTCGAATACTATGCACCATGAAGTTTGCTAGATCCAGCCCTTTCTTTGACCTCATTTCCACTATATATTAAATAAAAAAAAAACAAGTTTCTCTAACTGAAAGTAAGGAACAACGTTAAAACTTAAAACGAACAGAAATTATTCCGTATATGAAAGGGGCTGTCCCCTCCTCAACGCCTCGATCTTTACGCTAAAGTTTTTTATTGTTTAAAAAAAATAGAGTTGTGAGAAAGTCAAACTTTAGCGTAAAGAGCGAGGCGTTCACTTTCACGGTTTTCATATCGAATTTTGACATCGGGGCAATTTCAACCATGGAGTTGGATAAGCTGACGGAATGCCTCACCTTCTTCTGAATTGGATCCCCGACAAACTACCTGTTCCCGTGCCCAATATTTTGTCCTGTCTAGGAGGACAGATTAAACACTCCGATTATTTTATTCATGGACAGCCTTCAAAATCTATATGTTGTACACCTGCCTGTGAAGTGTTTTGGTAGCCTACCTTGTTAACCAACTCCTCAAAATTTCCTTTGTCCCATTGACAATTCCCAGCCATAAAAGCACCGTTATTTCTATTTGTACCAGGATCAAAATTTCGATCGATATTACGATTTTCGATCGATATTACAAATGCATCGAAATGAAATATTATGTCACTTGAATCATTTAACATTTTTGTAAGCTATTGATGTTATTTTGACACAGTACAAATTTAAATTTGCACTTCTGTGTTTTTGTGATAAACACCCAGAAAGACTTTTTTCCTCTGATTTACATGATCTAAAATATACCTTTCTCAGAATTCTTGTCTCATTCACATTTATTTATGTTCATTAATATACTCGAACTTTATGTACTCAAAGCAAAGCAGTACATTCACCGAAGAAACAGCTATCCACTATCTGGAAATATACCCAGAAAACTACTCAATTCATATAAAAATTGGAAATAAACTTACAAGAAAGGGGAAAAAGGAGAAAATCTAACAGAGGGAGAAGAAGAATTATTTTGTGCGACTAAAAGTGTGTTCACTGTTTTTTTTTTTTTTTTTTTTTTTTTTTTTTTTGCTGTTACGGTACGGTACATGACTGCAGAGAAGTCAGCTATAGTTCATGACTAGTTACTCGGACTTCTAGTATTCCTTTCAAAACATTTGGACAAGTTGGAGACAAAGCTTTATCTAGATTTTTGATGAAGTCAACTATAGTTCAGTTAAAGGTCCCAGCGACCAAAATTAACACATGCAAATTTTTAGCAGAGCTTAACCTTTTAGCTATAAAAGAATGAGAATTATTACCTAGCTCATTATCTAGAGGTTCATTTAATTAGAGAGCCCTCCTGACTATATTTTAAGTGCGTTTGAAAAATTTAAAGCTAATATGTTTAATGATCGCAGGACAACTTAAAATTATTTGTAAATGACGTAAGAGTGGTCAGAACAGTCAAAGAGGCTACGGGCGTGACGGCAGCCGTGCGCGCAAATTTTTTGACTTGCACTCATTTTGAGCACAAATCCCTCTTTTTTTTGTCTTGATTTGCATTCTTTTTAGACGTCGGCCGTATGCAACCCTGGGTGTTGGAACATTGGCAGCACTTTTATATATATATATATATATATATATATATATATATATATATATATATATAATATATATATATATATATATATATATATATATATATATATATATATATATATATATATATATATATATAATATATATATATATATATATATATATATATATATATATATATATATATATATATATATATATATATATATATATATATATATATATATATATATATATATATATATATATATATATATATATATAATATATATATATATATATATATATATATATATATATATATATATATATATATATATATACGTTCTCTGATGCACTGATAATCTAATAAATTTTCTGAATGATCAAATTTTATAAATAAACAAATCTAATAAATAAACTTTGATAAGGGTTCCGCCTTCCTAGAAAATCAGCCCCCTCCCCTGAAAAATGAAATGCCTGTAACAACAAAACAAAAGAATTTTAAATGAATTAGTGAAGGAGTACAATGGACTGTAAAGAACATGTCACATTACCCAATTTGAAAATGAACGGAACTAGCGCTATAGAACTACCAAATTTACCGAATTCGGTAACGAATATTAACATATGAAAATGGACGGAAAAGTTCACCATGATGTCTGTTTCTAAAAAAAAAAAAAATCATCTTCTGCAACAATTTTACCAAATTCTCAAAGAGTAGGGGGGAGGGATGTGCCATACCTGGATGGTATTTGCTCTCATCTGTTTGTCGACTCGTGGTCGAGGCTTGGAGGAGGGGGGAGGAATCTTTGAAATAAATTTGAAAAGTTCAACTACAAGCAAGGAAATTGAATGATTACCTACCGCTACATAAAAATTATAGCAATAGCTATGCTTGAAGAAAAATTTTAAGCAAAGAAGGCTTTTTTCTCCCCGTCTAATAATATTAGAACAAACAATGGAGATTGCCTTACAGATCAGTTTAACGAAACTTGGTAGACCTAGAAGGACACCAGGCAAAGTCGACAATCGGAGAATTAGCAAAGAATATTAGAATGCGGAAATATGAATCCTAAAACGAACACAATTCATAGGCAGCGCACTATTGCTTCCTAATCAATGGTGTCAATTCAAAAAAAAATGAGAAAGGGGGGGGGGCATATTTTTTAAAATATAGGGTGGGTGGCAAATTTAGTATTTTTATTATCAATGAATATACTGAACAAGAGGCCTTTCTCAATGAAATACCCCAGACAAGGTTTTTTTTTCGAAATCTAGGAGAGGGAGGCAAAAAATTTAGTGGTCAGATATCCCTGTGCCCCCCCCCACTATTTGACGCCACTGTGCCGGAGTAAGGAGTGATATAGAGTCAATCTATTATTATTTTTTTCTCCAGGTCACTTCGTATAGAAAGAGTTGACGTGGAGACTTCAAGAGGGTTTTATCGATTGAAAATTCTAGTGCCCTTTATTAGAGGCAACCCATCCCCATCCCACGCCCTTTTTAGCTGCAATATGTACATTGTACAACATATAAGGAATGACCAAGGGCATTAAGTTGAAACGTTGAAGGCACGTTAAGCGGGATGCTGAACTAAATAAAACGGCCCTAAGTGTATCCAGATAGTCTCAGGTACGGAAAGGTGTTAAATTAAAAGCTCAAGGGACCCAGCTGAGATTCTGAATGATTACTGAATGGGGAGGGTTAATTACAGTTCAAATAAAATACAGGAGGGTCAATTACAATAAAATAAACTTTAAAAAGAATCATAAATTTATTTATATACATTTTTGTTACGTTTTTACGAGTTGGACAACAATTTCGAGGAGGGGGGGGGGTCAAACCCTCCTAACCCACTTCCTGGATAAGGCCTTGGTTAACACAAAACATAGCTCATTAAGATTCTTATAATGATATATTTGATCAGTGTTTGTCTTAATTCTAGGTTGTAACGTGATGGGAATCAGGATGGCTTCAGCTCTATACAAGGTAAAAGATTATCCAGGTTTTCAATCCATTTATTTGAATTAACATTCCCCCTCTTGATCTATCCCATCCGATAAGAACTTTGAGAGAGCATTTTTTTCAAAATAGTTCAAAGGTCAGATAACGAAAACTCCGGTGTCTACACAACCCCCCAGGGTTGTGTAGACACCAAAAAGAATCATAAATTTATTTATATACATTTTTGTTACGTTTTTACGAGTTGGACAACAATTTCAAGGGGGGGGGGGTCAAACCCTCCTAACCCACTTCCTGGATAAGGCCTTGGTTAAAACAAAACATAGCTCATTAAGATTCTTATAATGATATATTTGATCAGTGTTTGTCTTAATTCTAGGTTGTAACGTGATGGGAATCAGGATGGCTTCAGCTCTATACAAGGTAAAAGATTATCCAGGTTTTCAATCCATTTATTTGAATTAGCATTCCCCCTCTTGATCTATCCAAAGTTTTATAGTAAGACTTATATTAAAACTTTATGTAAACATTTTTCAAAAAAAAAACAGCAAACTAAAATATTAATTCTTAAGCAAAAAACTTAAAAGAACTTTACAGGTAATACAATTCATTAGAAGGAACAGAAATTGATTTTCAGAAATTCCAAAAAGAAATTTTTCAAAGAAAAGTAAAGAGTTACACTAAGTAAAGGACGAGAAAAATTAAAGTCAAGTAATAATCCAATCTGAAAACAGAAAGGAATCACTATTGATAAGCAGATGAGACCCAAACACGATTAGAAATAACAACGAATAAGAAAGAACACTTAAAAAGAACAGAAAATACCAAAAGAAAGGATTATGGCTAACACTCCCAATCCTTCTAAAGGCTAGAGCGTCATTTGTGCTTTTATAGTTTTTGCGCTTTGCGCTTATACCTTACGCCGTTTTAGAGTCATTTATAATTATAAAATAAAAACTATTAAAAATATATTTTGCTTTCAGTAAAGTGGAAATGACGCTCTGGTCCTTAGAAGGTTTGAAGGGGAGGTAGTTCTATTCTTATTTGTGATAATTTTTTTGCTTTGGATTTACCTTGATTATTTATTATAATTTTTGTTCGTTCAGGGTGACATTTGTTTATCCATAAAGATTTCTGTCCGTTTAAAGTTTGTATTGTAATATAACTTAATTTCGGCTCGTATCAGGACTTAATATGGCTCCTTACTTTTCTTTGAAAATGATTTTTTTTAGATATTGTTTCTTTGATTAATTATTCTTGGCATAGTTTTTTTTTATTATAGGGATATCTGTAATTATTTTTTAATATGTCCGCCAAAGATTGAAGTTTGGTTTTAATTTAAATTCTAGGCAAAATTTGAATTTTCAGTCAAATTGTTTAATCATCAGCCTTTTTATGCAATTAGTTTTTAATAGTATTTTGCTATGGATTTCCGGGTGGGTGAGGAGGCTGATTTTTTTTTTCAAATAAATTTAAAATCTGTGTAATTTTTGGTCTTCTATTGGGGTGAAGCCATCCTGTATAAATAATTGAATATACGCATATATTAATCCAATCTTTGATTAAAATAACCTTCTTAAGTTCTATTTTACTGCAAGTATTTTTTTTTAGTATGTCATAGTTTTTGGTATATATCAAATAAGTGTATGTCAAGGTTCCCCTGGCCGTGTTTACACGCTCTGATACTTTCAAGCGGATAGGCGATTTTTTTCGCTACAAGTCGGTACTAAGGTCCCCTTGTTCTGGTTTCACCAGAGACGGATTTATGTGTGTGTGTGTGTTTGTGTATGGTGGGAGGGGGGGGGGTATTTGCCCCAGACGCAGAAATTTTAGAAGCGTAGAATTCCAAATAAATAATCTAACATTTATAATCGTTTTGAAATTTTATTATCCTTAAAACAAAGAAGAGTGCGTAGTTGGCAGTAAGTAGATTTTTCCATGTCTTGCCATATAAGGTAAGAAAGGTCAGATTTAGATAAAGAAAGAATTTGATAATAAATGAAGATTTCGTTCATGAGCGAAAATTTTGCTAAAATTTGGCCAGAAAATTTTTGGTAGACAGGGAGGAGGGCGCTAATCAAAATTTAGCCCGGGCACAAGAGAGGTCGTAACCGCCACAGGCTTTCCCCTATTTACAATGAAAATTCTTTCGAAGAAAAACAAGGTTTGGCCGATTTTGGGATCTCAGGAGAGGCAACAACGTGTTTTCTTTTCAGATAATTTTTTTCCTTACATTTGTTGTGCTCAGTGCATATACCCAGTAGATTAGAATGCTAAGTTGCTGCATCCAAATTTTGCCCAAGGTCCAGAGTTTTAAGGTTGTAAGTTTAAGAACATGGAAAACAAGTTTTCGGCCCGTTTTTGGACCTCCTAATACCCTGCATTATCCCAACAAAATGCGTAGTTTCCTTAGCCCAGGCAACAGCCTAAGTATCAAACCAATCTGGAAAAAGAGTTTTTGCTTTTTTGAGCTCCATTTGGCAGTGAGATGGACAATTTCCCTGAATAAATATATCTTGTATATTAGGTTTAACTTGGCCCAGGGACTTAAGGCTTCACATTCCAATCTGTTTAGAAAAAAGAACTTCTCGACTTTTCTTAAAAATTTTTTAAATTTAATTTTTTTTTCATTTGATCAAGATAAGGACTAGCTAAATCTTAGTAGCCTACTAGTAAAATCTCATTTTAGAGGAGCCTTAAATCTCTTACCTATGAAAGCTGAGTTTTTCTGATTTCTCTTCGGGGTCTGACATGAGCCGATTTCCGGTAGAATTCTCGTCATTCCCAGCTGCAAGTACAGGCGTAGTTTTAAATATTGACAGATATTACAATTGGATCAATTTCTAAAATACACATATTTCTTAGTAAAAACTCACAAAACTTTCTAAAATAATTCTGCTACTTTTATATTTCCGTTCAATTTAGATTCCTTATAATTACATTTCGAACAAGAAAATATTTTTATAAAAGTGCAAGTGTCATCATTCAAAGTTAGGAATTAGGCTAGTTTTTCTAATTCAAACCTTGCAATCACTAAAACTAAACAACAATAAATTTATACAAAAGATCATAATTCAAAAATCATGTGCATTTCTGATGGTATACAAGTCACAGTAAGACATTAAGACCGTCAATTGAGCAGATTTCCTTTTTTTTTTTTTTTTTTTTCAAGAGCCTATGGATGACAAAGTCGTTGAAATATGTTAAGCTAGGTGAATGAAAATTTAAGGAATAAATATACGGAATTACTTGGGTCCATTCTAACTTAACCTAGATCAAAGAGAGTTAACTACTTAACACAGGCGGATCTAGAGGAAAATCTTGGGGGGGCCGCGCCGGACACAGGGCGCCAAAAACTGATTATACAGGACTAATTTGATAGCTCTTTATTTATATGAAAACACTGCCAAATATGCTCATAAAGGTAAAACGTAGCAAAAGAAAATAAAAACAGTGCCACACTACACAACTAAACTCAATCGGCGAGCTTTTCTGAGAGCGAACATATCGATAGCATCGTCTGTTTTCGGCAGTTCGTCTCTGTAAATCTGCATGAGTAGTAGAGCCTCCAACCTCTCTTCAGTCATCGTGCTTCGTATTGATGAACATGTCCTGTCAACCTTTGAAAACATTCGTTCTGCTTCACAGGTTGACACAGGAAGCGTCGCGAGAATTGTCAACAATGCGAAGATGTTGGGAAATACATTTTCCTGACAACTGTTCAGCGCTGAAATAGCTGTTTTCGGTTTTTGCACGGTTTCCTTAGACCAATACTTGTTCCAAATCTCGAACTCGGTTTTAACGTCTATCTCCGTACCCACGAGCAGCTCCTTGTACTTTTCGTACCCTGGCTGAACGTCCTCCCAGCGTTTGCCATTAACCACAGCCGGGATCAAAACTGAAAGTTTTGCAGCATTCGTAAAATGGCAGCTGAACCGCTCCGTAAAATCAAGCAGCATGGCGTCCAGGGCTGGAATAAATGCCGCCATCCTATAATGACTTTCTGGATCCATCTTGGGTACTCCTGCCCGGTATGTAGAACGTGAAGCTATGCGTGGCTGCGTTACCTTGATGGTAGCATCAATCTTTTCGGCCATTTTCAGAAGATCTTCGTAAAGCAGTCTGAATTTGGTTTCGGCATGTGATCGCATATCTTCCAGCATTGCCTTCACGCTGCCAATGAGGGACAAGGCTCTCACGAAGTCACCATCCTTCTGTTGTAGTGACTCGGCCAAAGGTTTCATGATCGACGAAAACGAATTCAGGCAAACCAGTCCTACGAGTGTATCTGATTTTTCAATGCAGGATCGTAATGCATAAGCTCTGCTACTTGCCTCTCGATCGTGCCATCCTTCCATCTCCTGCAGAGCAGAAGCGATCGACGGAAGGGAGTCCCAAAACCTGCTGATTGCTTCGTGTCTCTCTACAAATCTCGTGGTACAAAGACTGACGAGTGTCTCTGTTTTAGCTTTGTCCGCGATAAGATGCTTTTTTAGAAGTCTTGTTCTCTTGGCACTTGAGCTGAAGTGAGAAATTGTGTCTCGAACAACGTCTTGGGCATTGCGCAGAATGGGAACTGAAACTATCTTTGAACATGAGAGATTTGTGGCATGGCTCACACAGCGGAAGTAATCTGCCAGTTCACACTGGCGTTTAACTTCAGCAGCAGCACCATTTGTCAAGCTTGCCATGCTAGCAGCTTTGTCGTATCCTTGACCAACGCACTTTGACAAATCCAGATTTGACTTCCTGACCTCACTCAACAGCAGCTTCCCGAAGCTCTTGCCGTCTAGCTTCTCTTCGATGCTTCTACCGTCGTCACTTTCCTCATCTCCAGCGAGTCTTGACAGGGTTTGAAAGGCATCGACAACTGCAAAAGGATCTTCTCGAATCACGTATCCCTGCTCGGTTTTACACACATAACGACAAACAATGACCATCAGCTCCCTGGTCTGCCTGTCTGTTGACTCGTCCGCAAGAAGACACCAAACCGTTGCTTTGTTTGCTTTTCTCACTACTTCGGTTTTTATCATTTCCCCAATTGTTCCAATCAGTTCATTCTGGATCTGTTTACTCGTATATTTGGCGTTGCTCGGTGCATTTTCAAGTAAATTTTTAAGTTGCGAGTCTCCACTCTGAATCCGATCCCGAAGTAGGTGGCGGAAATTCCCGTCGTTTACTGCTGTAATGACATCAGAGTCTTGGATATCAAGTTTGCCATCATCACGGTGGCCACGAAGGGGGATATTCTGTGCCCCGCAAAGCTTGACAGTTTCAACAACGCTTCTCAAGAGTGCACGGTTCTGCTGTATTTGCTTGACCCTTTCACAGTCCAGAGCATTCCTGATATCTTGATCTTGACTACCGCGCTGAAACGTTGTTAGCAACGCGGCAGCTTTTTCCTGGCAGTGTTTGTGAAACTGTGCTTCAGCATGGTTTGTCAGCGCACCATCTTTCCCGGTAAGTTTCGAATAGTCTTTTAGCGGTTTCAAGACCAACTTTCCCATTTTTTGCCCTCCGCCGCCTCCAGATAAAGCCGACCATCCTCCTCCGCTTTCGTTGGTCCTCATCAAAACACAAACACTGCACCAAAGGCCTTCGTGGTCTGGATGACGACTCACTGCGAGCCAAGGATACCGGGCAAGATGTTCGGTATTCAAGCGACGCTTGACTTCGCCACCTTTTCTCTTTTGTGTCGAGACTGGAAGATCAGATTGGTTCTTTGGCTTCCACCTTTCGTTCATAAAAAACATAATTTCGCCAGAAGACAACTGATTTCGCTCTTTCAGCGCTACTGCAATACCAAAGTCATTCGACGGCGTGAAGTCAGTTTCAGGCGAAAAAATAGCGCTTTGATTCTGCTGCGGGTGCGGGGACTGTGAAATCAGTGTTGGGCTATGTACCACCAAGGTTTGAGTACTGCTTCTTGATCCTTCAGTCAGCTGATCAGTGTGTGTCGTTTCGCCGAAGTTTGTTATGAAGGCCGTCTGTGAAGTGGACGGAGTTGTTGGTGACAGTTCGTTCTCCTGGCTGAATGCGTTTTTGTGCATTCCGACCGTCGACTCAGAGTGGGCATCAGAAGTTGCCGTCGTCTCAACATCTAACAAAAAAAGTTTCTCTTTTAAAGTTTGCACAAGACATTTATTGTAAACGTATATACACTTTGTATAATGGCTTGCTTTAGTAGATTTAACTCTCAACATGGTGAAGGCAGAATTGGAACTAAATTTGAAAATAAACTGAATCAGCAACATTAACTTTAAACTCCCCCAACAATCTTGAACTTTCATACCCCAAAACTATTTCTAGGAAACCCGGACTTTAAAATAAAATACCACCCTAAACATCACTAATTTAATTTGCAACCCCAAGAACCGATCCCCGACATATGCTAACAAATATTTTTCAAGAGCTGAAACCCGAAACAATTATCACCGAAGTTTACAAGGCTAAAGAGAGAGCTTTAACTGCAAGAATTTGAAAGATAATTTCAGAGCTGACACAGTGTGTCGGTAAAAATACTGCTTTAAGCCAATATCATAACCGTCAGGCGAGACGAGTGGGCTGGTAAAAATCAGGTCAAACGCTTCGGACAAATTGCATACGAAGAACACTGTACAAGAGGGACCGTATGCAATATATAACAACAAAAGCAGCTGGTACGCGATGAAGCTTGACGAATGAGCCTTATCAGGAAAGCTATCCGACAATGGGCTAAAGCTAGAAATTAGAAGTGTTGATACCCACTTTAAACGACACTCCTTCCTTATTGTTCTATCTTTAAAAGCTTACCTTTAATCTGATCTTTCTTGGCAAAATAATCAGAGATGTCCCTCGATCCTTTACGGCTTTCCGCCATCATTCTTTGTTTCTTCTCTGTTCTATATTCATGCCCTGATTTTTTTTTTCCGATCCATTTTAAATGTGTTTCCGTCTAACTGGTCTAACACACGGAGCAAAAATACTCCGAAGGCAGTGGCAGGGTCGCTCGCGCCTAGCCTCCCGCCGGTTGGATCTAACCACCCACGCAACTCCCCAAAGACATGCGTTTCTCGTAAGCATTCACAAAATGTTTTGCTCGTTTAGCACGTCCCAAAAATAAACCCAATAATCATGATTCGTGCAGTGTCGGATTTGAACTTTAGATAATGTGATAAAAAGAAAGTAAAAAATGACGGCGTATCCGATTTTTTTTTTTTTTAGCGTCGGCCTTAGTTGAATCATTCACAAAAAAGGGTCGTTTGCACGATGGATGAGAGGGCGCCAGAAAATCTTGGGGGGCCCAGGTCCCCCCCTGGATCCGCCGCTGCTACTTAACCTAGACCAAAGAGCATAAAGAACTCACTACTTTTAAATTTATATTAACCCAAGAAACATATATGGAATGGGCAGATAAGATGTCCATACTTGCTGAGATAATTACATTTACTTTTCAAACACAACATAAATGTTTATCAGTGAAAATAATAAAACAACATTCAGTATGTAAAAGAAAACATTAAAACAATTGATTCCAGTGTCTAAATGGTACTATGATCGGCCTAAAGGTCTCCTCGGAAAAAGGTCAGGCCCAAAAAGTAATTTTTATGTCCCCTTCACCTAAAGATCAGCAGACTATAGTTTAGTCTAAAAAATTGTCCATTTAATCAATTTGGCTCAATTACTACAATAGATCTGGATTTTTTTTTTCTTTTTACGGTGTACTGTCAAAGCTTTTTTTATGTCTTGATGCTATGATCTACGATAGAGGCCAACTCAAAGAGTACGGGTAACTTATAGGAGTGGGAATTGTCACTAGTGTCGACAAAAAAAACCGTCAACGCCATCTAGCGTTTGGCTAGATGACATTTTTGGCTACTACCCCCTTCCCTAACTGTAAAAGTCTAAAGCCCACTGGGTCAATGGTGCTTCCCTGAAAATGAATTATATTACAAACATTTTCTGTTGTACTTATTACAAAATTGAAAATAAAATAAAAATTACAGTGAAAGATAATCTAGAACTGAGCTTTTAGCAATTAATGTCATTATCTATCAAATATTCAGCTTAATTTTATTAGTTCTTTACAAGGCTGTTCAAGAAACAAATAGTTTTCAGTAAAGTGCTAATGACACAGAAGGCTTTAGTCTTTTACAGTAAGAGAAGGGGGTATTAGCCAAACTCTTGTTTGTAGTGATTTTTGGTCGTTTTAAAGTTGCTTTGCATATTCAATTTAACTTTTGCTCGTTTTAAGCTTTATTTATTCATTTATTTTACTACCTGTTGTATGTTTGTTTGCTATAATTGTTTATTTAACTTCTGTTCATTTTGGGCTTCATATATTCTTTAATAGTAATTTCTGGTCGTTACAGGTTTGAATCATTATAGGAATTTATTTCTGCTGATCTTAATTTTAATATGGTATTTAGTTTTCTTTGAAAACCTTCCAGTTTTTGGAGAGTTTTTCTTATAATTAATTTCTGTTCGTTTTTGATTGCCAAAGTGTCGAGTTTTTCAGCATTCCCCAATTCGAAATCATTTTTTTATTTTCAATATCAAAGTCTGATCAAAGTATTAAAACTAGTATCACTGTAGCAATGTCAAAGTAACAAAGTATCAAAGTAAAAAAAAGTATCAAAGTAACAATAAGGAACTTGCATAGATTACAGCCCTTGTCCCAGGGGCTGTGATTTCAACCTAGGAAGCATAGTTATTTGCCTTTTGGACTATTTTGAACAAATTAGCTATCTCAAAATTTTGACTGGAGGCATTTGGGTAAAAGGGGGTGGAGGGGGTTGCCCTTTCATCACTTTTGACTCTTAAAAAATGAACTAGATCTCAATTACCGATCCAGTGAGCCCCCTCCAAAGTTAACATGACCATCTCATCCACAAAAGCCTTATATGATAACAATGAGCACTTGCCCCGGGGGCTGTGAGGGATTTGTAAATCCCTAGGTTATTGTTATTTAACTTTTGGGCTATTTTGAACAAAATGGCTTTTCGAAATCTTGAGCGGATGCATTTGAGAAAAAAAGGGCGTGAAGAGGTGGGGGGGGGGGCTGGCTACCCTCCGATCACTTTTGAATCTTAAAAAGGGAACTAGAGCTTTTGATTTACAATCGAATGACCCCACTCTAAAGTTTATACGACCAACCCTGCCATAAAAACCTTATATGTTTGACAACGGGCAACTAGCATAACTTATTGCCATTGCCCGAGGGCTAGGGGTCTCGAAAAGCATTTCGGGAAAAAGAGGCGTGGAGGAAGGGGTTTGGGTCCTCTCTAATCACTCTTGGCTCTTAAAAAGGGAACTAGAATTTTCGAATTAAACCGAATGAGACTTAGTTTATTTTAATTGGTTTATATAATGAATATTTGTACAGTTTACGTCTTACACATAAGCAACACTTATAAGACTTATAACTTATAGACTTATAACTTATAACCATTGCCTCCAGGCTCACGCGGGGTATGTCAGCCCTGGAAGCATTGTTATATCATCTTTGGACTATTTTTAACAAAATGGTTACCTACAAATTTCGATCGGATGCATTTGGGAAAAAGAGGCCGTGGAAGGATAGTTGCCGTCCAATCACTTTGACTCTTAAAAAAAGGAACTAGAACTTTCAATTTCCAATCAATTGAGGTTCCTCCAAAGCTTATAAGACCACCCTGTCCATTAAAACCTTATATGCCCTCGGGGCATAGCTCACGGCCCATGCCCTCGAGCTCTGGGGGGTTGTCTCGCCCGCGGAGGCATCGTTATATGATCTTTGGTGAAATTTGAACAAAATGGATACCTCAAAGTTTCGATCGGACGCATTTCGGAAAAAGAGGGCGTGGGAGGGGGGGGGGGGCTAGTTGACCTCCGTTTACTCTTGACTCTTAAAAAGGAAACTAGAACTTTTAATTTCCAATCGAATAAGCCTCTTTCAAAGCTTATACGACCACTCCTTCAATAAAAACCTTATATGCCCCCGGAAAAAAAAACTTACAATCCTTACCCTTGGGATCTGGGGGGTTGTGTTATTCCTGGAGGCATTGTTATAATATCTTTGGATTATTTTGAACCAAACAGCTATTTCAAAATTTTGATCGGATGCAGTTGTGAAAAAGATGACGTGGGGCTAAGTGCCCTCCGATCTTGAAAAAGGAACTAGAACTTTCAATTTCCATTAAAATGAGCCTCCTCCAAAGTTTACGACCTCCCCTTCCATTAAAACCTTATATGCCCCCGTGGCATAACTTACAACACTTGTCCCCGGTCTCTGGGGGTTTGTGTCGACCCCGGTATTTTGTTTTCTGATTTTTGAACTATTTTGAAAAAAAGGCTATCTCAAAGTTGTGTATCAGATGCAGTTGGAGAAAATGGGGCGTGGGAAAGGGGGTTAGTTGCCCTCCAATCATCTTTGACTCTTAAAAAAGGCACTAAAACATCCGATTTCCAATCGAATGAGCCCCCTTCGAAGCTTATACGGCCACCCCTTCCATATGAAGTACCTCTGGGAAAAAAATTATTGATAAATAATAAAACACTAGCGTTGCCTCTAATTTAAGAATGAAAGTAGCCTTTTTGATGTATTAAATTATTAATTTCAATCAATCATTCTGGAGTTAACATGTAAAATCTTACTTTTCTAAATGGACTGTCTAAAAAAATTCAAGCCTTTCTATGGTTTGCCTCTTACGCATAGGAAAATAGGTCTTATTGAATACACCTCTAAACTTCAGGAACATCCTGCGTTTCTTTCTTTCTTTCTTTGGAGATGCTTTCAAAAGGCAGCAAGATAAAATAAGAAAATTTATTCCAAAAAAACTCGAAGAGATTCATTTTTCATACGAATAAAGGATTGTGGCTTCATCTTTCTTGGAAAAGATTCAATGTCTGAAAGAAAACGAATGAAAAATGTTCTACGATTGTGTAAATTAATTCAAGAATAGGTACGGTAGATAAACTAAAGATTTAAGGTATTATTCATTGAAAGCCTAGATTCTAAAAATCCTTATGGAATCCTTTATTAAAAAACATTTATAAATACCTATTACCGTAAGCTTCAACTTTTGTACGTATTAAATAAAAAAAAAACTAAGTTTTTTCAACTGAAAGGTAGGAGCAACATTAAAACTTAAAACGAACATAAATTATTACGTATATAAAAGGGATTGCCCCCTCAACACCCCGCTCTTTACGCTAAAGTTTGTTAGTACTTTTAAAAAAGAGTCTTATTGTTCTAATTAAATGGCCCTTTTGTTTCAGGAGTCATTCTTAAAGAATTGGGACACAATTTTTAACTTTAGCTTAAAGAGCGAGGTGTTGAGGAGGGGACAACCCCCTTTATACACGTAATAATTTCTATTCGTTTTAAGTTTTAATGTTGCTCCCTACTTTCAGTTGAAAAAAACTTGTTTTTTAAAATTTAATATCTGATCGTTTTTTAAATAATGCCAGAAAATATGGCCCACCTCCCCCTCCCCATGGAAAAATCCTTTAGACAATTCAACCCCGGTGCAAATTTCTCCCGGACAATCACTCTTAACCACTCTGTGCCTAAAATTGAGACGGAAAAGAGAAAGAAAGACATATAAAAGAATTTTATATAAGAATTCTGACAAACTCCTATAGTGTATAATTTCCCCTGACAAGTCAGTCCCTGGAAACTTCCATCCCCATGGAAAAACTCCCAGCAGAAAATTTGCCCACCCCCACCCAAAAATGTATGCATACATCCCAATAACAAATACTATGCGCAAACAATGGGCAAATTTATAACTTCCCCTGACAAATTTAAGACCTTTCCCCTGGGGCTGTGGGGGGGGGGGTCATGTTATACATGAAGGCATAGTTATTGGGATTTTCAACTATGATGAACAAAATAGGTATCTCAAAATTTTGATCGAACGATGTTGGGAAAAAAATGGGTGGGGGAGGGGGCCTAGTTGTCACCTAACTTTTTTGGTCACTTAAAAAGACCGCTAGAACTTTTAGTTGCCGTTCGAATGAGCAATCTCCCGATATTCTAGGACCTCTGGGTCGATATGATCACCCCTGGAAAAAAAATAAATAAACACGCAACCGTGATCTTTCTTCTGGCAAAAAATACAAAATTCTACATTTTCGCATATAGAAGCTTGAAATATCTGAAATAGTGTTCTCTGATATGCTGAATCTGATGATGTGATTTTTATTAGGACCACTTGACTTTTAGGGGATGTTGTACCCTTTTTTCGAAAATCAGGAAACTTTTCTCAGGCTCGTAACCTTTGATGGGTAAGATTTAACTTAATAAAATTTATATATTTGAAATCAGCATAAAAAGGCAATTCTTTTCATATGTCTATTGGTATCAGAATTCCGTTTTTTAGAGTTTCGGTTACTATTAAGCCGGGTCGCTCCTTACTTACAGTTCGTTACCCCGAACTGTTTGATTCTGAAAATCAAATTCGGTAACTACTCGGTGGTAAGATTATATCAGTTCCAGAATCGCAATTATAATTTGATTAAAGGATCAATTACGGATGTTGGACTCTCAAATGAAAATAAAATTTCTCCCCTAAGACAGTCACATTACTACACAATCGTTATGAAAAATACTTTTGATTCAGACACTAATAAAAAGGTTTAGGTTAGTCTTAATTACTATAAGAACTGCAAAAATTTGTCAAAGGCCGCAAACCAAACCAAATTAAATAAAATGTTTAACTTCTTAGCCATTTTGTAAAAAGTTAGTATCTCTCATTTTTTTTTAACTCTCAATTTAATACCAGGAGAAACCCATAAGACTGGATCGAGGCTCAGGCCACAAAGGCCAATTGCCTCTGTAGTGTTTCCCATGGATATGTTGTTTTTTCTGTATTTTTTTTTCAGGAGACACAATATAGAATGGATGATCTAGGAAGTTGGAGAAGGGCTTATTTGATCATATATTCCAATTTCCAGTCCCATTTGAAGGGACAAACCTGATCAAGGGGCTCACTGACATCCCTTAGGCACCTCATGTGCTCCTAGATTTTCGGAACATTCCGTATAGCATTGGACCTAAATTCCAAGAAATTCATTTTAATCAAAATAGTTGTAAGGTTCAAAAATATACTTCGGCGGACAACGAGCTAATTGCAAGTGAAGGACAAGGCCCCCAGTTTATGCAAATAACCCATATAAATCAGAGGCTATGATTGTGCAATAACCAATATTAATCAGAGATTTTATATATTTTTGTATGGAAAAGAGGGACCTGTTACACCTTGTTGAAATTGGAGTCAAAACAAGGGTTTCAATTTCAATGTATGATTGGAGGACTCTAAGTGAAGCCACTACGTGTGTCCCACCCTGTCCTGTTCTACTTTAAATAGAAAGGTGAATATGTTGAGTCTTGTCGAAACCAGAATCAATCAAGCATATTTATGTATGACTTTAAGGCACCGAGTAATCCCCTTTGACTCCTCTCACGCCCTACGATTTTTTTTTCACCAAATAAGAGATTTCAGGGCTACTGAGCTTTATGATTATTAAATAAAAAAAACAAGTTTTTTAAACTGAAAGTAAGGAGCGACAATAAAACTTAAAACGAACAGAAATTATTCCGTATATGAAAGGGGCTGTCCCCTCCTCAACGCCTCGCTCTTTACGCTAAAGTTTGACTCTGTCTCACAACTTTATTTTTTAAAACAATAAAAACTTTAGCGTAAAGAGCGAGGCGTTGAGGAGGGGACAGCCCCTTTCATATACGGAATAATTTCTGTTCGTTTTAAGTTTTATTGTCGCTCCTTACTTTCAGTTTAAAAAACTTGTTTTTTTTATTTAATTTTTGAACGTTTTTGAATAAATGCAGGTTTTGATCTTGGTCCACCGTACATGAATAATTAAAACAAAATTTTCATATTAATTTACTTTTATTTAGTTAAATGGCTTTCTCGAAACTTGTTTAATTATATTTACGAACGTTTTTATTAGTAATAAATATACGTAACTTACGAATTAACTTACGTAACGAACTTCTATATTCATATATTTTTAATTTGTTTATTAGGGGGTTCGCCCCCTAGTCAATACCTTGCTCTTTAAGCGAAAGTTCGAATTTTGTTCCAATTCTTTAAAAATGACCGCTTAATCACAAAGGCCGTTAATTAGAATAAATAGCTCTTATGAAAGTACTAAAAATTCTTTGGCTTAAAGAGCGAGGTATTGACTACGGGGTGAACCCAATCATATATGTAATATTTTCTGTTCGTTTGAAGTTTCGATGTTGCTGCTATTGCAGTTGAAATAGTTGTTTTTTTATATTAAATTTCTGATCTTGCTTTAAATAATGCTGGGAAGTCCGGCGTCCCCTTCATAGCAATGTCCCTTCCCCCATGAAAACCTCCTTCATGGAAAGATCCTCCCACATAACCCCCGAACCACCCTCCCCCCACTACCAGGAAAAATCTCCCCTGAAAACGTCTGTATACTTCCAAATAACCAATACTATATGTTAACATTGGGTAAAGTTCATAACTTTCAGCCCTCCCCCCGGCAATTTCGGGGGATTAAGTCATCCTAAAAGACATACTTATTATATTTTCGAACATGCTGAACAAAATGGCTATCTCAAAATTTTATCAGGTGGCTTTGGGAAAAAAAAAGAGCGTGGGAGGGGGCCTAGTTGCCCTCTATTTTTTTTGGTCACTTAAAAAGGGCACTAGAACTTTTAATTTACATTCCAATGAGCCCTCCAACGATATTCTAGGACAACTTTGTCGATACGATCACCCCTGGGAAAAAAACAAAAAAAAAAACAAACAAATAAACACGCACCCGTGATCTTTCTTCTGGCAAAAAATGCAAAATTCCACATTTTTGTAGATGGGAGCTTGAAACCTCTACAGTAGGGTTCTCTGATACGCTGAATATGATGGTGTGATTTTCATTAAGGTTCTATAACTTTTAGGGGGTCTTTCCTCCTTTTTTCAAAAATCAGCCAAATTTTCTCAGGCGCCTAACTTTTGATGGGTACAATTAAACTTAATGAAACTTATATATTTGAAATCAGCATTAAAATCTGATTATTTTAATGTATCTATTTGTATCAAAATACCGTTTTCTAGAGTTTCGGTTACCATTGAGCCGGGTCGCTCCTTACGTACAGTTCGTTACCACGAACTGTTTGATAAATTTGAAGCTAATTGGGTAACGTAAAGAACGAAATCAAATCAAATTTTCGTGCACTGAGGTATACCTAAATAATCAAAAAGCGTATTCTTAGGCCTAAATATTACAACTATTCACAAATCCTTCCGATTAGTATGAAGAGGGGAAAGGAATTTAGCCCCTAGCATCTTAATGTTTGAAGAAACGTATTTTGGGCCAAGCGTTCATCATGAATACTGATGGAATGACAGCTCCCATCTTATTGCTGAAACATTTTTAGGGTAAAGTAGAAAGATTTTATTATAAGTTTATTGTTAATCAAAATTCTTTTATATCAAGCAAGTGATCGAAGAACTTCTGTTCGTAGTAATTAGATCAGATAATAAGGACATTGAAAGATTTATTTTCCCAACCATTGGCCAAGGGTTCAGTATTACTTACAGTGAATGCAAAGGCCTGAACTGGAAGAACGACATGATTCACTAGAGGGTAAATGAGATGGTTGCCCTGATTCTCCAGCATCACTCGACTGTGTTGCGCTAGCGCTACCTTGGTTCCCTGAAATGTATAGTAAACATCAGTAGACAGATCACACTGACTGAAAGATTGATTAAGTGGACAACCAGCACAAGCTGGCTAAGCACCATATCATCTAATGTACAGTCAGTAGCGGAATGATTCATTATCTACATGATGACTAACAATTGAATTTCAGAGCTTCATTATGAGGAATCTAGGGTTTGTCATCACCACCATCAAAATTGACACGCTCAAAATACCAAAAGCGTTCAATTGATAAAAAAAGGGCCGATTCCGATCAGTGGTACGATGGTATAAATACACAATGCATAAAAACATGAATTCCAATAAAAAAAAAATAAAAAAACACAACGAATGCAGTGAAGTCAAATATGTTAATTCTCATACCCAGAAACAAATTTTAACTTCTGCCAGTCTAAATACAGTTATACAGATAGTCTGTTTCGTAGCACTTAAATTTTATTTTGAACACTGTTTACGACCTACTTCGGTCTTTTCGAATAAAAAAAAAGAAATGACAGTCAACTGTTCATGATGAAATTTGCGTAAAAAGTCGGGAGTTAAGAGGGAGTAGCATCCCACATAAAATATAACATAATTACTGTTCATCATAAGTTTTAACGTCGCTTTTTATTTTCACTCCTATTTTTTGTATTTAACCAAATAAGATTACAATTAATATAGTGCTAACGGCTTATTTTTTTGTGACCTTGACAAAGCGTTTAAATTTTAAAGCCATTCACTAAAATAATTCACATTTGACTATGTGTAACTTTCGAGCATGTGCTTTATCTATTCGTTTACTCTGTTTACTTTACCGTTTACTCTTATTATTCCCTCCCTTTCTTTTTAAACCTTCATTTGTTTATTTTTTCGTCAAATTACTCTTTTCTAGCCCCCTCACTACCTCAAATATTAAACAGACCATATCAGATCTAGATAGATTTTAATACTAGGTTTTTCTACTTACAAATACCAGGTAGATGTAGTAATTTCCTTTCAAATGCGCCCCTAAGTATCCCTAGGTGATGTTTCAGCCCCCCACGGGCAGCAACTTAACAAAAGAGAAGAAAAAAGGAGACACATCACTGCTTCCCATACGAAAAAGTGATTCTACCTTCTTGGTCAAAATGAGAAACTCTGATTCTCATAAATAAAAAAATCTAATAAATAGGTTTTTTGGGGTATGCTGATTCCAATTTTGCAGTTTTCATTTTGATGCAACGAGCCTTTATCATTAAGAATAATCGAAATAATAGTTACCACTCCTGAATCAAGTTAAAACACGATTTTTCCTCATTTGACCCTTTTTTTTCAAAACTCGTTTCTAAATGTTTGATTACTATAGACTAGAGTGCGTTCTTTACTAGGTAAGTTTTTACACGACTTGTATTGCTGAAAAAAAACCTTTGGCAATGTTAGAATAAATTACAAATGCTAAGGGAAAGAAAAAATAAATAAAAAGAACTAAGAAGCTAATACATAGCATTCAAGTTTCAAAAACACATTCTAAAACAAAATAGCTTCCTTACCATCAACCCTTGGTTCTATTATCACAGTTTTATCTGAGAGTTTTTGTTTTTCAACTCCTGTACTATAAATATGTGTATCTTCCTTCCTGGCTACTACTCCTAGAGTAATCGCGCAATCGCTAACTGTTGCATAATGGTCTTCAGAATCTTGGCGTTTCTCTGCCAAATTTAACCTTCTTCGCATCTAATTGAAAAAGTAAAAAACAGTTAAAAGTAATATTATTTGGACGGTTTAAAATAAAAACAAAGAACCCTGAGGGTCCTGAGCCCTGATTTAATTTGTTTAGGTTAGGAATAATTTTCTTCTTTCCAGACAGTTAAATTCCAGTTTCTTCAAAACTGTAGAGAATGTGCTAAGAATTTTGGTAAGAAAAGCCTAAATATGGTAAGAATTTCGGTAAGAAAAACCCAAAAAGTTAATGCTGCTATCTTTTACTATCAAAATAAACAATATATTCAGCATTATTTTGAAATTAGGTACATTAGCTTAAAAAATCTTAACTTTTACTCAGGTAAATAGATCAGTCAAATGATAGTCAATAATATCAAGGCGAATCTATCAAAATGTTTTTTACGCTAAAATTGATTCTTCTTTTGTTTTTGTAGAGAGCTGAATGACTATTCTGTACAGATTTTTTCCAAATTAAGATCAGGTTTTGCTATTATATATCGAAATAATAATAATAATAATAATATATTGAAAACCCGTCGCATACAATAAATGTACAATGACAGAGTATACAAAAATGCGAAAAGAGGAAACAAAAAGAAAATATACTAAAAAATAACAAAAAAAGCAACAACTTCTTAAATAGTATACAAAATAGTATGAAAAGAGGAAACAGAAAGATAACATACTCAGAGATTACAACAGAAACAATAACTTCTTCGAAAATAGCAACAAAGACAACTTCTGAAAGGAGAAGAAAAAAAAGAAAAAAAAGCAAAAAAGGGAAACAAGAGGGAAAATTAAACAAGCAAACTTGCCCACTCGTGCTTTAGAATTGCTGGTTTTGTTTTTTGCCGGCTAATAAGTGTCTCAACAGCGAGATTTGGGTCCGCTAGGCTGTATCGCTGAATCAGAAAACTATTTTTTTTGTCCAAGGTGGCAATTTTAGTAGGTACTTGGCAAAACGGAAAAATAAAGAGCGGATTTTAGACTTTTCACGGTTTGCCAATAATTTCCAGAAAGGGGTCACATATAATATATGTGGCAGAGCGGTAGCGTTGTAAATACTTGCCAGTAGTGGACGGTTAAATCTCAGAGTGGATTTAACGATCAAAGCATAGGGGCTGGAAATTCGCCGTTCAAGATGTGAGATCAGGAGGGAGCGGGTATGCTGTAATGAGGTACCTATTGACAGTCCCAGATATACTATTTTATCAACTGGTTTTACTGAGCAATCACCTAGTGTGATATTAGTAGGAGGGTCATTCTTCCAATTGTAAAGCAAGACTTCCGACTTTTGGGAGTTAAATCTCAGACTGACTTTCTCGTAATTGGACTGCAGACATGTGAATATTTCTGAAAGGCGGTTAAGCGTCGGCTGAGATTCAGCGTGTCATCAGCATAGCATACTAGGGAGATGTCATGGGAACTGAGAATGCATGATGAAGGACAGCTGTCTTGAGGCTCAATAATGTAGTTGTTGAAGAAATTGGGGGATAAAACTTCCCCCCGACGGGCACCTTTACGGACTGGTATCAAAAATGACCGTGGGGCTGGCGGAAGGCCTTTATCGGGAGAGAGCTTGAGTCGCACGCGAAGGCGAGAGTAAAGATCACAGAAAGCCCGGATGATATTTGAGTTCACTCCTCTTTTAGCTGAGTTTAGCAACATAAGCGCATGAGTCAATGAATCAAACGCTCTCTGCAGGTCTAAGCCCCCTATCGCTAGGCTTTCTCCTGATTTGTGTGCATCCAGAAGTGCATACGCAACGACATGGAGCGCTTCAGGCACAACCAATACCGCGTTGGAAACCGAATTGTCTCGGTGGACTGCAGCACAGTTTCTCAAACTCATCTACGAATAAAAGTTCAAAAAACTTGCAAAGAGAAGTAGCAATCGTGATTGGACGGAAAGAGGAGCATTGCATGGAAACTTTTCCTTTTTTAGGAACAGGCGTAAGATCTCCAATTGAGAAAGCGGTTGGGACAATACCCTGAATGAGGATAATCTGCATCAGGAGAGTTACATGACTAATGAGAGCGGGCCCACCACTTTTTAGATGGAGTGCGCTGATCCCGTCAATCCCGAAAGATTGTTTAGGTTTTAAGGTGAGAGATAGCCTTGCATACAGCTCCCTCTGTTACAACATAATCACCCTGAGGACAACTATCTAAGAAGTCGTCCAACTCAGCTTCGTATCTTTCGTTGAGGGCTGGGTCAGGAGGCAAAAACTCTGACCCATAGTACGCGTACCACTCAGAATCAGGGATAGCATATGCGGACAAAGACTCATCGCTTTTAGAGAACAGAAAATGCCAAAGGAGAGAAGGATTAATTTTGGCCCGTGTAGATTCGATATCAATCATATTTTTTTTAGTGATCTTTTAGCTCCTTCGCGAATTTTCTTTTTGTGAGCAGGCGGATTGAATTGACTACCCCCGAACGGGGTCGTCTACAAGAAACCCAAAGTTGAAGCCAAAATTTTGACTTATAATGGGTATCCACTAACTCTGGATTTTCAGACCAGCCGAGAAGGGTAGGATGACGGGGTCTACTTAGAGGGACGTCAGCTTTATCAGCACAGCGAAGGGCATGGCCAATTTCTGCGCAATAAATATCGACTGATAGTTGTGTTTCCTCCTTTGAAAGAGCAGTTAATCTAGAGAGAAGATGGAAAGGGACACGGATCTTACTAAGGACTCTGGCGGCTTCTTCTTGAAATTAAATAAAAAAAAAACAAGTTTTTTAAACTGAAAGTAAGGAGCGACATTAAAACTTAAAACGAACAGAAATTATTCTGTATATGAAAGAGACTGTCCCCTCCTCAACGCCTCGCTCTTTACGCTAAAGTTTTTTATTGTTTTAAAAAATAAAGTTGTGAGACAGAGTCAAACTTTAGCGTAAAGAGCGAGGCGTTGAGGAGGGGACAGTCTCTTTCATATACAGAATAATTTCTGTTCGTTTTAAGTTTTAATGTCGCTCCTTACTTTCAGTTTAAAAAACTTGTTTTTTTTATTTAATTTTTGAACGTTTTTGAATAAATGCAGGTTTTGATCTTGGCTCACCGTACATGAATAATTAAAACAAAATTTTCATATTAATTTACTTTTATTTAGTTAAATGGCTTTCTCGAAACTTGTTTAATTTTATTTAGGAACGTTTTTATTAGTAATAAATATACGTAACTTACGAATTAACTTACGTAACGAACTTCTATATTCATATATTTTTAATACGTTTATTAGGGGGTTCGCCCCCTAGTCAACACCTTGCTCTTTAAGCGAAAGTTCAAATTTTGTTCCAATTCTTTAGAAATGACCGCTTAATCACAAAGGCCGTTAATTAGAATAAATAGCTCTTATGAAGGTACTAAAAAATCTTTGGCTTAAAGAGCGAGGCATTGACTACGGGGTGAACCCAATTATATATGTAATATTTTCTGTTCGTTTAAAGTTTCGATGTTGCTGCTGTTGCAGTTGAAATACATGTTTTTTTATATTAAATTTATGATCTTTTTTTAAATAATGCTGGGAAGTCCGGCGTCCCCTTCATAGCAATGTCCCTTCCCCCATGAAAACTTCCTTCATGGAAAGATCCTCCCACATAACCCCTGACCAACCCATCCCCCCCCCTCCACTACCAGGAAAAATCTCCCCTGAAAACGTCTGTATACTTCCAAATAACCAATACTATATGTTAACATTGGGTAAAGTTCATAACTTTCAGCCCTCCCCCCGGGAGCTTCGGGGGATTAAGTCATCCTAAAAGACATACTTATAATATTTTCGAACATGCTGAACAAAATGGCTATCTCAAAATTTTGATCAGGTGACTTTGGGAAAAAAATGAGCGTGGGAGGGGGCCTAGTTGCCCTCCATTTTTTTTGGTCACTTAAAAAGGGCACTAGAACTTTCAATTTCCATTCCAATGACCCCTTCCACGATATTCTAGGACAACTGGTTCGATACGATCACCCCAGGGGAAAAAAAAAAAAAACAAACAAATAAACACGCACCCGTGATCTTTCTTCTGGCAAAAAATGCAAAATTCCACATTTTTGTAGATGGGAGCTTGAAACCTCTACAGTAGGGTTCTCTGATACGTGGAATATGATGGTGTGATTTTCATTAAGGTTCTATGACTTTTAGGGGGTCTTTCCCCCTTTTTTCGAAAATCAGCCAAATTTTCTCAGGCGCCTAACTTTTGATGGGTAAGATTAAACTTGATGAAACTTATGTATTTGAAATCAGCATTAAAATTTGATTCTTTTGATGTATCTATTTGTATCAAAATACCTTTTTCTAGAGTTTCGGTTACCATTGAGCCGGGTCGCTCCTTACTTACAGTTCGTTACCACGAACTGTTTGATAAAACAGGGTTAATTTTACGCCAATCACGGCGAGACCTAGGAGGTGTTTTCGAAGCTATTTGCGTTTTTGTATCTGAGCTCTGGTAAGGAATTTATTACTCCAAGAAATTTTTTTGGTATTTGGCCCAGAGAACGGTTGCACATATTAAGCACTTTTAGATTTTAATCTAACTTTAATTTGACATTGACTGCAGCTTATTTGCTTGTCTGAATGGATATTTCCATTCAAAAGCAGGAACATGGATCGAAGGCAAATGGAACAAAGCAAACCAGTAGCTGAACAACAATAATAATAACAAAAAAATAATATAAGCAAAGATAAGGTAGAATCGATTCTCAACACAAAAATCTTGCAAAGTAGTCTAACGTTTCTTCAAAACAGGAAGGGGAAAAGGAGCATTTTCTTTATCATGTAGATAACTATAAAGTTAAAAAAAAAAAAACAATTAAATAAACTAAACCTAGTTCACTAAATTTTTATTTGAAGCTTAGAGGGATCATAAAATTCAGTTTTTGTGTTGCAAACAAGCAATAGATGGTATTTCAAGGAGTTTTCACCAAGATGTAAAAAAGCTTGATTATTACTTTGTAGCCCTTAAATGTACATGAAATACTGTTATAAGAAATCTAGGTTACATAATTTCTAAATGTAAAACTGCTGATATTTGAAAGACATAAAACTAATTTTAAGGAAGCTTTTATTCCCATTAATTTTGAATCACTTTGCGTCACTATGCAATTTATAGAACAAAATTGAGGACAAAAGGGGAACATTTTAAAAGCAGAACATTGAAGAAAACCAATACAATTATCCAGAATATATTAGGCTACAAAGGAAAAATGAACTACCTCTTAGAACCTTTTAGATACCTAATAAGACACTAATTTAGTAAATAGTTCATTCGAACTATAGGGAAGAAGGCAGCAGCCTAAATGAAACAATCCTCTCCAGGTTATCCTCGGAGTGCAAAAAAAGTTTTTCAATCTAACTTTTTTTCTTTTGTGGCTTAAAGTTTAATATTAAATCTAATTTTAAACCAAATATATTCATTAGAGTAGAACGAAATTTATCTTAATAAACATCCTAGACAGATAAATACTAGAACCTTAAACGAGTCTCTGTAAGCAAATATGACCAGTCTCATACAAGAAACATTGTGAAAAAAAATCATAACTGATCTAGAGATTGATCTCAAAACCAACAAATGAGATTTTTTCAGAGATTGCTGGTGTTTCTCGTGTAGTGGAATGTGGAAAAGGTTAAGCACATTTTATAATGGATTTAGTCAATTTGGCAGGAGTCATATAAATTCACCCCGGGAAAAAAGGAAAGCCAGTAATCTTCTTAATCTATAGAAATAGCAATTTAAATTCCATCAAATATAGTTCCCAGAGACCTTATGTGGAAATCTGGGATTCATCTGGAAATAGAAAATCTTTCGCCAGCTAAATTTTCAGCTGACACAAGTGCAAAAAGCATATATATTTTATGCTTTACTATGTAAAACGTCAGTGCTTTCACTATGTCGGATTTTTCTGACTTTGTCAGATTTTTGGCCCTCTTGTCGGAAAAAAAGAATCGTGCCAGACTTCAGGATTTTGTCGGATTTTCAGCAAAAAATCGGATATTTGTCCGATTTTTAAATGTTTTAGATTTTCTCTTTTTTTTTACTGGAGAAGGATTATCAAACTAGCGAAATAGATGGACCGTTCACTTAGTAATCTAAGGAAAACAAACTACCTCTAGTTTAAGAAAGGTGAAAATTTTGAAAATTCAAATATTTGTCCTTGCTACTGCTGCCAATTTGGGATCTAATTTAGGGAAAGTTAAGGTGATACTTTTTTCAAGTATAAGATTAGAAAAGAAAGATAAAATAACATGACTTGCTATTGTCAACAAAGCACAGGAGAGCTAGGCTTCTATGGCTACTCACAGGTTCAAAATGTGGAAAATCTGAAGAAATAGCCCACCAAAGAGAAGTAAGCAATTCGGCTCTGGGATTACTAAAATTGTAAGATTTACTCTTTCATTCCAATAACAATCTTTCATAACAATTCAGAAACACTGGCAATGGTTATACTGAACTCAGTCAGGGGAACTAACGTTACGGGATGGCTTTATGGGACTTTACTGACTATCAAACTGTTTTGATAGTCATAAGCTTATTCAGACGCTCTGAGGGTGAAGCAAGTAAAGCAGCAATTCTCGTTTGAGGACGAACTGTTTACGTTGTGCGAAATCCTTGACCCTAAGAAAACTTTGGACATAGGTGCAATCGGTCTTCTGCAAAAGATTCTATAGAGATATAGTGCACCGTCATGAGATGGAAGAAAGATAGTGTAAGAATGGCGGAGTTTACTGGTTTTTGATTTTCCAAATGTGACAGATGTCTGTGATATTGGGCGTCACGTGGCTTTTATAAAAACACCAAGTGGTACTCAAAGATTTCCTAACATAGTCGGCATTGTGCAGTACCTTCTGACCTTGCCATTTTTGAACGCTGTTGTGGAACGGTTCTTTTCAACCTTGAAATACTTTAAAACAGATCATAGGACCTCGCTCCTAAGTGTGACCATTACCTCAATTATTCTGGTTAAGTCTGGCATGAAAAGATACATGTGTCCCATGATTTAGAGGTCAATGCTCCCCTCTTAAAATTACTCAAAACTGCAAAAACTAACGCTACGGTGGACGACTGCGTTCAGTGTAGTTAAAAAGTGCAGTTAAAAAATAAAAATGAGGAAAGTTTGTTTTGTATTTGACAAAAAAAGATTTTATATGAATTTATTAAAATATGTGAGGTGAAAACGAATAAAGTGATTGTGAATAAGGTGTGAAAAATTTTTTTGTTTTTTTTTTGACATGTTAAATATATGTATGTTACCATTAAGGAAGGAGGAGCCGTAGGACAGACAAGTGTAAAAAGCTTATCTCGTGAAAAGAAAAACATTACTACGCGACGGAATATTGTCAGATTTTTCGGTAGGAGTTGAAAATTTATTAGATTTCTGACCAGTATGGTGTTGGAAAAAAGGTCAGATATTCTATGGTCGGATGTCAGAATTTTCAAGATTTTAGACAGACCGAACGGAAATCCGGTAGGAACAAAGCGGAAGCACTGGATTCCCCTTTTTTACGAAAGTCAGTGAAATTTCCAATGGGTCGTACCTTTTGATCAGTAACTTTATATTTGATGAATTTTATATATTTAGAATCGCCATAGAAGCCAATTCTCTTGATTTATGTACAGTTATCAAAACTCCTTTTTCCAGAGTTTGGTTACTATTGGCATAAGCCGCTCCTTACTTACAGCTTGTTACCACGAACTTTTGAAAAAAGTGTTTCACAATGAGCGAAGAAACTTTCGCCTCTGACACAAAAAAGTTCATTTTATCCCAAAGCTTGGACTCACACAAACTTTTGGGGAAACTTACTGTAATATTCCAGATCCGAATAGAATAATTCACTATTTCTCACCAAAGACAAGAAAAGAAAAAGCTTTGCCTTCGCGTGTAGGACAAGTCCGCATAGTAATACATTGATTTCATCTCGGCAACGGTACTCCGTATATTAACTTCTGCAAAATATCGACTTGTATAGAGCAAGCAACCAGTAGGATTTAAAACAGAAACCGCCCTTAAATGCAATTTTTGCTGCTAGAGCTTTAACACCAAAGGGCATGGTCCAGTCAAAATTTCTCAAATGAACATAAGCTTTGCTGATTTATTGAAAACTAAAACAATCATTGCTCAAAGAATCCTCAGGAATTTTGTTAACGAAATGTGTAGGAGCCAACCGCAGAATTCCTGTTAGAACTTATGAAATTCCAAGCAAATTATGAGGAAATTCTGGTGGAGTTTCAGGAAATTCAGGGAAATTTGGAAACCACCCTTCCCACGTTAGGAAGATACCTGGACACCCCTGCTGACGACTTATTCAAGAATTTCATGCCATTTATATAGAGAACCCAAAACAGCATCTTAGAAATTGACTCGAATGGGATGATATGGCGGATGAGTTGTCACAAGAGCATTAGCCCCGGGCGGTAAAAAGTTGAATAAAACGATGTATTAAAACTATGTTGTATACAGGATCCTCTGCAATTCTACTTCATTTCTCCGTAGTCTTGTGTACCGTGGACAGCAAGTGAACACCTCTCCTAGTGTATCCTATAGGCTGGGCAACCTTACACGAACTATCTATCTGTCTAATACCAATCGTTTTTTTTTTAACAGAAAATGCAAAGGTACGGTCTGTGCAGCATAATTAACTGATTTTCTTAATTTCATCATTTTTATATTTCAGATAAGGGATTTAAAACTTAGAAAAGGAAAAAAAAAATTTCGTAATCACGGTTGCAGCAGTAGCTTCAATATAAAAAAGAGTGATCCACGGCCCTTAGTAAGCGAAATTTCCATAAGTGTAATTTCTAGTCTAGTGAGAATATTTTACAGGACACTGATTCGGAAATAATAGCCATCATTCAGATTTAACAAAATAGTAATCAGTAATTATGGAAACAATTTTAAAGATATTCAGAAAGAGTCTAAAACCCATTTAAATGACGTCTAAACGACATAAAAAGTACACCATTGCAGTTAGCATTGTCAAAACCCAAAACTGACTTTCAGTACCCCAACTTGAATACCAAGAAAAATCCCATTTTTGTACGGGTAGAACCTATTTGTCTCCATCTCTTTACTTTTTTTACCCAGGGTTGATTGTGGCACACAAGTAGTCGTAAAAAATTTGGAGAATGAAAAGTTGAATGAAAATTGCAATATCTAGTGCCCTTTTAAGGTAGCAAAAGAAATCACGCCTTATCAAACTACCGTTTCCTTTCAGCTATACAAAAAAAAAAAACACAAATATTTGCCCAAAGAGGGCCAAAAAGGCCAGTAAAGGCAAATTCTAATATAGGCAGTCAATTTGTCATGATCCAAAATTCTTAACTGGAGGAAAGTCATGTTTTAGCATGGGTAGAATCCTGCTCACACAGCATTTTGAAAGACGAGTATGCTTCGCTTATAGCCGACTTGTTGCTAAAAAGTTTAGCCTTAAGCGATTCATCCTTGCGCGACTGTATAATGCACTTGTTCTTCCCCATTTCCTTTAACTTAGTCCATTTTGGCAAATATTTTATCAAACCTCTAGGCAAAAACTCAGGTCAACTTTTTTTAAATATGCAAAATACCTATTAAGACTCCTCCATGGACACGTAAAACGCGCCTCATCAACAAGTATAAACTAGCAGACCCTACATTCGCAATTGAAAAACAGATAACACGTTTTAATAATAAAATAAATAAGCATCCATGGAAGAAGATTTTGCTACAATAGTAAATGTATTTACCGTAATATTGTTTTCTGTTTTATTGTGTTCTGTTCTATTATAAATAAAAAAAAAACATGTTTTTTAAACTGAAAGTAAGGAGTGACATTAAAACTTAAAACGAACAGAAATTATTCCGTATATGAAAGGGGCTGTCCCCTCCTCAACGCCTCGCTCTTTACGCTAAAGTTTTTTATTGTTTTAAAAAATAAAGTTGTGAGACAGAGTCAAACTTTAGCGTAAAGAGCGAGGCGTTGAGGAGGGGACAGCCCCTTTCATATACAGAATAATTTCTGTTCGTTTTAAGTTTTAAAGTCGCTCCTAACTTTCAGTTTAAAAAACTTGTTTTTCTTTAATTTCTGATCGTTTTTTAGTTAATGCAGCTTTTATTTTGGCTCACCGTCATTGAATAAGTAAACAAAATTTGCATGAAAATTTTACTTTTCTTTTGCTAAATGGCTGTCTCTAAGTTTGGTTCTGACGTAATTTACAAATTAACTTACGTAACGAACTTCTATATTCGTATATTTTTCTTCTGGCAAAAAATACAAAGTTGCAGATTTTTGCAGATATGAGCTTGAAACCTATGTAATAGGGTTTTTTAATACGCTGAATCTGACGGTGTGATTTTCATTAAAATTCTTTCTCTCGTAGGGAATGTTTCCCCGCTCTTTAAAAAATCAGGTAAATTGTCTTAGGCTCGTAGCCTTTGATGAGTAATACTAAACTTAATAAAATTTATATATTTAGAATCAGCATTATAAACCCATTCTTTTGATACATTTATTGACATCAAAATTCCGTTTTTAAAAGTTTTGATTACTATTGAGCCGTATTGCTTGTTTTTTTATTTTTATTTTTTTTTTTTTTTTTATTACGTATATGTTATTACGTATATGAGGGGGTTCTCCCCTTAGTCAATAGCACGCTCTTTACGTTAAAAGTTAAAAAAAAATTTTAATTCACAAACCCCTGAATCACAAAGACCGTTTAATTAGAATAGATAGCTCTTTTGAAAGCACTAGAAAAAACCATAGCGTAAAGAGCGAGGTATTGACTTGGGGGAGAACCCCCTCATATACGTAATAATTTCTGTTCGTTTTAAGTTCTAATGTTGCTTCTTACTTTCAGTTGAAAAAACTTGTTTTTTTTATTTAATTTCTGATCGTTTTTTAAATAATGCTTGGAAATCCGGCGCCCCCTTCACAGAAATGTTTCTTAACCCAAAGAAACATCCTCCACCGAAAGATTCTCCCGAGTAACCCTCTCCTCCAGCCCCCTCCCACCAGAAAAAAATCCTTCCTGAAAATGTCTGTATACTTCCCACTAACCAATACAGTACGTAAGCAATGGGCAAAGTTCATAACTTGCAGCCCTTCCCCTGGGAACTGTGGGGAATTAAGTCAAGGAGGCACACTTGTGCCTCTATAAAGAGGCGACCCACCACAATGTTAAGTGATTTCCGGTCCTAGCGGTCGCAGAGAGACAGCGGTAATCGCATTTTGTAGCCCAAGCTCAAACTAAGAAACGTGCAAAATTTCACCCCCCTCCGACTTTATCTTCATGGGTAAAAGTGGACCGGAAGTTTCGACCCTCCGACCACAGCCCCCCTTTAACGTTGTCTGATTGGGCTGAAATTTAGAGGATAAGCTTTCCTAGGGCCTGGGAGCTTATCCTCGAAATTTCAGCTCAATCTGATCACTCCTTCTCTGTTTTCCAAAAACCAAATATAGCCACTTAAAGTTCAATTTTTTTTTTTTGTTATCCACGTCTACAGGCCACAGTTGGCAACTGATCCGGGTGAATGAGGACTCATTCGAAGCAGAATTCGACCTGTTAGGGCCTTTTGATATTTTCAGACCGAAAAAATTATCCCCCGAATTTACATTTACGAAAAACCTCGTTTTCCTATAAGAGCCCATGTTAATTTTTCCCACCACAGCCCTCCTTTAACGTTGTCTGATCGGGCTGAAATTTAGAGGTTAAGCTTTCCTAGGGCCCGGGAGCTTATCCTCGAAATTTCAGCTCAATCTGATCACTCCTTCCCTGTTTTCCAAAAACCAAATATCAAGTTTTGTGGGTATTTGCTTGCGTCAAAAATAGATTCCAGTTACTAAAAAACAATTACAATTGTGTCTCTTTAGTACAGCGGTCGATACTCCTGACTGTCAGGCGGAAGACCCGGGTTCGATTCGCCGTCAGAGGAAATTTTGTATATACTGAATTTAAAGTTTAAAAAAGAAACTCAGTTTCTTTTTTAAATTATTTGAAAAAAATTACGTTTTCTAAAGAGTTAAAGAGGCTGAGTTACAAGGTCGACCCTTAAAACACCCTGTCGAGAAAGAAAAGAATAATACACAATCATCTAACAGTTAGTCAACCAATAATAAGTAATAAACTGTACAAAAACGTGCAGAAATTATTTGAAAAAAACTACGTTTTCTAAAGAGTTAAAGAGGCTGAGTCACAAGTTCGAACCTTAAAACGTACAGGGATTAGAAGGTACAGTTGGGGGGCTGCCGCCCCCCAAACCCCCCGCTTTCGTAGCCTTTAAATAAAAACAAAATTGCCCTCCTCAACGCCTCGCTCTTTACGCTAAAGTTTGACTTTCTCACAACTCTTTTTTTTAAACAATAAAAACTTTAGCGTAAAGAGCGAGGCGTTGATGAGGGCACAGCCCCTTTCATATACGGAATAATTTCTGTTCGTTTTAAGTTTTAATGTCGCTCCTTACTTTCAGTTTAAAAATTTTGTTTTTATTTAAAGGCTGCGAAAGCGGGGGGTTGGGGGGGCGGCAGCCCCCCAACTGTACCTTCTAATCCCTGTACGTTTTAAGGTTCGAACTTGTGACTCAGCCTCTTTAACTCTTTAGAAAACGTAGTTTTTTTTTCAAATACCATCCTAAAAGACATATTTATTAGATTTTCAACTATTCTGAACAAAATGGCTATCTCAAAATTTTAATTGGGTGACTTTGAGAAAAAAATGAGCGTGGGAGGGGGCCTAGTTGCCCTCCAATTTTTTCGGTCACTTAAAAAGGGCACTAGAACTTTTAATTTTCGTTCCAATGAGCCCTCCTAAGATATTCTAGTACCACTGGGTCAATACGATTACTCCTGGGGAAAAGAAAAAAAAACAAAAAAAAATAAAACACATAAACACGTGGATAAATATTTTTTGAAATCTCAATAAACTCTGCACAATTTATTACCAAGAGATCGTCCAGATATCTTTTATTATTTGAAAGGTTATATTTTACGTTGCTTGGGCTATTTTTATTTATCATATATTCATATTCTAATTGACTTAAAAACAGGTCTGCTATGAATGGACTTGCATTCCCACCCATAGGAATACCTACAGTTTGTTTATATAAATTCCCACTAAATCTTATAAATGTATTAAATAGAACAAATTCCAATAAATCGCATACCATATCCAAGCTATAACATCTTGAATTAATAGTGCTTCTAAAGAAATTCGTCCATCGGGCTTTTTTATTAAAAGTATCAATTTTCAAAAATCCGATATTAGACAAAAGAAAAGATTTCTTTATCACCGTTTTCAATTTTTCGAATACTAAATTTAGTGACAAATTTGTATACAAAGTAGTAAAATCAAATGAATCGACTCTTTTAGCTGAAACATTCACCAAAGAATCTATCACTTGTAACGAGTTATTAACACTCCAATATGGGTTAAAGTTAGAAAATTTTTTAATTCCAGAGCAATATGCTTTAAATTTATTTCTAATTTCACCTAAAATTAAAGATAAATCAGTAGCCGCAATTCTGGTTGGACACCTTGCTGCCCCAGCAATAAAACGTGGTTTTGGTGGATTTTTGTGAAATTTTATCGTCCAATATAAGAAAGGAAACTGTTTGTCATTATCATTTATTTTAATATTGAAATTTTTCAAAATTCTTTCTTCTATATTTTCAATTAAACTATTCTCCTCCATATGGGCCTTTTCGTATGTATTTGTTGTTTGTAACTCTTTTGATAAAATATCACAATAGAGTTTCTGACAAATTATGGCAAAATTATTGCTAGCCTTATCAACTGGTATAATTATAAATTCATTCTGTAAATTAGCAATTGCTTGTTTCATATTGGCATTATAAAATATTGATTTTTTCAAAGAATCTGTAGGATTAATTCTATACATGCTATTTCTTACACTAGTCAAAATCAAATTTATCCAATTCTGAAATCTATCTTTAGTAATTTTCTCCTTCTTGCACCAATTATCAATAAATACATTTAAATCATTCTTTAATCCCCTAAGAATATCTGCTGGCCTTATGTGGTAAGAAAGACGGAACTTAGCCCCCATTTTCATTATCTTTTGAAGATCACGATGCTTTATAATGGACAAATCCCCCGTTACAATATACTTATAAGTTTGATCCACATACGGTAAAAGTTGCTCACAATTACAAACCGGTTTCCAATTACTCCCCCTGTCCAGTTTTTTAAGTATTGAATTATAGTTAAAAATCATTTGACCAATTGTTTTTGAAAATTTATATGTTAAAATGGGACTACCATTATACACCAAATTACATGGAAGGGCATTCTTTACTCTCCGCTGGTTTAAGATTCTTGGCAAATTAATATCTTGTATTTGTTTAGAACAAAAATTAATAGACAAATATAATCTATTATCCTTATTTACAATTTTTTCAGATTTATTATATTTTGAGATAAATTTTGATTTAGCTAAAATACAAACTGCATCATAAATTAATTTATTTTTTGAGTTACATGTTGTACTATTTTTTGCAATCCAGAAAACTTTTATTAAATTATTCTTTGATAACTTATTTAAAGATTGTATTAAACTAGTCATTCCATTATTCTCAAATATGTGACCTAAATCGATTAAAAATCCATTTAAATCTAAATAATTATTTTTATTATTTTTCCTATGTCCTCTTGATCGGTTTTTACGTTTAGTGGGGCAATTAAAAGAAGGGTGCTCAGTTAACCCATTGATACAATTAGCAACTACATTTGACATGTCTCCGTATTTTGCAACTCGATCATTTAGCCCAAAAGGATACGCAGTACCCAGAGCATGGATCCAATACTCTTCTTGTCTGCGTAATTTATTATTTTTTTCCTCTTTAGTAAAGTTTTCTAGGTCCAGATTTTCTAAAATTGTAATAGTTAGATTAGATACCGAGCAAGTACCATTATTACAATGTTGAACTAGATAATTATTAGTTTTTTCCTTGGTAATTGTAGTTTTATGTCCCGAAAATCTCTTATATATATTGTTAATTGTTTCCCCCACATATTGTAATTGACAATTTTTACATTCTAGTAAATAGATAATATTATTTGTTTTACAATTTACCTGTCCAGTTAATAAACATTGAAAATTTTTATTATATAAAGTGCTTTTAACATAATTTCGAGGGATGAAGTGATCTTGACAAAGAAAACAACGACCATTACACTTACTAATATTCGGCAGAGAGAGAGAGAGATTTGTTAAAATAAAAAAAGAGAAAAGATTTGAAATGTATTTTGTTTCCAGAAAAGTGCAAATTATGTTCTGGTCTTAAGAATGCACGGGGGGCGTTGTCCCTACTATTTTTTACTGTTGATTATTTTACTGTTGTTACTTTGTAAATTCATAACTAATATTCAGTTATCAACTAGTCAAAACTTCAATTATCAAGTAGTCAAAAACAAATCTAACTAAATATGTTTTTAAAGTTCACCCTCCCCCCACCCTTTTGCATCTAGATAGAAACCTGACTTTATTTCCAACGAGCTAAAGTCGAGCAAAGCAATTGTCCTCCCCTCCCCCTAAATTTTGAAAAACACAGCTTTTTAATTGACAAAATGGAACCCATATATTTTTGTGAATTAGTACCATTTTCCTGTGACTTGTAATTGCAAAGCATGCGTGGACGTGATAAACAGAACACAATCTAAAACTTCCATAAACAGATATACTGTTGCTAAATTTAAAGGCAGCAACGGCCTAAATTACCTTTGGGCTTTAACTGGAATGTGACAGCAATGAGTTTCTAAGGATTGGCGATATAAGAATTTCTCAAATGGCTTTTAGAATTTACACGGAAAAAGTTAAGACATTCACATTAATTAGCCTCCTTGAAGGCAAACTGAACCTTGCAGGTTGACAGAACAGGTCAATTGAACTTTGAAGGTGATCTTAGCAAGATATTCTATTAAACTGGATTTTTCATAAAGTTTGTTTTTTCATCCGTATAGTTCAGGGGTACAAATTCATAAACTGACTGGGCAAAACAACGTTTTTTTTTTCCCTTGAAAAGCAGCAAATCCCCTATAAACTTTGTTTTTACAATATTAATTTAAAAATAAAACGTACCAAAAATTTCAAAGAAAAGTAAAGAGCCATATTAAAACTCAAGAAGAGCAGAAAGAAAGTCCTATAATGATTAAAACTTAAATCGGTGCCTGATTAACGATAAATAAGTTAACCTTGTTATTGACAAAAAAAAAGACAAAGAAGAGAGTAAGCGATTATTCCCGAACTATGATTTTTGTATGTAATATAAGCTATTCCAAAATATATCTTGGAACTCTTTATTTTTATTTTGGTCGTCCTACAGACAAGGAAATTTTCATTTTGGGTTTAGTTCAATTTTTGTCATTTTTAAAACGCTATGACAATTATTAGAGGCAAACCAGAATTAGAAAAACATCTTCCTGCTTCTTCATTTGCCAGGGATGCAAATTGGAGGGAGATAATTGACCCCTAGAGTTTGAAAATACCTTTCCTATTGCATCTTTATTAAAATTAAATAAAAAAAACAAGTTTTTTTTCAAATAAAAGCAAGGAGCAGCATCAAAACTTAAAACGAACAGAAATTATTCCGTATATGAAAGGGATTGCCCTCTCCTCCATCCCTCACTCTTCGCGCTATAGTTTTTTAGTACATTCAAAAAAGACTGTTATTCTAATTAAACTGACCTAGTGTTTAATGAGTCATTCTTAAATAATTGGGATAAAAAGCCAAATTTTAGCGTAAAGAGCGAGGTAATGAGGAGGGAGCAACCCACCTCATATACGGAATATTTTCCGTTCGTTTTAAGTTTTGATGTTGCTTCTTACTTTCAGGGGAAAAAACTTCTTTTTTATTTAATTTCTGATCGTTTTTTTTAAATAATGCCGGGAAATCCAGCTCCCCTTTCATGAAAAATTCCTTCCTCCCACGAAAAATTCCTACATGAAAAGTTCCTCCCGCGTAGACTACGAAAAATTTCTTTCGGTTGATCCTACCTGAAAATTCTCCTGAGCATATTTTTGCTAAAAGGCTGATTTCTGATTGTTTTCAAATCATACCAAAAAATCCCCTCACTCTATAGAAAATTTAGCCTCCGATCTTTTTGGTTAAAAGGGCACTAGAACTTTAATTTTTGTTTTAATGAACCTTCTCCCGGTATTCTAGGACCATTTTTTCAGTATGATCACCACTGGGGAAAAAAAACTAAACACGCATCCATGACCTTTTTTCTGGCAAAAATAATAATTTCAAATAGGGATTAATCCTTTTAATAGACAGTGATAAATTATGTCACTGCATATGTGACCGTAATATCTAGTATTTTTTGTGAGATTTATCACTCTCTATTAAAAGGATTAATCCATATTTGAACTTTTTATTTATCGTCATGGAAAGGCAGTGTGGTCTTCAAAATTATCTACTTCTGGCAAAAATACAAAATTCTACATTTTTGCAGATGGGAGCTTGAAACATCTACAGAAGGGTTTTCTGAACCCGGTGGTGCGATTTTCGATTGGATTCCTTGACTTTTTGTGGGTGTTTTCCCCTTTTTCAAAAATCAAGCGCATTTTCTCAGGCTTGTTGCTTTGATGGGTTGCATTAAACTTAATCAATTTTATTTATTTGGACCAGCATAAAAAGTCAATTTTTCTTATGTATCTGTTGATATCAAAATTCAATTTTTTTAGAGCTTTGGTTACTATTGAGCCGAATCGCTCCTTACTTGCAGTTCGTTAACACGAACTGTTTGAAAAGACTAAATCTAGAAAAATTACGCGAAAATATTTTTTCTTGTGTCAATCAGAGTGCCGGGGATTGCATTTCTGGAGGGGGATTTTCAATGGGGGGAATCCGCTGGACACCATTTGTATGTCTAAAGTTCGCTTCACCGAGCAAATTTCGGTCCCCTGGTACTATCTACAAAACTAGATCAAATTTACAGACTTCTGAAAAATTTTTAGAATTCTGAAAAATTACCGCTTTATTTAGAAATGACTTGTTTAGATTATTAGAGAACTTAAATTAAATACTAGAAATTATCGGTATCACGACTGGTGAAAGACTATCGAGAGTTTATAAATTATTCTTTTATTGTTTGAGGACTAGTTGAGGGCTTTTCTACTCTTAAGAGAACATCCTGTCCTTTGCGTCAGTTTTGTGTTTTCAACAAAACTAGTTTTTCAGAATTCTACACACATAGGGAAATATTATCAGTCAGTGTATTTGAGCTAGCTTTCTAGAAGCATGTTGCATAAACTGTGATGAAAAGATTTTGTTCATTTCATGTTTCTACTTTGCTCAGAAATACTTTATTTTTGTAAATTAATAAGATTAAATTTCGCATCCCATAATTGGTAAAAGTTTATAAGTAGTTTATTAACAATATTGCAAATATCACGTAGTTTCTCAAAGGTTCAATTATTTTGATACCAGGTACTAGAGTAAAATAGAAACTAGCTCTGTATAAGGCCCTCCTTTCAAGAAATTCGATTACTTACCATTAAAAGTTCCTGTTGTAGTTGCCTCACTGCTTCTTCTTTTAATGTCAGTTGAGCGTTACATTGAAGCGTTCGTTCGGTTTCGTCACGAGCATGTCTTAGAAGGGCCCATTTTTCTCTTTCATAAGCATCTCTTTCAGATATTACTTGTCTTAGAGCGTGCTCGCTCTCACGCATTCGCTTAAAAGGACAAAATAAACTATTAAGTATAAGTTTTTGAATGCCTGAAGAAGACTGAATGATTTGGGATGTGCCTGAGCTAAGAGCTTTAAATATTGAACTAGGCAGCTACTTTTTCACTTCTTGTGAATTTTAAACAAGTATTTTCTATGAAAAACTGCCTATATTTTAGTAGTAATCTGGCATATCTTAATTCAAATCTTAATTCAAGTAATCTAGCTTTCATTCATTATCAGAAGACGTCTCGTGGGTCCTTTCCTGACATGATGTAGCCAGGGCATGATCCAATGATTGATCGTGCGCTTTGGCTTTTTTTTTTTTTTTTTTTTTTTTTTTTTTTTTTTTTTTTTTTTTTTTTTTTTTTTTTTTTTTTTTTTTTTTATTCTCACCTCCTCTCCTCTCGGTGACTTTCAAAGCTTTGGCTTGGCTTAAAACTCCTGCTGGAGGTCCATCATAGAGAGAGATGTGACTCTTCGTCTCTATTTCGAACGATCCTGTGCAAGCGTGACTGCTTCTTGGAGAACAGTACCGATCATGGAGAGGTATTGGGTAAGGCTTTCCCTCCATCTGAATTGGGGTCTTCCACAGGGGTGCTTCCAGCCATGTCCAGGGGGATCAAACTTGAAAAGTGTGCTTGCGGGTCCTTCTGCTGGCATGCGAATTAAGTGGCCGAATCACCGTAGGGTTCTTACGGTGAGCTGACGAGAGGTGGGGTCTGATCCGTTATTGTCAGCAGTCGGGTGTTTGAGAGGAAGTCGTACCACTTGATCCCTTCGATTCTTCTTAAGAAGTTTGTTTTGGCCACATCTGTGGCATCACGAACAGAAGCAGCAACCGGCCAAGTTCCAACACCGTAGAGAAGGACTTGCGTTACGGTCGTGGCGTAGAGCCACATTTTTGTTTTTCGGCTGATGTTGGGCTTTGACCACTAGGAATCGCATAATCGAGCCATAACAGACGCGGCTTTAGCGATGTGCGACTGGACTTCCATTTCAATTGAGCCGTTATCCGAGACGGCAGATACAAGGTAAGTAAAAGTCTTGACAACTTCAACAGTGTGCCCTAATACGTTGAATGCTGGTGAGGTGGTGGGATTACCTACCGGGTCGATGATCACTTCCAGGGCTTCTTCCGACAGTGTGTTGAGGCCTGCCTAGAAGTCAGATGGCACTGACTTTTTTTCTCCTCATGCACCATCACGTGTTTCAATAGACGTTTGCACAAATTCCCAAATGCCTTTGAAATTTATGTTTATTTAAAAGAATCATTATTCATGGTGCTCTAAAATTTGAAAAATGACAATTCTATTAAAATACAATATCATTTGGAATTTATAATAAATCCGAAAGCGCATTTACAATTGAAATATCAAGCAAATGAAAAACAAAATACTTAAAGATGAACATAAAGTAATGATGAATAAAAGAGAATAAAACAGAACGGCAATTTTTTAGATGACAAATCAGATGAATTTCTCCTAAAATAGCTTATTTTTTTATTTGATCTACTTTTTATTCAATTGATTTTCTGCTTGTTTTCTTATCATAGGCCTTTTTGCGAAAAATCCTTCAACCTGCTTTTTTCTATCAAAATAAAACTCAGCCAAGACTGAACTTTTTTTTTTCTTGTTTAGGCTTAAGACGAACACAATTAATGCTTAAATAAAATCGCGGAGTAACAAAAAGGTAGTACTGCTAGTCTATATGGTAGTGAACGGATCGAATTTTCAACTTTTTTTTTCTAGTGTTTAAATTTGTGTATAGCCTACCATTGATTAGTGATTTCTAATTTACAATATCTTACTGATTGCAAACATTATAGCTGTTGAAGACAATTTCCATTTGAAAAAATAATGCTGAGGTTTATAGAGATTCAATCTACGGGAATTCAAAAAGAAATACACAACAATAAAACCAACTCACATTAGTTCATCTCGAGGAAATAACCCCGGATAAAAAAGGATCAGAGACAACTGGATCGCATTGACTTAGGAAAGAGCAACACAAATCCCAATCATTATTTATTCATAATAATTTCAGTTACTTTTAAGTTTTACTTTATTGTGCATTGAACTTTTGTTCGTTTTCGGTTATTTATTTACTAGTAGCAACCTCTGTTCGTTGTAGAGTTTGGCTTATAATATGAATTTATTTCTACTCCTTTTAGGTTTGAGCATCATTATTTGCAATTCTCCAAAAAAAATTTGTATTTGAATTATATTTTAATTATTCACTTACTTACGTCTCTTACCATGGGTTTGGGGTAGAGAACAATGAAACCAGGCACCTCCAGGTTGACCTATCGCTTGCCAGGCTGACAGATTTTTTTTTTTTTTTTTTTTTTTTTTTTTTTTTTTTTTTTTTTTTTTTTTTTTTTTTTTTTTTTTTTTAATTAGTCAAAAAAACTGAGGAGATTGACATTAATGTTTATGCAAGTAAGGGCGTTTATGAGTTTGTGTTTATACACTTTGTTCATAGATTTATTGCTTATATATTATTCACAAAAATAGACACATTTACTTATCAACTTTATAAAGCTGATAGTCATACAAGGAATAGCGTTATTAGTTAACACAAATCATTTCTTTCTTAAGTTATAATACTAGAACAAAACTTTCGAATCAAAAGCTTCAATCTTTAAGCTTTAGTAGCATTTATTTTTGTTTTATTCCAAACTAATTCGAACAAGTTTCAAGCTGAAGAATGTTTCATATACCAACTTCAAATTGACGCCTCAGGGATACGCTTTCCCTTGGAAATTGCGAGAGCATGAAGGAGCCTGAATAGAATTCTATTCATGAATAAGGAAAATCGTAGGCAAGGAAATGCAAGATGCTTGTTTCCCAACGATGACTCGGGGGAAAAATTGAAGAAGACTAGTCTATGGAAGTGTAAACATTATTTGGAAGATGGTGGACAGATAACAATTACATACGCTGGACATAATGCATTTTGAAAGAATTATTATTTAATAATTTAATAGAACTAAATAACCAAGATTTTTACAGAAAGAACTATTCAGTTATTGGAATCTAAATTTGTACATTGCATTATAAATTTTGAAGTAAATATGAACTTGAAAATTTCTCAAAAGTGATTACAAAAACCTGGTAATTTTTTTTCTGAAGACAATGAATGAAGACAAAATATCTTCCATAGAAAACCATATGTTGCTTACAAATAATCTTGGAGGGAATAACCTTACGCTGGTCTTTTTCGGGCTGAAGTGGTTGTAGAAGCCATCACTTTGCTGTGAAACAATCTCTTTTGTTCCTTAAATTTGGCACTAGAACTTTCAATTTACATTCGTGGGAACACCCTCATAATATTTGAGGACTATTAGTTCGATGCAAAAGCCCTCTAGGGAAAACAAAATTAAACAGACAAATAAAAGCGTTTCTTTAACCAGTCTTCCCGAAAAAAACACAAAATTTTGCATTTTTGTAGTTAGGAGCTTGAAACCTAAGCAATAAGGTTCTCTGATGAGCTAAGTTTTTTGGTATAATTTTCGTCTAGACTATACCTCTTTTCACGAATGCTTCCTCCCCTTTTTTGAAAATTTTGAAAAGTTTCTCTGGTAACTGTTGATGGGCGAATCAACGAAGTTTCTAGGAAAAATAAAGCTAAATTTATGGGCGATGGGCGAGTTTTAAACAAAGCAAATTTTACAGATTTGGAATCCCCATAAAAAGTCAGTTCTTTTGATGTATATTTTGCTATCGAAATGTCTTGTTTTTCAAGAGTTTTGGATACTATTAGCGCAACTTGCTCCTTACTTGAAGTTTATCATCATTTAGTGTTTGATAGTCCGTTTTTAATATTTATCATTGTTAAGAATACATATGACGAGGACAATTAGAAGTAAGAAAATGATTGCAAGAATCACCAAAGATGAAATAAAATAAAAATTTTGAAAAATAATTAAAAGAAAACCTTTTATCTCCAATCGTACAAACAACTATAAAGTGCTTCTTTTTTTATTATCAGGAAAAATACAATTTTTTAAGGATAAACAAGAAAATATGGAGTGGTAATGACATTGCTTGCCTATTCCAAGACAAGTTTTATGTCTTGTGTGCCACACGTTTTCATATTCAGTCTTAAGAAAAATATTTATCATTATATCTTAATACTAATTATTATTATTTAAAAATAGTGGAATAATATTTTTTTCCTAATTATTATACATTATCATCTTTTATAATTATTTGAAAAATACTATTATTAATTTATTATAATATTTATAGTTTTTTTTAGGAGCAAGACATTGTTTTTGTGCTCTTTTGTGCGTATTGAAACAACAGCGCTGTTTTAAACGATTTAATTTTTAATATCAGAACTTCTTAAAGGAAAATACTTGAACACTATATGGAGGAAACGGCTAGAAATAACTTCTTAATATTTAACTTTTCTCATTGCTTCACATCCGTCTACTGTTTTGTTGAGAATATTGCTTCAAGGGTTAGGGCATTGTGAGGGTATACCAGTCATCTGTTGTACCCTTTAAGTTAAGATTTAAATATTTAGAAAAAAAACGAGTGATGGATTCACGGTATGCAAGTCACTTTTGATACACCTAGTGTCATCTAATATCCTCAAAGAAAAATAAATTCGAACTTAAAATGCCGATCTTTTCTCATTTATGGGGAACTGTATTAATAATGCCTATTTTAGCATAAGAAAAAATTAAAATAACGTGAGAAATGGCGGGTTACAAATCCTAGCAGTTCTGGTGCAATTTTAGTACTGAGCTTTACTGAAAACTGAGCTTGCTTGACCTTTATAGAGAATCTTAATTGAATTCCAAAAATTTTTTATATTCTGGTTAGTGAAAAGCTATCGAGAGCCTTATAAATTAGTCTTTTATTTTCTGTAGGCTAGTAAAGGACTTTCTCATTTCTAAGAAAATATACTGTTTTTTTTTCGTCGGTTTTGTGTTTTCAGGAAAATGCTAGTTTTAGGAAATTCTGCAAAAATAAGGAAATACCATGAGTCATTTTATTTCAGCTAGTTTGGTTATATACATTGTATAAATCACAAGATAATAATTTCTGATCGTTTTAAGTTTCAATATCGCTCCTACTTTCGTCAAAAAAAACAAACAAGCATAATTACTCATCCTTTAACTGGCATCAATTCATGAAAATGTAGGGGCGGGGGACTATTTTGGACAAACAGGGGAACAATTTTGTTGTTTTCACATTTATTCCAATAAAAATGGTAAAAAAGACGCTTTTCAACTGAAACCCCGAAAAAAGGTGTTTTTCAAAGTCTACACGCCCCTGCACCCTTCCTGCTTAAATATTTCGCTTACAGTTAATATAAAATATTATAACATTAAGTGTTCCAAACTTATTCACCTTTCATAAATTTTGTAATCAATTCTTGATCATTATGCACCAGAATTTTATGCACCAACAAAATTAAAAAAAAATGCTATGCACTTTATAACGAGATAATCTTATTGTCATGAAAATTATTATTTTAAGACTAAAATTGATGACGTGGGGTGGTGATAAAATAGCAACTGTTCTCTAATAGTCATGAAATATCAAGACCATCCCCATATCTTCATTTAAAGCCTTAAAAAATAACTTATCCTGGTAGAAAGGATTTTTTTATATTATTTATATCAAAACTTTGTAACTTAGTTAGTACATAAGAACTGTTTTAAGTGCGATGATCAAAATTGATTACGAGATTAATGCAAAGTGAACGATATTAAATGGTTAATATAATATGTATAATATAAATGGTTAATAAATATGTAATAGGCTAATAAATATACTTTTGAGAAGTAATTTAAATCAGCTAGCTGACATGAGGATCCAGAAAAGAGTTTTCCAGACAAAGGTAGCTTCTAGCCTACATTGGGGCTCTGAGGTTTGGGGTTTTGCTAAAGGAGCTAAGCTAGAAGTAGTTCAGCTAAGATACTTTAAGAGAATTCTAGGTCTGAAGGATTCATTTAGTTCAGTAGTACAGAAAGGAGATTTGGGGCTTTTTTCTTTAAGGAGTGTTAGATTGGTTAGAATGGTAAAATTCTGGGAGAAGATAATTAGGCTACCTAGAGTTCGGCTTCTTAAGGCAGCTTATTTGGAGAGCTTGAAGGATGGTAGACGTGAATCATGGTCAAATCAGTTTAAGAAAATACTGGACCTTTGTGGACTTTCGGAGATGTGGAATGAAGGAAAAGGCCCTATGGATGAATCCGTGTCAGCATGGAAGGAAGTCCAGCGAACCCTAAAGGACCAAGAAATCAAAGAGTGGCAAGCTCATAAGGACCAATCTATGTCTTTGAGGTTTTACTCCCAAGCCAAAGACGGTTGGGGGGAGGAGGTTTATCTTAAATTTGGGTTTAATAAAGAGGATTTGAAGAATTTGTTGTTGGTAAGAGGGGATAGTTTGGATTTAGGTGAGAGAAGGAAATTTTTGGGAAAGTTTAGGCTGGCGGCTGGCCCTTATTTCTGCCCAATGTGTGAATTGGTGAATGAAAACTTATTTCATTTTGTATCCGAGTGTGAAGAACTGTCTGAGTTGCGGAATGAATGTTTCGGACGAGTGTTTGGGAGCGAATGCTGGTTAATAGAGCGGATGGCTGAGAGGAACGCATGTGCTATTAAACAGTTATGTAAGTTTCTTCGTTTAGGGATTAAATATAGGGAATCATGTTTGAGGGGATAGCCTGATACTATTTTTATGATTTGAATTTTATTATATGGTGTTTGTTGGTTAAAAGTCGAACCTTGGTGTGTTTCCTTTTTTGTCGTTTTGTTGTTCTTTTTCTTTTTTCCTTTTTTTGATTTTTGCTATGTAAAGTTGTATTTTGTTCCTGAGTGTTGGTTTGTAGATTGTATTATGTGTTGCTATGGCCCACAGGCTTTTTGCAATAAATCTAATCTTATCTTATATGACTATTTGATTAACTATTTGTATTTAACTGCATAAAAGAATGTTAAGCAGGAAGGGTGAGTAATTATGATTCCATGTATGTATTTTTAAGTACAATCTGCCTTCACCTTATTTTGCTAAGGGTAGCAGCAATTAGATTGTAGCAAGAAAAAAAAATACATCTTTCAGTTCTTAAGACATTTGGAGGCCAAATTGTTTTTTTTTCTTAAATATGTTATTTTAAATCATCTTAAGGAGGCAAACTTTGATAAGTTATTTTGAAGAATCAGCAAATGCTATACTTTTTTTGGTACTTTCTTTCTTTCTTCTTTTCATTAAAATTTCTCGGGTACTCTAAAAATTGTCTCTTCTTATCTTGAAATTTCTGTCCAACAGCTTCAAACATGATTTAGTTCTCTAACATTAGGAAGAAATTAATTTACTGAATATCTAACGAGGCAACTAATACTGTCAGAGAAATAAATTACTTTGTAATTATGAAAATAAGGAATCCGGAAAACTGATTTGTGACGATCGGAAAACTCCAATCATATTAGAATGCAGTTTCGGTTCTTAGGCAAACTTTTTCATATGTTTATTAATGAAATGAAAGAAGGAGAGAGTGAAATGAAATGCTATGAACTAAATCAAATATTCAATCTGATGTTTGGAAACGAAATTTGCATGTGGTATAAATCGAATGCAGCATTTTGAGGAATTTTATGTTTTTTGCTAGAATTGCTTGAACAATTAAACGGTTAAAATTTTGAAGGAATGTTATGGGTGAAAATCCTTTAATATTGAATAAAGATTCTTGGTGCGAACGATACTGTTCTTTAAAGACAACTATCCAGGTAATTAAGTAAGTAATGTAAGTATGTATATCCTTAAGTATGTATAATATCCTTAAGTATGTAAGTATATCCTTAAGTATGTAAGTATGTATAAAGGTAAGTAGTATAAACATTCAATCAGGTGATTTCAAAATATTAAGTCTATAGAAGAATAAATAAAAAAAAAATTCAACTGAAAGTAAGGAGTAACGTTAAAATTTAAAATGAAGAAAAATATTCCATAAATGAGAGGGCTGCCTCTTCAATTCCTCGCAGGTTAAGCCGAAACTTTGTGTGTTCTAAAAAGCTTCTTATTCCAATTCAACGGCCCTTGTGTTTTAGCAATTGTTCTTAAAGAATTGGGACTAAAGTCGAACTTTAGCAGAAAGCACAAGCAGTCAAGGAGGGACAGCTTCCTCTGCAATCGGGAGATTTATTATACAGATTTATGATATTTTCAAATTGATTTGATTTTCTTAGAATGTTCAATTGATAGAACCCTGGTCCTCTTTGGGGTAAAATCATAGTTTAGTGTCAAGAAATGGAAGAAAACGCCCTTTCCCATGGTACTATCTTTTTGGTCACTTAAAGAAAACACTATAATTTTCAATCTCCGATCGAATAAGCCCTCTTCAAATCCTCTAGGACCATCGTTTCGATACGACTATTCCTGGAGAGAAAATGAAACAAATAAACCCGCGTCCGTGATCTTTTTTCGGGAAAAAAAACTGCTAAGTTCCACATTCTTAGAGATAAGAGCTTGATAACTCTACCAAAAGATTTTCCGATATACTGAAGCTAATGGTGTGCTTTTTGTTGTGATCAGTTGCCTTTTTGTGAGTGTTTCCCCTTTTTTGAAAATACGGCAAATTTTCTCAGGTTTATGGCTCTTGATTGACTTTCAGTTACTATTTGCCCGAGTCTGTCCTTATTTACAGTTTGTTACCAAAAACTGTCTGAAATTGACCATTATTGCAAAATAGCACCAATCATTCAATTCACAAACGAATGTATTTTAAACGTTTGAAATAATTGTTGGACAGCTTTTTTCGTTTCTTGTTCTTTTTCTTTTTGTATATGCGCAAATCAGATGCAAGATTAAAGAAAGTGTAACTCATGCAGTTTATAAAAGTCAAGGATTTACTAGACTTCAAAAGAGACACATATCTCCTGTCCCCCTCCCATTGACACCATCGGATAATGGTACATGAGGAAGTTTTGTGGAGATTGGAAGACTGAAAAGACAAACTCAAGAATTTTCGTAATGGCTTTTATCTGAGAAATTGAAGAACCAAAGTACTTTATGGTATTCACTATTATTCTTAAGGTCTTTTGTTAAACGCTTTGGTTCTATTTCAATATTAAAAATAACATTTTTTCTAACTGAAAGTAAGGAGCAATATTAAAACTCAAAATTCACTAAAATTATTCTGTATATGAAAGGGTTGCCCCCCTCCCCAATACCTTGCTCTTTACGCTAAAGCTTTTAGCACTTTTAAAAAAGCTTCTTATTCTACTTAAAACACCCTGTGTTTCAGGAGCCGTTCGTCAAAAATTTGGACGAACTGTCGGACTTTAGTGCAAAGAGCAATTTATTGAGGAGGGGGATAGCCCCTTCATATACGGAATAATTTCTGTTCGTTTTCAGTTTTAATATTGGTCTTACTTTCAGTTAAAAAAAAACTTGTTTATTTATTTATTCTCTGATCCTTTTTAAAATAATACCGATAAATCTGGCTCACCCTCCATGAACAATCCACCCCCCCCCCTTCACGAAAAACTCCACTTTGGAAATTTCTACCCATGTGAAATACATTCCCCCCCCCCGTCAAACTCACTTAAAACAGTTCCATCCTCATTGAATTTCCCCGCCAAATTTTTTGCGGACGATTCGGCCTGAAAAATTCTTCTTAGCATACTTTCACTTAAAAAAGACTTTAATTTAAAATCGTTTTATCGATAACTACGGAAATCTCCCCTTCCGTGGAAATATTTTCCCAGAACATCTGTGTTTCCTCGTTTTCCCCAGGGGGGGGGGTATTGCACCGAATCAACGGTGCTAGAAGATCAGGAGAGGGTTCATTCGAACGGAAATTAAAAATTCTAGGGCCATTATTAAGTTACCAAAAAGATTGGATGGCGACTAGCCCCCCCTTCCCTCTTCCACGTCCCGATTTCCCCAAGATCAGCAGATTGAACTTTTGAGATGACTATTTTGTTCAGTATACGATTCAGCCTGAAAAATTCTTCTTAGCATACTTTTACTTAAAAAAGACTTTAATTTCAAATCGTTTTATCGATCACTACGGAAATCTCCCCTTCCGTGGAAATATTTTCCCAGACCATCTACACATGCAAAATTGAGTTGGCAAAGAGAAAATAAGACAAATTTAAATAATTCTGTACAAGAGCTCTATCAAATATCCCCAATGTAAAATTTCGCCTGGAAATTCACCCCCCCCCCCCACCGGAAATTTCTCCCTATGGAAATCCACTCCAAGCATAAAATCCTCCACCTGAAAATTTCCTGTACATTTCCCGATAACAAATATTATGCGTAAACAATGGGCAAATTTTATAACATACAAGCATCTCCCCACGGACTGTGAGGGGTCATGTTACCCCTAAAGACATAGTTATTGGATCTTTCAACTATGCTGAACAAAATAACTATCTCAAAATTTTGATCAGACAGCTTTGGGGAAAATTGGACATGGGAGGGGGGCTAGTTACCCTCCAATCTTTTTGGTCACTTAAAAAGATCACTAGAGCTTTTAATATCCATTCGAATACACCCTCTTCCGATCTTCTAGATCTATTTTGATACGATCACCCTTGGGCAAAACAAATAAACAAAACAAAAAAACAAATAAACAACCATCTGTGATCTTTCTTCTGCCAAAAAAATTTGAAATTTCTTCACGGTATTATAAAGATCGTTTGTTGAAAAGTCACAAGTTTGTTTTTGATCAATTATTAAAGGGACGAATATGTACATTTACACAAGTGTATCCATAATTAATCAATGGAAAAGACAATTTTTATTGACTTTTAAAGAAATTGGAAGAAAGATTAGACGAAAAACGATGGAGATTTATTTGAAAATGACGATCACAAGCTACAAGGGGGAAACTTAGTATTTCAATTGAAAAAAAACCTATTAGGGAAAACAACAGGATGAAGCGGGGAAACGTCCCAAAAGTTCAAAGAATCTTAATGAAGATTGCACCATAAGATTTAGCGTATCAGAAAACTTAGGTCTACTGTAGAGTCTGCTGTAGGAAACCTACTGTGGAGGTTTCAAGCTCCCAAAATGTTGAATTTTGTACTGTATCCCAGAAGAAAGATCACAGATGTGTGTTTATTTGTTGTTTGTTTTTGTGTTTCCTCGTTTTCCCCAGGGGGGAGGTATTGCACCGAATCAACGGTCCTAGAAGATCAGGAGAGGGTTCATTCAAACGGAAATTAAAAATTCTAGGGCCATTATTAAGTTACCAAATAGATTGGATGGCGACTAGCCCCCCCCCCCTCCCTCTTCCACGTCCCGATTTTTCCAAGATCAGCAGATTGAACTTTTGAGATGACTATTTTGTTCAGTATAGTTTAAAGGTGCAATAACTATGCCTCTCGAGATGATAAGACCCCCACAGCCCCTTGTGAAAAAGTTGTAATTTATGAAATTTGACCGTTGTTTACAAATAACATTTGTTAATGGGAAGCATAAAGACATTTTTCAGACAGAGGATTCTTCATGGGGAGACTTTTTCATGGGGAAGGGAATTTCTGGGAGGGGATGAACTTTCTGAGAGAAATCATGGAGGGGGGAAATTTGCCAGAATTCCTGTACGATATTCTTTTACCTGTCTTACTTTCTCTGTGGTGACTCAATTTTTCATGTGGAGATATTTGGGGGGGAATTGTCAAGGATAAGTTTTTAGCGGGGTTAGAATTGTACATAAGATTTTTCCGGGGGATTCTCCATGGGGGAATTTACCGCGGGAGAAAATTAATATTGGGGGGGGGGGTCATGTAGGATGATCTCTGGCATGATTTTAAAAAATAATCAGAAATCAAATAAAATACAAGCTTTTTTCAAATGAAAGTAGGCTAAGAAGAATTTTCCAGGCCTATTTGTCCGCAAATTTTCCAGAGGAATTTTCAGTGAGGATGGAATTGTCTGGGGGGAATTTCCTAGGGGAGAGGATTTTACGCTGGAGGGACTTTCGATGGAGAATTTTTTCGTGGGGGATTTTTCATGGAGGGGCGGAGGCGAGTTTCTCGATATTATTTGAAAAATGATCAAAAATCGAATAAAAAACACATTTTACCAACTGAAAGTAAGGAGCAAAATTAAACTTCAAACGAACAGAAATTATTCTGTATATGAAGGGGCTGATACTTCCTCAACCCTCGCTCTTTACGCTAAAGTCTTAAAGCTCTTTAAAAATACTTATGATTCAAAATCAACGGCCCTTGCGTTTGAGTAGTTTTTCCTAAAGAATCAGCACAAAAAGAAAACTTTAGCGTAAAGAACAAGGGTTGAGGAAGGGGCAGGCCCCCTAATATACAGAGTAATTTCTTCTCGTTTTAAGTTTTAATGCTACTCCTTACTTTCAGTTGAAGAAATTGCTTGTTTACTTAATTTCCTACAGTTTTTCTAATCATGCCAGGAAATTCTCTTTCCTTTCCCTGTTTAAATTTTTTTCTGGAAAATTCCCCTGAAACTTTCCTCCCCGGTGAAAATTCTCCCCGTTGAAAACTCCCTTCCCTACCCACGGAAAATTACCCAAAAATTTCTATATATTTCCCAATAACAAATAGTATGGTTGAGCAATATGGACAAATTGCCTTACCTACAGCCTTTTCCCTAGGGACTATGGAGGGTCTTGTCATTTATTGGATCTTTAAACTATGCTGAATTAAATGATTTTTTTTTAATTTTGATTGGATATCTTTGAGGAAAAAACAGAAGTGGAAAGGGAAGGTATGTGCCCTCCAATGTTTTGGTCATGACACTATAACTTTTGGTTTCCGTTTGAATGAGCTCCCTCCTGATCTTCAAGGACCATTGGCTCAGTGCGATCATCCCTGGGAAAAAAAAAACAAATAAACAAGCTTCCGTGATCTTTCTTCTGCCAAAGAATACAAAATTCCACTTAATAAACTTCATATATTTGGAGTCTGCACAAAAATCAAATTCTTTCGGAGTACGTATTGTTATCAAAATTCCGTTCCTTTAGAGTTTCGGATACTATTGGACCGAGTCACTCTTTATTTACTGTTTGTTACCACGAACTGTCTTATTAAATAAAAAAAACAATTTTTTTTTACTGACGATAAGGAACTACATCAAAACTTAAAACGAACAGAAATTATTATATATTTGAAGGAGGTTCCCCTGTCCTCAATACCCCGCTCTTTACGCTAAAGACTTTTAACAGTTTTAATAAAGCTTCTTCACGAAAACACAAAACATGAAAACACAAGCGCTTTACTGAAGACACAAAATAATATAGGAGTTTTGGTACAGCAAAAGCAAACGAATTAAGGACACTTTTTACAGAATAAAAATATTATCAATCCCTTTTAGGGTCAATCCTTTTTATTCATTTTAGGATTGTTGCTTTATTTGTTTTTTAACGTTTAATTTGGTATCACTTCTGCATAATGGCTCAGTTCAATGACTGGCTCTCGTTTTGGTTCTGAAAAGGACATGTCATGATTAGTCAAACAGTTCGTGGTAACGAACTGTAAGTAAGGAGCGACCCGGCTCAATGGTAACCAAAACTCTAGAAAATGGATTTTTGATACCAGTAGATACATCAAAAGAATCAGATTTCAATGCTGAATTCAAATATATAAAATTCATCAAGTTTAGTCCTACCCATCAAAAGTTACGCGCCTGAGAAAATTTGGCTGATTTTCGAAAAAAGGGGGAAAGCCCCCTAAAAGTTATAGAAACTTAATGAAAATCACACCATCATATTCATCGTATCAGAGAACCCTACTGTAGAGGTTCCAAGCTCCTATCTACAAAAATGCGGAATTTTGTATTTTTTGCCAGAAGAAAGATCACGGATGCCTGTTGATTTTTTATTTACATTTTTTTTTCAGGAGTGATCGTATCGACCCAGTGGTCCTAAAATATCGTGGGAGGACTCATTGGAACGGAAACTAAAAGTTCTAGTGCCCTTTTTAAGTGAACAAAAAAATGGAGGGCAACTAGGCCCCCTCCCACGCTCATTTTTTCCCAAAGTCACCTGATCAAAATTTTGAGATAACCATTTTGTTCAGCATGGTTTAAAATATGACAACTGTGTCCTTTAGGATGACTTAATCCCCCGAAGTCCCCGGGGGAGGGCTGAAAGTTATGAACTTTACCCAATGTTAACATATAGTATTGGTTATTAGGAAGTATACAGACGTTTTCAGGGGGATTTTTTCTGGTAGTAGGGGGGTGGGTGGGTCGGGGGTTATGTGGAAAGATCTTTTCATGAAGGAAATTTTCATGGGGAAGGGACATTGCTATGAAGGGGGCGCCGGATTTCCAAGCATTATTTAAAAAAGATCAGAAAATAAATATAAAAAAAACAAGTCTTCCAACTGAAAATAAGGAGTAACATCAAAACTTAGAACGAACAGAAAATATTACGTGTATGATTGGGTTCACCCCCTAGTCAATACCTCGCTCTTCAAGCCAAAGATTTTTTAGTACTTTAAAAAGAGCTATTTATTCTAAATAAGAGCTATTTCATATACGGAATAATCAAACAGTTCGTGGTAACGAACTGTAAGTAAGGAGCGACCCGGCTCAATAGTAACCAAAACTTTAAAAAACGAAATTTTGATACCGATAGATGCATCAGAAGAATCAGATTTTAATGCTGATTTCAAATATACACGTTTCATCAAGTTTAGTCTTACCCATTAAAAGTTATGTGCCTGAGAAAATTTGACTTATTTTCCAAAAAAGGAGGGAAACCCCCTAAAAGTCATAGAACTTTAATGAAAATCACACCATCGGATTCAGCGTATCATAGAAACCTACTGTAGAAGTTTCAAGCTCCTATCTACAAAAATGTGGAATTTTATATTTTTTGTCAGAAGAAAGATCACGGATGCGCGTTTATTTGTTTGTTTTTTTTGTTTTGTTTTTTTTCCCAGGGGTGATCGTATCGATCCAGTAGTCCTAGAATATCGCAAGATGGCTCATTTGAACGGAAATTAAAAGTTCTAATGTCCTTTTTAAGTGACCAAAAAAATTGGAGGGCAACTTGGCCCCCTCCCACGCTCATTTTTTTTCCAGAAGTCACCCAATTAAAATTTTGAGATAGCCATTTTGTTCAGCATAGTCGAAAATCTAATAAATACGTCTTTTATGATGACTTAATCCCCCACAGTTCCCAGGGGAAGGGCTGCAATTTATGAACTTTGCCCATTGTTTACATGGTTATTGGGAAGTATACAGACATTTTCAGGAAGGATTTTTTCTGGTGGTGGGGGCTGGAGGAGGGGTTACTCGGGAGAATCTTTGTAGTGAAAAAACGTGAAGTTTTTTTCAACTAAAATAAGGAGCAACATTAAAAAACGAACAGAAATTATTACGTATATGAGAGGGTTCGCCCCCTAGTCAATACCTCGCTCTTTACGCTAAAGTTTTTTTTTAGTGCTTTCAAAAGATCTATCTATTCTAATTAACAGGCCTTGTTAATTGTGTTATTAACAGGCCAGGTGTGTGATTCGAACAAAATTCGAACTTTAGCGTAAAGAGCGAGGTATTGACTAGGGAGCGAACTCCCTAATATACGTAATAAAAAAATACGAATATAGAAATTCGTTATGTAAGTTAATTCGTAAGTTATGTCAGAACAAAATTTCGAGAAAGCCAATTAGCCAAAAAAAAAGAAAAATTAACGTGCAAATTTCGCTTTAATTATTCATGTACGGTGAGCCAAAATCAAAGCTGTATTAATTCAAAAACGTTCAGAAGTAAACTAAAAAAAACAAGTTTTTTTAACTGAAAGTAAGGAGCGACATTAAAACTTAAAACGAACAGAAATTATTCCGCATATGAAAGGGGTTGTCCCCTCCTCAACGCCTCGCTCTTTACGCTAAAGTTTTTTTATTGTTTTAAAAAATAAAGTTGAGAGACAGAGTCAAAATTTAGCGTAAAGAGCGAGGTGTTGAGGAGCAGACAGTCCCTTTCATATACGGAATAATCAAACAGTTCGTGGTAACGAACTGTAAGTAAGGAGCGACCCGGCTCAATAGTAACCGAAACTCTAAAAACGGAATTTTGATACCCATAGATACATCAATAGAATCTGATTTTTATGCTGATTTCAAATATATAAGTTTCATTAAGTTGAGTTTTAGCCATCAAAATTTACATGCCTGAGAAAATTTGCCTTATTTTCGAAAAAAGGAGGAAACACCCCAAAAAGTAATAGAACTTTAATGAAAATCACACCATCGAATTCAGCGTATCAGAAAACCCTACTGCGGAAGTTTCAAGCTAATATCTTCGAAAATGTGGAATTTTGTATTTTTTGTTAGAAGAAAGATCACGGATGCGTGTCTATTTGCTTGTTTTTTTTGTTTTTTTTTTCTTTTCCCCAGGAGTAATCGTATCGATCCAGTAGTCCTAGAATATCGTAAGAGGGCTCATTTGAACGGAAATTAAAAGTTCTAGTGCCCTTTTTAAGTGACCTAAAAATTGGGAGGGCAACTTGGCCCCCTTCCACCTTCATTTGTTTCCCAAAGTAACCCAATCAAAATTTTGAGATAGCCATTTTGTTCAGCATAGTCGATAATCTAATAAATATGTCTTTGAGGATGACTTAATCCCCCACAGTTCCCGAGGGAAGGGCTGAAAGTTATGAACTTGTCCCATTGTTTACATATAGTATTGGTTAATGGGAAGTATAAAGACGTTTCAGGAGGGATTTTTTTTCTGGTGGGAGAGGGAGGTTCCAGAGGAGGGTGTTACGGGGGAGGATTCTTCCATGGGGGATGTTTCATTGGGGGAAGGGACATTTCTATGAAGGGGGCGCCGGATTTCCCAGCATTATTTAAAAAACGATCAGAAATCAAATAAAAAAAAACAGTTTTTTCAACTGAAAGTAAGGAGCAACATTAAAACTTAGAAAAAACAGAAATTATTACGTATATGAGGGGGTTCGTCCCCTAGTCAATACCTCGCCCTATTCGCTAAAGTTTTTTTCAGTAGTATCAAAAGAGCTATCTATTCTAATTAACCGGCCTTTGTGATTCAGGGGTTTGTGATTCGAACAAAACCCGAACTTTAGCGTAAAGACCAAGGTATCGACTAGGGGGCAAACGGTGAGCCAAAACCAAAGCTGCATTATTTCAAAAACGTTCAGAAATTAAATAAAAAAAAACAAGTTTTTTTTAACTGAAAGTAAGGATAGCGACATTAAAACTCAAAACGAACAGCAATTGAAATTTGAAATCTGTCAGAAATTTGAATCTGTCACACAACTTTATTTTTTAAAACAATAAACAAGTTTAGCGTAAAGAGCGAGGTATTGAGGAGGGGACAGCCCCTGTCATATACGGAATAATTTCTCTTTGTTTTAAGTTTTAATGTCGATCCTTACTTTCAGTTAAAAAAACTTGTTTTTTTTTATTTAATTTGAACACAAGTTCGAAGTAAAGCCATCTTGATAGAATTATGACTATATACTAGCTTTAGAATTTGTATCATAGCTTTAAGTTCACTGTTGTATAGAGAGAAATAATCGGATTTCCGGAGTTCATATTATGTCTTATTTGATCTTTATTTCAAGTAATTAATTAAAAAAGAACTTTCCAAAAAATAAGTTTTTCAAAGAAAAGTAAAGGCCATTTTAAACTTAAGCTCAGAATATACAAATACCTATTAAAATTCAAACTCAAACGACCAGAAATTACTATTAAAGAATAAATGAAACCCAAAACGAACAGAAATTGAATAAACAATCATAGCAAACAAACATACAATAGATATTAATGTAAATTATTAAATAAATCTTAAAACGAGTGAAACTTAAAGTGAATATGCAAATCAAGCTTGAAACGAAACAAAATCACTACAAACAAGAGTTTGGGTATCGCCTCACTGCAGAAGCCTAGAACCTACTGCGTCATTGGCGCTTTACTGAAAACGAATTATATTACAAATGTTTTCTTTTCCAGTTCTTACAATATTGAAAATAAAATTACAGGAAACAAATTATTGAACTGATGGATCTTTCAACGATTAATATCATTATACATCAAATATTCAATTTGATGTTGTTTATACTTTCCAAGATTGTTCAAGACGCATATAGTTTTCAGTAAAGTGCCAATGACGCAGTAGGTTTTAGACTTTTACAGTGAGAGAAGAAGGTGATACGCAAACTCTTGCTTGTAGTGATTTCTGTTCGTTTCAAGCTTGATTTGCATATTCAATTTAAGTTTCACTCGTTCTAAGATTTATTTATTCATTTACATTAATATCTATTGTATGTTTGTTTGCATTGATTGTTAATTTAATTTATGGTTGTTTTAAGTTTCATTTATACTTCAATAGGAAAATACTTCAATAGGAAAACAATTTTTTTTTTGTTTTAAGCTTGATTTTCATATTCAATCTAAGCATTACTCGCTTTAAGATCTGTTAATTCATTTATATTATTACTTGTTGTATGTTTTTGGCTTTGATTGTTAATTTAATTTCCGTTCGTTTTGGGTTTCATTTATTCTTTAATAGTAATTTCTGTTCGTTTTGAGTTTGAATTTTAACAGGTATTTGTATCTGCTGAGCTTAAGTTCAAAATGGCCTTTACTTTTCTTTGAAAAACTTAATTTTCAGAATTTTTTTTTTTAATTAATTTTTGTTCGTTTTTTATTGCAAAAAGTTTCAAGTTTTTAAAAATTCCTTATTTCAAAATCAAACTTTTTTAAAAAAAATCAAATGTTCATCGAAGTATCAAAACTGGTATCAAAGTAACAATATCAAAGTGAAAAAATGGGTTTGTGTCAAAGTTTTTATTATCTGATGTTTGAACTATTTTCAACAAAATGGCTATCTCAAAGTTCTTATCGGATGGGTTTGGGGAAAAAGGGCATGGGAGGCTAATTAACCTTCGGTCTCTTTTGAGTCCTTAAAAGTGAACTAGAACTTTCTATTTTCAATTAAATGAGCCCTGTCTGAAGTTTATACGAGCATCCCTTCAATAAGAATCATATATATCCCCAGAGTATAACTTACAGTGCATGTCCCTAGGCCCTGGGGGGTTGTGTCGACCCCGGAGTTTTAATATTTGATGGTTGAACTATTTTTAACAAAATGGTCACCTCAAATTTTTATCGGATGTGTTTATCCATCCGATAAACCCAAAGGCGTCGAGGGCGGGAGGGGCTAGTTGCCCTCCGATCTTTTTTCACTCTGAGAAAATGAACTACAACTTTTAATTTCCATCTACATGAACCCTCTCTGAAGTTTATACGAGCATCCCTTTCATAAGAATCAAATACGGCCCCAGGACATAGCTTACAATGCCTGCCCCCGGGCCTTGGAGAGTTGTGTTGACACCGGAGTTTTGTTATCTGACCTTTGAACTATTTTGAAAAAACGGCTCTCTCAAAGTTCTTATCGGACGGGTTTGAGGAAAATAGGCCGTGCAGAGGGGGGCTAGTTGCCCTCTGATCTCTTTTGACTCTTAAGAAGTAAACGAGAACTTTGAATTTCCAATCATATGAGCCCTCTCCGAAGCTTATACGAGCATACCTTCCATAAGAACCATATATGCCCCCAGAGCAATACTTAGTTTTTTAATCTGAACTTTGAACTATTTCTAACAAAATGCCTATCTCAAAATTTTTATCTGATGCATTCGGGGGAAAAGGAGTGGGGGAGGAGGGGTGGGGGAGGAGGCTAGCTCCCCTTCGATCACTTTTGACTTGTAAAAAGTAAACTAAAACTCTCAATTACCAATCAAATGAGCCCTCTTTGAAGTTTCTACGAGCATCCCTTCCATAAGAATCTTATATGCCCCCGGGGTACAGCTTACAACGCCTGCCCATGGGCTCCGTGGGGCTGTGTCAACACCGGTGTTTTTTTTTTTTAATTTGAACTTAGAACTATTTCTAACAAAATTTCTATCTCAAAATTTTCATCTGATGCATTTGGGGGGAAAGGGCGGGGAGCTAGCTGCCCTTTGGTCACTTTTGATTTATAAGAAGGGAACTAGAACTTTCAATTTTCAATCAAATGAGCCCTCTTTTTAAGTTCATACGAGCATCCCTTCCATAAGAATTTTATCTGATGCTATGGCTACCTCAAATTTTCTATCAGAATATACCTGTGAAAAAAAGGCTTGGGAGAGGGGGCTAGTTGCCCTCCGATCACCTTTGACTCTTAAAAAGGGCCTTAGAACTCTCGATTTCCAATCGAATGAGTCCCCTTTGAAGTTTATACGACGACCCCATTTATATGAAGTGCCTCTGGGAAAAAAATTAATGGAGTGCGGAGGGAGGCTAGCTGCGCTCCGATCACTTTTTACTCATAAAAAGTGAATTACAACTTTCAATTTCCAACCAAATGAACCCTCTATGAAGTTTATACGAGCATCCCTTCCATAACAGCCATATATGCCCCCAGGGCATAAATTTCAACGCCTACCCCCGGGCCCTGGGGGGGGGGGCTGTGTCGACACCGGAGTTTTTGGTATCTGAACTTTGAACTATTTCTAACAAAATGTCTATCTCAAAATTTTCATCTGATGCATTTAGGGCGTGGAGGGGCGGGGGCTAGTTGCTCTCCGGTCTCTTTTGAATCTTAAAAAATGAACGAGAACTTTCAATTTCCATTCAAATGAACCCTCTCCGAAGTTTATGCGAGCATCCCTTTTGACTATTAAAAAGTGAGCTCGAACTTTCAATTTCCAATCAAATGAGCCCTCTCTGAAGTTTACACGAGTATCCCTTTCATAAGAACCATATATGCCCCAGGGTATAACTTACAACGCCTGCCCCCGGGCCCTGGGGGGGTTGTGACGACACCTGAGCTTTTGTTATCTGACTTTTGAGCAATTTTTAACTTAATGGCTATCTCAAAATATTATCTATCTCCAATATCTTTTGACGCTTAGAAAGTGAACTAGAACTTTAACAAATGAACCCTCTCTGTAGTTTATACTAGCATTCCTTCCATAAGAGCCATATATTCCCCTAGGGCATGACTTATAACCCTTGCCCTGAAGACTGTGCGGGAAGTGTCCTTCTCAAACATATAATTTCCAGAACTTTCAACTATGTTGAACAAAATGGATATATCAAAATTTTGATTGGATGTGTTTGGGGAAATGGTGGGCGTGGAAGGGGTGTTAGTTGCCCTCCGATCTTTTTCACTCTGAGAAAATGAACTACAACTTTTAATTTCCATCTACATGAACCCTCTCTGAAGTTTATACGAGCATCCCTTTCATAAGAATCAAATACGGCCCCAGGATATAGCTTACAATGCCTGCCCCCCGGGCCTTGGGGAGTTGTGTTGACACCGGAGTTTTGTTATCTGACCTTTGAACTATTTTGAAAAAAACGGCTCTCTCAAAGTTCTTATCGGACGGGTTTGAGGAAAATAGGCCGTGTAGAGGGGGGCTAGTTGCCCTCTGATCTCTTTTGACTCTTAAGAAGTAAACGAGAACTTTGAATTTCCAATCATATGAGCCCTCTCCGAAGCTTATACGAGCATACCTTCCATAAGAACCATATATGCCCCCAGAGCAATACTTAGTTTTTTAATCTGAACTTTGAACTATTTCTAACAAAATGCCTATCTCAAAATTTTTATCTGATGCATTCGGGGGAAAAGGAGTGGGGGAGGAGGGGTGGGGGAGGAGGCTAGCTCCCCTTCGATCACTTTTGACTTGTAAAAAGTAAACTAAAACTCTCAATTACCAATCAAATGAGCCCTCTTTGAAGTTTCTACGAGCATCCCTTCCATAAGAACCTTATATGCCCCCGGGGTACAGCTTACAACGCCTGCCCATGGGCTCCGTGGGGCTGTGTCAACACCGGTGTTTTTTTTTTTTTAATTTGAACTTAGAACTATTTTTAACAAAATGTCTATCTCAAAATTTTCATCTGATGCATTTGGGGGGAAAGGGCGGGAGCTAGCTGCCCTTTGGTCACTTTTGATTTATAAGAAGGGAACTAGAACTTTCAATTTTCAAACAAATGAGCCCCCTTTTTAAGTTCATACGAGCATCCCTTCCATAAGAATTTTATCTGATGCAATGGCTACCTCAAATTTTCTATCAGAATATACCTGTGAAAAAAAGGCTTGGGAGAGGGGGCTAGTTGCCCTCCGATCACCTTTGACTCTTAAAAAGGGCCTTAGAACTCTCGATTTCCAATCGAATGAGAACCCTTTGAAGTGTATACGACGACCCATTTATATGAAGTGCCTCTGGGAAAAAAAATTAATGGAGTGCAGGGGGAGGCTAGCTGCCCTCCGATCACTTTTTACTCATAAAAAGTGAATTACAACTTTCAATTTCCAACCAAATGAATCCTCTATGAAGTTTATACGAGCATCCCTTCCATAACAGCCATATATGCCCCCAGGGCATAAATTTCAACGCCTACCCCCGGGCCCTGGGGGGGGGGGGGCTGTGTCGACACCGGAGTTTTTGGTATCTGAACTTTGAACTATTTCTAACAAAATGTTTATCTCAAAATTTTCATCTGATGCATTTAGGGCGTGGAGGGGCGGGGGCTAGTTGCTCTCCGGTCTCTTTTGAATCTTAAAACGTGAACTACAGCTTTCAATTTCCAATCCAATGAGCCTTATTTGAAGTTAGTAAGAGCATCCCTTTCATAAGACCCATATATCCCCCCAGGGCATAACTTAAAACGCCTGCCTCGGCCCTGGGGGGTTGTGTCGACACCGGAATTTTTTTTACATGATCTTTGAACTATTTTTAACAAAATAGCTATCTAAAAATTTTTATCGGATGCATTTGGGAAAAAAAGGTTTGGGGGAGGGCTGGTTACCCTCCGATATCTTTTGACGCTTAGAAAGTGAACTAGAACTTTAACAAATGAGCGCTCTCTGTAGTTTATACTAGCATTCCTTCCATAAGAGCCATATATGCCTCCAGGGCATGACTTATAACCCTTGCCCTGAAGACTGTGGGGGAAGTGTCCTTCTCAAACATATAATTTCCAGAACTTTCAACTATGTTGAACAAAATGGATATATCAAAATTTTGATTGGATGTGTTTGGGGAAATGGTGGGCGTGGAAGGGGTGTTAGTTGCCTTCCAATCACTTTCGACTATTAAAAAGGGATCTAGCCATTTAAATTTCCAATCGAATAAGCCCTTTCTGAAGTTTCTACGACAGCGCTTTCTATAAAAACCTTATATGCCCCCAAGGCATAACTTACAACCCTTGCCCCGAGGGCTCCGGGGGGGGGTTATTATTCTCAAAGACCTAATTTCCTGAATTTTCAACTACGTTGAACAAAATGGCTATCTCAAAATTTTGATTGGACGTGTTTGGGGAAAAGGTGGGCGTGAGAAGGGGACTAGTTGCCCTCTAATCACTTTTGACTATTAAAAAGGGCACTAGCCCTTTGAATTTTCGATCAAATGAGTACTTTTGGAAGTTTCTACGACAAAGCTTTTTATGAAAACCTTATGCCCCTATGGTATAACTTACAACCCTTGCCCTGAGGGCTGTGGGGGAGTGTCCTCCTCAAACACATAATTCCTATCTGGAAATCAACTACGCTGAACAAAATGGCTATCTCAAAATTTTGATTGGATGTGTTTAGGGAATTGGTGGTGGAAGGGGTGTTAGCCGCCTTCCAATCACTTTTGACCCTTAAAAAGGGCACTAGTACTCTCGATTTCCAATCGAATGAGCTCCCTTTGAAGTTTCTACGACGACCCCTTCCATACGAAGCGCCTCTGGGGAAAAAAAATAATAAACAAATAATAAAACATTGGAGTCGTATGGCCTTTACTATAGGCAACGTTATAGCGTTGCCTCTGATACTAAAGCATAATTCTTACAATTTAAGACCGTATATTACTCGCTATTGGTATTATAGCTGGCGAGACTAAAATGCTACCTGATAAATCAATCCAATATTTCTGTATACTTTTCAATTACTTCGCGGTGATTAAAGAAATATTTAAGTTTACGCTTATATTTTTAAGATAATTTTAATTGTATACTGAAAGTTACTCATGTCACAACTGATGTAAGACTATGAAAATCTGTATAGATTCGTTTATTGTTGTCAGGCTGCATACTCACTTTTGACTCCCAAATCAATATTCCTGTTTTTCCTACTTGACTTTTGTTTTCAAACAGTTCGTGGTAACGAACTGTAAGTAAGGAGCGACCCGGCTCAATGGTAACCGAAACTCTAGAAAACGGGTTTTTGATACCAATAGATATATCAAAAGAATCAGATTTCAATGCTGATTTCAAATATATAACTTTCATCAAGTTTAGTGCTACCCATCAAAAGTTACGCGCCTGAGAAAATTTGGCTGATTTTCAAAAAAGGGGGAAAGACCCCCTAAAAGTTATAGAACCTTAATGAAAATCACACCATCATATTCAGCGCATTAGAGAACCCTACTGTAGAGGTTTCAAGCTCCTATCTACAAAAATGTGGAATTTTACATTTTTTGCCAGGAGAAAGATCACGGATGCGTGTTTATTTGTTTGTTTGTTTGTTTGTTTTTTTGTTTTTTTTTCCCAGGGGTGATCGTATCGACCCAGTGGTCCTAGAATATCGTGGGAGGGCTCATTGGAACGGAAATTAAAATTTCTAGTGCCCTTTTAAGTGACCAAAAAAATGGAGGGCAACTAGGCCCCCTCCCACGCTTATTTTTTCCCAAAGTCACCCGATCAAAATTTTGAGATAGCCATTTTGTTCAGCATGGTCGAAAATATGATAAATATGTCTTTTAGGATGACTTAATCCCCCGAAGTTCCCAGAGGGAGGGCTAAAAGTTATGAACTTTACCCAATGTTAACATATAGTATTGGTTATTGGGAAGTATACAGAAGTTTTCAGGAGGTTTTTTTCTGGTAGTGGGAGGGAAGGGTGGGTCGGTGGTTATGTTGGAGGATCTGTTCATGAAGGAAGTTTTCATGGGGGAAGGGAAATTGCCATGAAGGGGGCGCCGGACTTGCCAGCATTATTTATTGGTTATTGGGAAGTATACAACCATTTTCAGGAAGGATTGTTTCTGGAGGGGGGGGGCTAGAGGAGGGGGTTAATCTGGAGAATATTTCCGTGGAGGATGTTTCTTTGGGGTAAGGGACATTTCTATGAAGGGGGCGCCGGATTTCCAAGCATTATTTAAAAAACAATCAGAAATTAAATTAAAAAAAAACAAGTTTTTTCAACTGAAATGTAAGAAGGAATATTAGAACTTAAAACGAACAGAAATTATAACGTATGTGAGGGGGTTCTCCCCCAAGTCAATACCTCGCTCTTTACGCTACAGTTTTTTTAGTGCTTTCAAAAGAGCTATCTATTCTAATTAAACGGCCTTTGTGATTCAGGGGTTTGTGAATCAAATTTTTTTTTAACTTTTAACGTAAAGAGCGTGGTATTGACTAAGGGGAGAACTCCCTCATATACGTAATAACATATACGTAATAAAAAAAAAAAACAATAAAAAAACAAGCGATACGGCTCAATAGTAATCGAAACTTTTAAAAACGGAATTTCGATGTCAATAAATGTATCAAAAGAATGTGTTTATAATGCTGATTCTAAATATATAAATTTTATTAAGTTTAGTATTACTCATCAAAGGCTACGAGCCTGAGAAAATTTACTCGATTTTTTAAAGAGGGGGGAAACATCCCCTGCATTAACTAAAAAACGATCAGAAATTAAATAAAAAAAAACAAGTTTTTTAAACTGAAAGTAAGGAGCGACATTAAAACTTAAAACGAACAGAAATTATTCCGTATATGAAAGGGGCTGTCCCCTCCTCAACGCCTCGCTCTTTACGCTAAAGGTTTTTATTGTTTTAAAAAATAAAGTTGTGAGACAGAGTCAAACTTTAGCGTAAAGAGCGAGGCGTTGAGGAGGGGACAGCCCCTTTCATATACGGAATAATTTCTGTTCGTTTTAAGTTTTAATGTCGCTCCTTACTTTCAGTTTAAAAAACTTGTTTTTTTTTATTTAATTTCAGTGAAGCGCTAGTTTTTTATAATCCTTAAAGCATAGGGAAACAAAATTAGTTGGTTTATTTGTATTAGTTTTATTGATATATATTAGATAGGCTGTGAAGTAATAATTTTTGACCGTTTTAAGTTTCAACTTCGCACTTTACTTCCCTCAGAAAAACTTTTTTTTTTAATTAATATTCTAAAGAAACAACCCTTGTGTTGCAGGAGTTACTCTCAAAGATTTGAGACGGACAAAGTTAAGCATAAAGAGCAAGGCATTGAGGAGGGAACAGGCTTCTCATATGCTTAGTAGTTTCTGTTCGTTTTAAGTTTTAATGTTGCTCCTTACTTTCAGTTGAAAAAATACTTGTCTTTCTTAATTCTGATCTTTTTTTAAACAATTTCGGGAAAAGTGGCTCCTCCTCCTCCATGAAAAATTTCCACACTCCATGGAAAATTTCTCCCACATAACCCCCTACCTCCTTCCGTCAGGGAAATTCCAGCCGGACATTTCCATCCTTGCTGAAAATTCCCCTAGAAATTTTCTTGCGGCCAATTCAATTCTGATTGAATCAATTCTGAAATCAATTTCTGATTGATTTTTAAAATCATGCCGAAAATTCCCCCTCTTGAGAAAATTATTCCTGGAAGTCTCCCCAAGACTTTTCTCTCTTTACGCTAAAGACTTTTTAACAGTTTCAAAAAAGCTTCTTATTCTAACTAAACGGTCCTTGTGTTTCAAGAGTTCCTCTCAAAGAATTGGGATAAAAAGTCAAACTTTAGCATAAAGAGCAAGGCATTTAGGAGGGGCCACCCTCTAATATACGTAGTAGTTTCTGTTCGTTTTAAGTTTTAATGTTGCTCCTTACTTCCAGTTGAAAAGAATGATCGTTTTTCTTAATTTTTTTCTGATCGTTTTTAAACAGTTCCGGGAAAACTGGCTCCTCGTCCTCCGCGAAAAATTTCCCCGCATAACACCCCCTTCTGTCAGGGAAATTCCACCCGGACATTTCCATCCTCGCTGAAAATTCCTCCTATAGATTTCCTTGCGGCAGTTTCCGCACAAATTTTTCTTAGCACACTTTCATTTGAAAAAGACCTCAATTTCTGATTGATTTTTAAAATCATGCCGGAAATCCCCCCTCTCGCGAAAATTGTTCCTGGAAGTCTCCCCCCCCCAACAGCGGAAAGTTGTTCCCGCAGAAAGTTCCTCCATGGAGAATTTCTCCCGCGGAAAATTCGCCAAGGAAATTTCTCCCGTCGGAAAACCTTTCCACACAGAAAATTCTCCCAATGGAAAATTTCCCCCCAACAGAAGATTTACCCCCTCCCCTGAAAATTTCTGTATACTTCTCAATAACAAATACTACACGTAAATAATGGGCAAATTCCATAACTTACAGACCTTTCTCCAAGGGCTGAGGGGGTCATGTTATCCCCAAAGGCATAGCTATTGGAATGTAAAATTTCCCCCCAACAGAAAATTCACCCGCTCCCCAAAAAATTTCTGTATACTTCTCAATAACAAATACTACACGTAAACAATGGGCAAATTCCCTAACTTACAGACCTTTCTCCAAGGGCTGAGGGGGTCATGTTATCCCCAAAGGTATAGCCATTGGACCTTTTAACTATGTCGGATAAAATGGCTATATCAAAATACTGATTGGACGACTCTGGGGAAAAGGAAGCGTGGGGGGAGGCTAGTTGCCCTCTAATTTTTAAATGTTACTTAAAAGGGCAATAGAGCTTTAAATTTCCGGTAAAATGAGCCTTTATTTTTTTAGAATTTCTTTAATTTTATATGATCACCCCTGGGAAGAAGAAAAAAAAAAATCAGACAAACAAACACTCATCCGTGATCTTTTTTCTGCCAAAAAAAATTTAAGAATTCCACATTTTTCCAGATAGGAGTTTGAAACGACTAGGCCTACAGTAGCACTCTCTGATATACTGAATCTGATAGTGCGATTTTCAGTAAGGTTTCTTAACCTTTCGGAGGTGTTTTCCCCTTTTTTCGATAATCAGGCAATTTTTCTCAGGATACATATATATATATATATATATACATATATATATATATATATATATATATATATATATATATATATATATATATATATATATATATAATATATATATATATATATATATATATATATATATATATTATATATATATATATATATATATATATATATATATATATATATATATATATATATATATATATATATATATATATATATATATATATATATATATTATATAAGCGAGTATTAGAGACTCCAAACAATCCATCGAGGACTAAGGGTTGGCTTGGCATTTTCAGCAAATTTTTTTTTTAGGGAGATGGGGTAAGAGGACTTAAAATGTTATGTTTGAATAAAGGGGCAAGATACTTTTCTCTTATCTTTCCAAATGAGCCAACGTTATGTTTGTTCTTTTTCCTGTTTCCTGTTTTCTTTTCTTTTTCCTGTTTTTCGACAAGCTTATTTGTTAGTTTAGTAATAACTCAAGTATGTAATTTGGTGTAGTATTAAATGGATTGCAATTTATACCTACCATTTCAAAGCTTCTTATGAACGTCCTTAACTCTTTTTCTTTTTCTTCTATAGTTCCATAAAGCTGTTTCATTTGGTTTAGCAATTCAAACTTTTCTGCTTTCAGTCTCTTTCTATCAGCTTTCAAAACTAAAATAAAAATAGAAAGTGTTGTAAAACTTTAATAAATGGTATTGCCTTTAAGAGATTTTGATAAATGGCTATAGAACCAAAATAACAAAAAGCAATAAGATTGCTTGTTATCAATGTAAGTGTGGAAATATGCTCAGTACATCCTCTCTCCTTCCTAAAAAACAACCCATTTTCCTCTTAAAACTTTATCTACAGCATTTCTTAGTTAAATGAGTTTCATCATTCTAAGCATTTTTCTTCCTAGAAAATCAAACTAATGCCTCTTGATTATTGCACTCACTCTGACCGATGATTTTGTAAAGGTGCTTGATTCAACTTTTCCTAAATCGCTAGGTACTTTCATTTTGTCAGCAATCCTATGTAATATATTTGATATCTTATCTCTAACTTCGTAACAACCATATATAGCAGGTCTTTACCGTACTGCCAGTACTCGGAGGCTTATTATTTTTCAGCCTTGTTAGTATTACCTCTTTTTATTATTTACAAAATAAATCTTAGTCACTTTTCGGATTATTGAAAAGTTTCCACTTATTTTTTCTATCATTCCCAAAACGTTAACAGTTGAACACATTATAAAAATGGGTAACACATTATCAAAATTCTCCTTAAACCTCTCTTTGTCACTTTATCCATGGAAGACCAGATGCTAATTTAGCTGGGAGAAGTATAGACTGACTACTTCGTCGAAATTTCTTGACGTGGCAGTATCTTATTGTTATGCCTTCTGGTAGCCTCTTCCCGGCCCTTAGCAATTTGTTCCACAGCCTCCGCTTCATATCTTCTTATTTCACACTTTAATGCTTCCTCTGCTACCCTCCCTTTCCTCTTATTCTTTCAAGATCTGTCACTCCACAACTTCTTATACAAGCCCCTTCTCCCTTGGACTAAGCTTAAAGCGTTTTCGTTGATATTCTTAGCTGGATTTTAACTTTTCTCCCAAAGACATCTTTTGATGCCTCGCAAAAAGTTTTCCAAAAATTATTCCGTCTATCGTCTACATTGCCAAATTCTCAACTTTCCGATTTCCGTACCCATCGATTCTTCAAATGTTCTTCTCATATTCTCCTTCCGATATATATCGACATCATGATTATTTAGTATGTAGTTAGCCTTCCTAAATTTCAGCTTTAAATTAACTTCAGCTTTATATATATATATATATATATATATATATATATATATATATATATAGATATATATATATATATATATATATATATATATATATATATATATATATATATATATATATATGCATATATATATATATATATATATATATATATATATATATATATATATATATATATATATATATATATATATATATATATATATATATGTATATATGTATATATATATATATATATATATATATATATATATATATATATATATATATATATATATGCATATATATATATATATATATATATATATATATATATATATATATATATATATATATATATATATATATATATATATATATATATATATATATTTGTATGTTTATTTATTTTCAAATAAAAATAAAGAGCATACTTCTTAGACTGAGAGAGGCTGTAGGCAAAATTTTAAAAGAAGAACAGTGCGGAAGGGTAGGAAGGGTAGAAGATGCATCGACCAAATTTCCCCTCTTTGTTATAACTGAGAAGAACCTGAGTTATCAAACACCTTTAGTTATCAGTTTTATAGATTATGATCAAGTGTTTGATACGGCTGATAGAAGAGCTTCTTATCCTTGTATGGTATTACAGACAAATACATTAAAGTAATTAGTGCTATGTATGAGCATAAGACTGCTGTGGTTAAAGTAGTAAATGAGGTCAGTAGATGGTATTAAATTAGGAGTTAAACAGGGTTGTGTTCTATCCCCATTTAAATGAGTCATTTTGATGGACTTTACCTTAAGGAGCACAAGAAAGGCTATGGAAGAACACGGAATCAAATTTTGGAAAGAAGACTTTCTTGGACTTAGATAATACTGATGATTTAAGTATCTTATATGAAGGTATGAGCAAAATGAATTAATTTTTAGAGGTTCGGCGAGTTCAGGATGTTACAATAGGTTTGAAAATTAATCTTAAGAAGACTAAGTCGCTAAGGCTATGAATAAATGAAGAAGAAAAGATGACGTAGGGTAACAAAAAGATCGATCAAGTAGACAGCTTCACTTAGCTTCGTATCATTATTTGTAGCAGTGAAGATGTTAAAAGTAAATAGCGAAGGTCCAAGGTGCTATTTCACAGTTTGAAAAGGGTTTTGAAGAATATGAAGATAAGTCTTCGAACCCAGATTAGAATATTGGAAGCTACAATGATGACGAGTGGTCAAATATTGTTCAGAAGCATGGGCGATCCGATAAACGAAGGAGGACTTGCTCGATATTTTCCAGAGAAATTACCTACGGACTGTTTTGGGTACCCGACTGACTGACATTACTTCAAACATTTGGATGTACGAAAACTGTGGTTCAATCCCGCTTTCTAGGGCTACAGTGAGAGAAAAGTTGAGATGGCTAGGGCAGGTTCAATAGATGAAGGATGATAGATTGCCAAATCTTCTCCTTTTCAGCCAACCGTCTATAGATAAACGGAAAGCAGGTCGTTCTCGGTTGGGGTGAGAGGATTTGTAAGGAATGATTTCATAGGCAGCACTTGCGCTGCCTAAGTAAAGAACGATGTGGTCACAATGTGTGTTTTTTTTCTTTCTTCGACAGGCACTTCGTAAGAAAGGAGTTGTGGTAGAAACTTCGAAAAGAGCTCATTCGATTAGAAATTAAGGTGGCTAGTGCTCTTTTTAATAGTCAAAAGTGATTGGAGGGCAACTAGCCCCTCCCCACGCCCATCATTCCTCCAAACGTATTCAATCCAAATTTTGTGATAGCTATTTTGTTCAACGTAGTTGATTTCCAGATAGAAAATATCTTTTTGAGGAAGATATCCCCCACATGCCTCGGGGTAAGGGTTTTTAGCTATGCCCTGAGGGCATATAAGAAGAATGTTGGCACAATGTACCATATATTATTTTTTTACTTTAGAGTAGGGTGCTTCATATAGAAGGGGTCATCGTAGAGACTTCAGAAGGGGCTCATTCGGTTGGAAATCGAGAGTTCTATGGCCCTTTTTAATAGTCAAAAGTGATTGGAGGGCAACTAGCCCCCTCCCCGCGCCCATCATTCCCCCAGACACATACAATCAAAATTTCCCGATAGCCATTTTGTTCAGCGTAGTTAATTTCCACATATTAAATGTGTTTTTGAGGAGGACACTCCCCCACAACCCTCAGGGCAAGGGTTTTAAGTTATGCCCTGGAGGCATATAGGTTTTTATAGAAGGCGTTGTCGTAAAAACTTCAAAAAAGGCTCATTCGATTGGAAATTCAAAGGGCTAGTACCCTTTTTAATAGTCGAAAGTGATTGGAGTGCAACTAACACCCTTTCCCCCCCCCCCCCAATTCCCCAAACACATCCAATCAAAAGATTTGAGATAGCCATTTTGTTCCACGCAGTTTAAAGTTCAGTAAATTATACCTTTGAGCAGGACACTCCCCCCACAGTCTTCAGGGCAACGGTTATAAGTTATGCCCTGGGGGCATATAAAGTTTTTATTGAAATTTTTGTCGTAGAAACTTGAAAAAGGCTCTTTCGATTGGAAATTCAAAGGGCTAGTGCCCTTTTTAATAGTTGAAAGTTTTGGAAATTAGTTCTTTAAGGATGACAACCCATCCCCCCCACAACCCTCAGGGCAAGGGTTGTAAGTTATGCCCTGGGAGCATGTAAGGTTTTTATAGAAAGCGACGTTGTAAAAACATCAAAAAGGGCTCATTCAATTGAAAATTGAAAGGGCTAGTGCCCTTTTAATAGTCGAAAGGGATTGAAGGGCAGCTAACCCCTCTCTAACGCTCACCATTTCCCCAAATACATCCAATCAAAATTTTGAGATATACGTTTTGTTCAACGTAGTCGAAAGTTCTGGAAATTACGTCTGTTAGGATGATAACCTCCTCAGAGCCCACAGTTAAAGGGTTGTAAGTTATGCCCTGGGGGCATATAAGCTTTATATAGAAAGTTGTTGTAAAATTTTCAAAAATGGCTCATTTGTTTTGAAACTGAAACGGCCCTTTTTAATAGTCGAAAATGAGTGGAGAGTAATTGACCCCCCCCCCCTCACGCCCACCATTTCCCCAAACACATTCAATCAAAGTTTAGAGCTAGCCATTTTGTTCAACGTAGTTGAAAGTTCTGGAAATTATGTGTTTAAGGATAACAAACCCCCCCCCCCCCAGAGTCCCCAGGGCAAAGGTTGTAAGTTAAGATTCAATCAAAATGCACTGGGTTAATGCTAATAAGGCATCTCAGCAGTATCTCAAGAACGACTGAGGGTATTATACTCGAAATTTCGGGGCTACTTTCACTCTTAAAATTTAACCAAATCAAAATAGCGTAAGTGTGTCCAAGCTATCAAAGAAAGTAAACAGTTTTTTTTTGTGAATGGTGTCAAGTTTACTATTTCAGGTCAACTAGAGGAGGTATGAAACTAAATTAAACACTACTATTTGTGTCCAGATTTTTAAAAGGGTGCATGTTGTTAAAAATTACTGAAAAATTTTCTTCAGCATACAAATAGCAGGCCAAACTATAAAGTCTTTAAAAAAAAAGATTTAAACTATTATTTTCTTTTTCCCTGAAAAGACTATGTCAATATAAAACGAACAAAAATTAATTAAAAAAAACTTTTTCCGCAAAACAAGTTTTTCAAAGAAAAGTAAAGAAATCCATTAAACCAAAAATGAGCAAAAATAAAATCAAATAATCTACCAAGCGTGAAACAACCACAAATCAGCATCGATAAATAAATGAAACCCAAAACGAACAGAAATTACAATAAATAACAGAGTCAAACTCAAAACCAGCAGAAATTACACATGAGTAGGGCTCAAAACCCCTATGCCTTCCAAGACCAGAACATGATTTGCACTTTAATGAAAAAAAAATACAAATGGAATGAGCATTGTCGGTTTAATATACTTATACTGATATTTTTTAATCAAAATGTTAATGTTATTTGATTTATTAAATTTATAAAAGTAAAAACATTTAGATTTTTTTCAGTAAAGTGCAAATTATGTTCTGGCCTTGGGAAGGCATAGGGGGTTTTGAGCACTACTCATGTTAATTTCTGCTCGTTTTGGTTTAATGAAGTTCTTTACTTTTCTTTGAAAGACTTATTTTGTGGAAAATGTTTTTTTAATCAATTTAAGGGAAATGGGAACTTCCTGGGAGGATGTAAAAAGGGAGGCTGAATAGATTGGAATGAAGGAGCAGTGGGCGTAGCTGTGATGGCCTCAGGCGGCTTGGTGCTGCGGTGAGTTGTTTGTAGTGGAAGTAATAACAAACAAAAAGGTCGTTGATTTGTAATAAAAAGTATTTTTAAAGCATCAGAAAACTTTAGCGTAAAGAGTGGGGGGCTGAGGAGGAGGCAGTACCTCGCCAAATAGGATATATTACCTATTCTTTTTAAGTTTTAATGTCTGTTTTTACTTTCATTTGAACAAGCTTGCTTTTTATATTTAATATACCTGCTAAAGCATCTCTAGCATTCCGTAAGTCAGTTTCTAAGCCTTTGATGATGTGAACCGAATCCTCAGAAACTTTGGAATGTTGTACTTGAGGTTGAGACTCTTTTTTTGCATCATCTGTTTCTTTCATTAAACTGTTAAAGTCTCTCCTCATTCTAGACATTTCCTCGTAAATGCTGTTGTCTTCTTTCTTGATATGTTCTAGTTCTGAAATGCAACAAAAACATAAAAAAACTTAAAATATATTGTAAATGGACAGACCAAACCGAGCAGTATCAATCATAAATATTGAACACGTTTCTTAGTAGCATTTCATAAAAGTCAGTGCAACAGCCAAGGAAAAATTGCTTATAACTGCAAAAATGGCTAGCCTACACTAGCTGTCAAAAAAGAGATTGTTGGCCCAGTTTCAGGTTTCACATATACAGCCATCTTCAAAATTTTTCCAGTAAGTTACAATTCTATCACAGACGAAATTTAGCCCAATTTTCCGACCTGTGTAACCAATACAACCAAAAGAGTTTCGAATCTGTTTGTAACAAGGTCAAGTAGCTACAGTCTTGAGAGTCCTAGATGACAAGGAAAACACTTCTTAGGCCAATGTTCTGGCGAAACTAATTTTTCAAGTTGCTCTCTGTGCATAAGGGTCCCCTTGATACAGTAGTTTGAAAATGTAAGTTTTCAAACTTTTAAGAAGAAATCATCGGTCCTATTTTCGGAAAAACCACCATTTAGGAAAAAAAAAATTTTGCATTCACATCCACTTCCCTAAAGATAATATTTTGAGTCTTTTTACACTCCCCAAACGCTTTCTGAAAGTCTTTACTCCAACTCCATAGTTGTTGCCGATATACTACAAGTACGCTATTTTGATAACCGGTGGGAATATAATGTATTTTGATTTGTCTCACGACTTCACCACGAATAGATTGATGACTCTACTGGGGCTAATAATGACAAAACTTTTAGGTGGATGGGAGTCACACATTTGGTGGTTCCCTCAACCCGCCCTCTTAACACAAATACGAAGTCACATTGCCTACCCTCTACCAAAGCCCAAAAATTTCCTAATTGGTCCTCACGAGTTGATCCCTAGATGTTGTAAATATGTCATTTTGAGAGCCTGGATACATGGTTTCTTTCTGTTAACTTTTGCCCCTCCCCCAAAGTCAAAATTCTTAAGTCTACTTGGTTCTCCAGCATCCCCTTCAACCTTAAAACTCCGTAAAAGTTTCAACTTCAATCCTCCTGGAAATATGTTCTGTCTCTTGATTTACATCAATACTTACCTATTTATTGAATTTAGGTGAAATAGAGGATAGAAGTGCAAAAACGCTCAGTTAGATCAGAAAGTAAGATTTTAGCCCCCGTCCCCTGACCCCCCGATTTAAGTCCTAATTTTAGATCCATCCCCCTCTCTAGGAGGGATGGATCCCCTCTCACTTCCAAAGTGATTCCTGATAAATTGCACTCGCGTTATTTTGATACCCTGGTACCATATTTTGTCGTCTAATTTACGTCGCTACTTAGAAGTAAATAGATCATAACTCCCATAATAAATTACAGTGTAAAAATGTTTAGACGTATTAAGACATAACATTTTTAACAGCCATCACCCCCATCACCAGCATGAACTTTGGAGTCTCCCAGCCATTTCCCAACTGTCATTTTTCAACAACCTGAAAATTTCAACTTCGCCACCCCAGATGTTTCCCATATATTGCAGATATGGCATTTAACAAACTGGATGCAAATAGTGTATTTTGATTTATCTTCTTCCCCGGAGACATAGTTTAGCGTCCATTTGCACCCCCTTTTTCTCTCAATACTCCCTGGAAGTTTTAACTTTATACCCCAAGCCGTTCATTCCCGAAAAATTGCAGATGTCATTTTGAGAACATGGTATCACACGGGTTTTTTAGATCTGGTGCGCTACTTAATTGTGCATGGATTATAAGTTTCATAGAAACCTATTCAGTCTAATAATGGTTAGATGAATCAGAGACAAAACTTTTTAGCCCTTCCCACCTCCCTACAACATAAAATTTCAAGTCTCTCTACCCCAGTCTCTCCCTCTTTTTTCCCCAGCAGTTCCTGAAAGTTTCAACTTCATCCTCACGGCCGTTCCCACAGCACATTGGATACACCATTCTGACGACCTGGATGAACATATCGTCTTTTGACCTATCCCTCTTGCCTCCACCAAGTCCAAATTCGAGATACACCTGACCCCTTGACACTTCCTGAAAGTTTTAATTTGATCCCTCAAGTCATTCCAAGATATTGCAGATAATTTGAAAAAGCAGGGTTGACATAGCGTTTTTGATTTACTCAGGCACGCATGTCGTTTCTAGAGCATATCCATGGGAAAGTCTGGCAATCCTAGCCAAGTGAACGATTCCAAAAAGCTACTAGCTGGTCGGGCAACCAAGACCAGATACTGCTGCCTTTTTTCTAAAGCCTATCTGTGAATAAAATTAAGAAAAAAAGTTCTTCTACGGAAGTAAATAGCGAAGTTGAAACTCAAAATTGGGACAAAAATTATTGATTTGCAGGTCGTGCAAGGTAAATCTACAAAACTAGCTCAAATTAACTGACTCATAATATTTTCATTATCTGCGGAATTCTAAAAACCAGCGCTTTTCTGAAAAAAAGTGATGCAAAAAATTCAACACGCTTCCTTGGGACCAAAAAATTCCAGAAGCAGTCTAAAGAAAATAGAAGAACAATTTCTAAGGCTCTTGATAGTCTTTTAGCGGCTATGATGTTGACAACCTTTAGCCTATAAATAAAATTTTCTTTAAAAAAATCAACCAAGCTAAGTTTTCAGTAAAGCGCTAAAACGATTCCTAAAAGTATCAAGCCAATTTTACACCAAATATCAAACAAGCCCCCTTCTTCTATTATAAAATCTATATGTAAACAACGGGCATTTTGCATTTTCTAGGCCCCTTGCCCCAGGCTTTTCGGAGTCATGTTATACCCGGAGGCTTATTTATTGGTCCTTTCGACTATTTTGAATGGTCATCTTAACATTTCGGTTGCATGTCTTGAGGGGTTAAAGAGGGGTTGGGTAGCAAAATAAGGCTATGGAAGAGGGACTGGTTGTCCTCCTATTACTTTCGACTCTTAAAAAGGACAGTAGAATTTTCAATCGAATGAGTCCCCTCCATATTTTATGCGACTACTCCTTTCATAGGATGTAATCAAGGAAAAAAAGGTGCCAAAAATAAAAATAATTCATTGCATGCATTTGGCTCTTAATTAGGCACCACTATGCCGCTGATTACCTTTAAAAAAAAGCTTATCGATGAAAAGTATGGACGATCATTAAGGTCATTCAATATCCAAGGAAATATTTTGCGAGCCTCAGCATTGGTTGACCATCTCAAAGACAAAGGGGACATTTATGAATTTCTCTAGAACCACAGTTAACTCTCAAAACTGCCAGATTACTCAAATAATATTTCCCTAAAATTGTGGTAAACATTGATAGGGGATCGTGAGTATGTCAACAATTCGGAAAGCTAACGAGAGATTAGTTTAAAATAAAGAAATATATGATCTTTTACTAACGGCTATGCAAAGCATTGTCTATTCAATGCACCTACTGCGTAAATAATACGTCCCTGCGTCGGGAAGATTTTCAATCAAAGCGGATAGCACCACAAGGAACCCTTAAAACTGTCAAGTTGCTCAATTGAAAAATGTAGCTGAGCTAAAAGCTGATCTTTAGCATTTTCCTCTTAGGTATACTTGAACATGTTTTGGGGGGACTGCCCTTTCCTGAACTTTAAAAAGAAAATTCTGCTCCGTTTAATCGAAAAAACTAAATCTTACACTTTTTAATGCTGTAAGTTTCATTAAAAGTGAATATGTCTATCTCCGGTACGCAATGGGAGAATTTAATTGGTTTTTCTAAGATTTCCAAGAAGGATTGGCAACATAAGCTAAAAACGTTCATATTGGACGAGATAGGGCGATCCTTTAAAGTACCACAACGCCTTAAGTGAAAGTTAAATTTTTCCGGAAGAATATGTCTGTCAATATATCTTTTATTCATTGCAGCTTATAACTGGAGTCACCACTCAATTCAATATAAGGAAAAAACAATTAATAACAGATTACAATCTAAGCAGGTTAGTTCTCTATCAGCGTTTGATATTTCCTTAATTTATATTCTAATAGTTGACGTATCTTTTTTGATCACTCCTATTTTCCTTGCTTTACTTCTTTTTTTACCGGTTTTACATTAATAGCTACAATAGATTCGCAAAAACAAGATATTAGGATGAAGGAGATGTTTCGTTTTCCCCTGGGACAGGGTAGGCCTATCTGTTGTTCCACTAAGAAAGGTTTGGGCTGCAGTTCCTAGAATACCCAATTACTATTAGATCTTAACGTGTATTCTGCAAAATTTCGCTATGGAACTGGACAAAACGTACCCTTTTGTGGCAATTACTATTCATTTTAAGTTTGACTTTATTTTCAATCATAATTGACTGTGGCAATTCTAATGAGAAAATCGTTAGTGTAAGCTATTCTAAGCACAACAAGATCCTGATATAAAAAAAGTGGAACATGTCTACCGTTCTTCCTTCTAAAATATACCATATACAAAAAACAATCACTTACGGAACACTTGTGCTCTTTGTTGATAGATGTTGCACATTGAGTTGATAGTTTGGCAGATTTTTTAGATCGGTCATCATTTTTTCTACTTCCACTTTCGGAGCGACGTCGAATTTTTTAACACTTAAGCAGCGCTATTGTGCCGCCTAGATCTTAGTGTGTATTAAATAAAAAAACAAGTTTTTTAACTGAAAGTAAGGAACGACGTTAAAACTTAAAACAAACAGAAATTATTCCGTATATGAAAGGGGCTGTCCCCACCTCAACACCTCGCTCTTTACGCTAAATTTTTTATTGTTTAAAAAAATAGAGTTGTGAGAAAGTCAAACTTTAGCGTAAAGAGTGAGGCGTTGAGGAGGGGACAGCCCCTTTTATATACGGAATAATTACAGTTCGTTTTAAGTTTTAACGTCGTTCCTTACTTTCAGTTAAAAAAAAATTGTTTTTTTTTTATTCAATTTTTGAACGTTTTTGAATTAATGCAGGTTTTGATTTTGGCTCAGCGTACATGAATAATTAAAACAAAATTTGGATATTAATTTTACTTTTATTTGGTTAAATGACTTTCTCGAAACTTGTTTAATTTTTACTTAAAGAGGGCACTCGAACTTTTAATTTCCGTTCCAATGAGTCCTCTCACGATATTTTAGGACCACTGGGTCGATACGATCTCCCCTGAAAAAAAAAATTAAAAAATAAACACGCATCCGTGATCTTTCTTCTGGCAAAAAATGCAAAATTCCACATTTTTGTAGATAAGTGCTTGAAACCTCTATAGTAGGGTTCTCTTATACGCTGAATATGACGGTGTTATTTTCATTAAGGTTCTATAGCTTTTAGGGGTCTTCCCCCTTTTTTCTAAAATCAGCCAAATTTTCTCAGGCGCGTAACTTTTGATGGCTAAGACTAAACTTGATGAAACGTATATATTTGAAATCAGAATTAAAATCTGATTCTCTTAATGTGTCTATTGGTATCAAAATTCTGTTTTTTAGAGTTTCGGTTACCATTGAGCCTGGTCGCTCCTTACTTACAGTTCGTTACCACGAACTGTTTGATTCTGTAAGACTTTGTTATCGAGCGGATCAGCATTAAAATCTCAAGACTATTAAGATTTGCTGTTCTTTTATAAAATTCATATAATATAAGACCTGGAAACCCCGATTTGGATCCAGGAAGTAAGGAGGTCAGAGATGTTTAAGTTTTATGCCCTGGTTAAAGATATTTTTGGTTTGAACTATTATTTTTAAATAAATTTACGTCCGAGATGTTAGGAACCCGGTTTCGGGTTGGACCGATTTGTCTAGCATTGCAAATAGAAAAAAAGTTTTTGAAAGAAAAGGCTGGCCTCGGATCCGGATTATTTTTGCGCTAGATGTAATTCAGGAGTTGAGAATATGGCACACCTTCTAGCGGCTTTTCCATTTAAGAAGTAATTTTGCAATGGTGATACCGAGTGATGCCCTTGAGTTCCCGGGAATCCTGAAGATGGCTTTAAAAAGAACAATCATTAGGGTTCGTAAATATGTTAATGACATGACAAAAAAGAGAAGTAATTTAAGCTTTTGTTTTTGTTGTTTTTCTGTGTTGTTGTTTTTTGGACGAGAAAATTAATTCATATTTGTTTAATATTTGATAATTACATTGTGTTGGTTATTACTGTGCAGTATGGCCTTGTTCGGTTTATAATAAATTTATTATTATTAATATTATAACACGCCAGTTTTGGCATTGATAAGTCTCCTTTTTACCAAGAAAAATTCAGATTTGTGTACCTGAGCATATTTGTCGGCCTATTTTGGACAAAATCCTGAGTAAACGTGTAAAAAGGGGGAGGGGTAATAAATGTATTCGTTTATTGTCCTTCTTTATTATCACGCTCATGACTAAGCTTGACAATGGAATTTAAAATTTGCTCGTAAACAATTAAACAAGGGCAATTCAAGATATTGTAAATAGGTTTTCAGAATATAAGCCACATTTATTTCACTTATTAGTGTTCAGCCACTTTCTTCACTTAGTGTTCAGCCATATTTATTTCACTTATTAGTGTTCAGCCGCTTTCTTTAGCTAAACTGGATTCCTAAAGATTTATTATCTTTTTTTTCCATAACAAACTGTAGTCGAAATAAATAAAGTAGAAGAAAATTCCGAAGAGTATTTAACCCCTAATTATACACAAGACAACAAGCACGAGGGGATTCTCTGAAAGAGTGAACCCTGTGTAAGATCTGTTGGAAATCTCGCTTCCAAAACTATAAGAAAGACGTATTAGGACACTGATCTTTTTTTAGTTTTTTGAAACATCAAAGTACTTATAATCTTCGATTGTCCACATGAAGTCTTAATTTTCTTTCACCTATGATTGGATTTGCTTCACTGATCTCGAATACAGAGGTATTACGTTAATTTGTCTTTGGTGGGCCATACGAACGAAATTCCCATGGCTTGCCGCCCATATTTGAGGTATTTCTCCTGTTTAGGACATAGTTTTGAGAATAATTGGAAAGTTAAAGCCTTCTTTTCTAAAGGACGTATCAGTTCGAATAAGGTTACACATGGTTATTCTAACACCCGATGGACTATTCAAAAGAATGTGACAATCAATCCATTGAAGCATAAATGAATGATGATCCTTTGACTACATTATTTTCCGTGTTTATAACCTTGGCTCAAACCTCAAACTAGTTCCGTAGTGTAGATTACAGACTAAAAGAGACATGATTGTTTGGGACAGTGACTCGTAAGACGTAACAACTAATTCAGTAATCCACAAAGAAACGTAGTTGTCTAACAATTCACTTGTGTTTAAAGCTTCGTTTCAAGTATAGTAAATGAAACCAGCAGTGTTGTTACTAGCCAAAATGTTTGCGGGGGGGGGCAAGAGATTTTACCGACTGGCTGGTCTTTTTTACTCACTGTTTTTTGTCAGTAATTAGCATTATGTCTGTTTCGAATACAATACGTAAAATCACTGCACGAGTCGGTAAAGCCGCAGCATTTGTCAGCCGAGATTTAGATTTCGGTACATATCATGTCACTATTTTAATGCTGTTTATTTAACCAAGTGGAAAGTTGTGGCACCATCCCTAAAATCACGACAGGAGTCAGTAAAACTGCTGCGTTTACCGACCAAGTTCAAAATTTCTATAGATGACATGATAATAGTTTCGTGGTCTTTATTGAACCGAACAAAGAATTTTAACGGCGTCAGAAAAATCATGGTCCAAAGCGCCACGACTTTACCGAATCATTTTTTTTACCGAGTGACCAAAATCATTGGGGGCGTCCCTCCTCCCCTCCCATACGTGACGACCCTGGAAGCCAGTAGTTAAGACTTAATACAATTCTATATCGTGGACTGCTCAGAGCAAGGACTCCGACTTTCTCAACGCAAACTTTCAATAACAAAAATCTGCCACCGGAACTGTTCCTATTAAATAAATGAACATCCTCTAATATTCTCAAACAATATATTTTTTAATCAGAATGCTAGAAAGAAAAAAATAACACTCACGCAGCCACATTCCTGTTCTATGAGATGGGGATCCAAAGTGTACTGCGGTACAATTGATTCGTGAGTCATGTACAAAAACAAACAAAATATCGACGTATCTGAAGGTGAAAAGTTTTTCAGAACTTGAGAAAAATGAAGGCCTCCTGGATTTATTCTATACCCTTACCCTATATCACATAAAAAACGAAGATAAAACCAGCATCGAAAATATACGCGTTACGTCCTACTCACATTTACATCATGGGCAGATCGAATCTTCTGATAGGTTGATCCCAAATAATATATATTCGTTCTATTCTGAAGAATTAAGAATTTTAAAGGAAAGTAAAAGTGCTATTAAAACCCAAAATGAACTGAAATAATACGATGAGTGAAACTTAAACTGGTGGAAATAGCATGCTATGAATGGATAGATGAAACCTATCACAAACATTTAAATTAATAATCAAGCCGTTCTGACAACACCCTAAGGGCCATAGTGTCATTTGTGCTTTGCTATCAGTATTATACTGACTGGCTGGTCATTCTTATTGACTGATTTGGGTAATATAGCTATTAAAGTTATTTTTTTTTCTTCACCAACAGAGACGGATTTTCTTTCATTATTTTTACGTCACATATTTCCATCAGCCCATTCAACTTAATAAGAAAAAGTATATCAGCCAGTAAAATAGGGATCTTTTGGGCTACTATTTTCCCGACTCAAATTTTTATCTGACTGGTGAAAGCATTGGAGGGCGCCCCCCCCCCTATGTGACGCCCCAGCTGACAACCAAAGTAAATGACTCCAGTTCACCCAACTGTAAGTCAAAGCGAAGCAAAATTAGAATTGAAGGAACTTTTTACTCCAAATATAATCTGAAGTGCACTGAAGGGGCATTTTTCTTCCAAAATAAAAAACATGGAGTCAAACTCCAAGTCAAAAATTAAGAAAATTTAAGATGTAGAGAACTCCTTATTTCAAATAAGCAACTAAATTAATTTCTTTAATTTTTATCTTACCCTCTATGACCCTTAAACCATCAGCCCCCCTAAAACATAAAAAGAAGAATTAAAAGAAATAAAATATAGAAATAAATCCTAAAGGGTAAATTTAAAATAAATAAGCTTTTTCAACTGAAAGTAAAGGGCATTAAAACTTAAATAAACAGAAACTACTGCGTATGTGATGGAGGCTGCCCATTCATCAACACCTCAGTCGTTTCGTTAAAGCTTTTATGTGCTTCCAAAGAGCTTGTTATCCCAATTCAACGAACCTTGTGTTTCAGCAGCCGTTCGTATTTAGGACAGAATTTTTGGCAAAATTTTAATATTTAGTTAAAGTTTTTGATGAATAGTAGTTTTGTTAAATAAGTTCTCAATGGTATTATTTTTACTGCAGAATTTTGGGTGGACGGAACTGAAGAACGGAGTATATTGTTTATATGGCTTGAAATTTGGCGCGAATTTTGATCTTCTAAGCGGCTGAAGCCATCGCGACCTGTACATTGGAGTTCTCGGGACTTGTGCATTATATGCTACACATGAAAGAAATCAAGTTTGGTTAATGCTAATGAAATAAAATAGGATGAATATATAATGATTTAGAAACAAATTTAGGCTATATATTTGCACATTAGGGGGGGGGTATAGCATAGCATATATTTATACGTAACCTAACCTAAGTACCATTTCCCCCCTAAACCCCAAAAAACAATCGTTTAAATATTGTAAACTCGATAAGAAACTTTGCAATCTATTTAGATAGCAAATACCCGTTTGACGGGTCTCCATGTCTGGTTTGCTTGTACCACAGTTTATATAATTATCCAGTATGATCATTCCCTATCTCACCCATTATAAAAACCCGGACCGGGGTGCGAGTGCTCCAGAGAACGTAGAAACATAGGCGGCATCAGATCTTTTCACGGGTAGACAAGTCAGACGCGAAACAATCGGAAACAAGTGGAAACCCGCTATTACGAATAATGCACTTAGTAACCATTTCTCATTGATAGACGCAAACCACAGTTTATATAATTATCCAGTATGATCATTCCCTATCTCACCCATTATAAAAACCCGGACCGGGGTGCGAGTGCTCCAGAGAGCGTAGAAACATAAGCGGCATCAGATCTTTTCACGGGTAGACAAGTCAGACGCGAAACAATCGGAAACAAGTGGAAACCCGCTATTACGAATAATACACTCAGACGCGAAACAATCGGAAACAAGTGGAAACCCGCTACCCGTAACTGCACCAAGAAGTGGGAGGAGCTTTTTGTTCGCACCGAGAACGAAGACCAGAAATGATCTGCGATAAGCTTACTGGATAATTATATAAACTGTGACGCAAACACACTGATCCATAACTGCACGAAGAAGTGGGAGGAGCTTTTTGTTCGCACCGAGAACGAAGACCAGAAATGATCTGCGATAAGCTTACTGGATAATTATATAAACTGTGGCTTGTACGGTCTATAGCGCTGTGTAGCATATACTGCATAAGTACCGGGTTCTCTAATACTTAAATACATTGTATACATACTTTTAAGTACATGGAAACATTGTAAATAAATAGAAATAATTTAAATAGTATCCGTATGAATGTGTAGCTTAGATTTATGGCAGTGTTTGTCTTTTGCTATGTCATTCAGGAAAGTTACAGTTGCTAATGTTCCATGACGGTATATTTTTTCCGCTCATTTTCCACTGAATTTTAACACACGTTCCCTATTTTCAAACTTGGCGCCCGCTAAGCGTAGAACTCCATAACTGCACATAAAGGTCTTTTTTAATTAAAAATTTAGTTCCCGGGTTTTCCTAATTTTCAATGACGCATAAGGTTACTTAAGTTCCCACTTAACCAATTTAAAGAACCCAATTTCATTGTTAGTGTCCTTGGTACTTTTAAGCAATTTTTTCATAAAAAGAATTCCGATATTGTAGATCTCTTTTTCGTTGTTCCCTCAAACGACTGACAAGTCAAGATTTTTAAGAAAAAAAAAAAACGTTCAGCTTGCATTTTTTTTTCTACACGTAAAATTATCCCCTAGAAATATTTTCTTTGGCAGACCCCACGGGGAGGACTACCAGTTAAATCGAATTAATTAGCAATATGTAGCTGATTCGACCAATAAGAAAGACCAGATAAAAAGAAATTACCCATAAAGCAATACAACCAATTAATATTAAACGATGGTTGCGAACTTCATGCTTGATTTCACTTCACTAAATTATTCAGCCACGGCATACTTAAACTGTCAGTAAAATAGACAAAGACTTTTCAACTGAGGTTAGCTTCCGTGTTTAAGCATTCTAGTTTGTCTCATAGTAATGAGAATCGCCAAGGCAAAGGAGGTTGGACACCCCCCCCCCCGTTTATAAACAAAACTCCTATGTATGCAACTGATTTCATCGAATTATGCGTTAGCTAGATTAACAATGTTTTCAGTTAGCTTAAACTGACTTTATTCCTATATATATCTCATAATTAAGATTAACGGAAATGACTGTTACGATTCCTCATACAGCTTCAAATGGCGAATCATTTTGGCTTTCAAAAGGCTTTTTAAATTTTCGGTTACTATGGGCTAGAGTTCGTTCTTTACTTGGTTCCATCTGACGCTGCAAACATGATTAACGAATAAACCCTTTTTGCCAGGACGATGATGCCATTCGATTAAAAAGCTTTTATCTACTAGTGACAAATTCTTAGCATTTTTTTAAAGTCTAAAGCAGTTGAGTCTATCCTCGATCTTCCTAGGAACCAGGTCTAGCCATAATTATAAAGTAAGAGGCCCCTATGGCATTCAAGCCTCCATATTTCCCTTAATAAGAAAGAATAACACATGTTGTTTCTCATCCTCTGTTTAAAAGAAGAAAAACTACAAGGGGATAGTCAAGAGAGCACCAATTTCATAACAGACCAAATTCTTATCTCCCATAAATGAAACTTTCAAGCATAACTTATGCTTAACTTTCTCCTTCCTAGGTTGGTCTTGCATGAGAAAAGTCTCTTCTTTTAAGTGTAATCCGACCCCCCACTTCCTGCAAAGTGATAAGTCGGTTCAGCTACGGGGAAAAATAGTTAATGTAAGCATTATTTTGTTCCTGAAGTGTATATGAATTCGTCCTAGATGCAAGTAATGAATCAGGACACCCCTATCTTAGCCTGGTTTATAAGCTAAAAGAACGTTGTGTAGAAAAATTTATACTCGTCCTTCTACAATCATTTGAGGTGTGAAAGCAGCCTAATATGACAGAAATAATTTATCTTTTTTAAACAGTTCATGGTAACGAACTGTAAGGAAGGAGCGATACAGCTCAGTAGCAACTGAAACTCTAAGAAACAGAGTCTTGATAACAATGGATACTTCAAAAGAATCAAATTTGATGTTTATTCAAAATAGATAAAATTCATCAAGTTTAATGTTACCCATCAAAGGTTAGGAGCCTTAGGAAATTTGCCCATTTAAAAAAGAAAATACCATCAAAAAATCAAGGGATCTTAATAAAAATCTCACTATCAGATTCAGCATATCAGAGAAGCCTACTGTGGAGGTTTCAAGCTCCTATACAGGAAAATGTGGAATTTTGCCTATTTTGCCATTTGCAAGATCAGGGATGCGTGATTTGTTTTTATTGTTTTTTTGTTTGTTTTTTTCCAGAGGTGATCGTATCGAACCAGTGATCCTAGAAGATCGGGAGAGGGCTCCTTTTATCGGCAATTGAAAGTTCCAGTACCCTTTTTAAATACTTGTGATTATTTTCACGGAAGATAAAAAGTTCTAGTTCAATTTAAAATTTTCTCAACGAAGTGAAGAAAAGTTCAAGGTCTCTTCTGAACTTTACCAAAGAACACACTTCAATTCTAATTTCTCCAGAGAAAATAAAAATCTTCCACTTCAGTTTTAAGTTCCCCAAAGACATAAAGAAATTTATAGTTCAATTCTAAATTTTTCGGTGGAAGATAGAAAAAGTAATACCATACTTGTGAATATTTTCCCGGAAGATAGAAAGTTCTAGTTCAATTTAAAATTTTCTCAACGAAGTGAAGAAAAGTTCAAGGTCTCTTCTGAACTTTACCAAAGAACACACTTCAATTCTAATTTCTCCAGAGAAAATAAAAATCTTCCACTTCAGTTTTAAGTTCCCCAAAGAAATAAAGAAATTTAAAGTTCTATTCTAAATTTTTAGATGGAAGATAGAAAAAGTAATACTATGACTGCGATTGTTTTCCATGAAGCTCAAAAGTTTCACATTATTTATAATTTTTCTTAAATTCAGTTCTGATTTTTCTCAAAGAGATGAAAAATTTAAAGTTCTGTTCCAAATTTTTCATAGAAGATTGAAAAAGTTATACATTGATTGTGAATATTCAACATGAAGATAAGGAACTCCAATTTAATTCTGAGTTTTCTCGAAGAAGTGCAAATTGTTCAAGTTCTCTTCTGAATTTTCTTAAAGAAGTGAAAAAAGTTAGCTCAATTCTGAATTTTACCAATGAAAATGAAAAAACCTTCCACTTCAGTTCTTAATTTCTCAAAGACATAAAAAATTTAAAGTTCAGTTCTAAATTTTTCTGTAAAAGATAGGAAAAGTTATACTATGATTGTGATTATTTTCCAGTGAAGATAAAAAGTTTCACTTTAATTCTAATTTTCTTAAGTTCACTACCGATTTTTTGCAAAGAGATGAAAAATTTAAAGTTCTGTTCCAAATTTCTCATAGAAGATAGAAAAAGTTATACATTGATTTGAATATTCGACATGAAGATAAGGAGCATCACTTTAATTCTGAGTTTTCTCGAAGAAGTGCAAAATGTTCAAGTTCTCTTCTGAATTTTCTTAAAGAAGTGAAAAAAGTTAGCTCAATTCTGAATTTTACCAATGAAAATGAAAAAGCTTCCACTTCAGTTCTTAATTCCTCAAAGACATAAAAAATTCAAAGTTCTCTTCTAATTTTTCCAAGAAAATAAAAAGGCTCCACTTCAGTTCTGGTTTTTTTTCTCAAAGAGATGAAAAATTTAAAGTTCTTTTCTAATTTTAAATTAAATTTTATCTCCTTTGTCTTATGGATTTACCCATCAAATTTTTAAATTAGAAAATGAGTGACTCGTTCTATTATTAAAGACAATCGTTCAAACTCGTTCATCTAACCTCCAAAACAATAGGTTAGGTTAGGTATAAATAAATATTAATAAATAAATAGAAACATTTCTACATGTTTAAGTTAGGTTAGGTTAGGTTAACTTATCATGAGTGCTCATGATAAGTTAACCTAACCTTTTCCGGCGAGTATGGTTAGGTTAGGTTAGACTAGATTAAGTTAGGTTAGATTAGGTTAGGTTAGGTTAGCCTACGTACGCTTCACTTAGGTTAGCTTAGGTTAGGTGAGAGACATGCAAAAAGTTAGGTGTATGATTAGGTTAGGTTAGGTTAAGTTAGGTTAGGCTAGGTTAGCCTACGTACGCGCGCGTACGTAGGCTAACCTAGCCTATCCTAACTTAACCTAACCTAACTTAATCTAACCTAACCTAACCTAATCATACACCTAACTTTTTGCATGTCTCTCACCTAACCTAAGCTAACCTAAGTGAAGCGTACGTAGGCTAACCTAACCTAACCTAATCTAACCTAACTTAATCTAGTCTAACCTAACCTAACCATACTCGCCGGAAAAGGTTAGGTTAACTTATCATGAGCACTCATGATAAGTTAACCTAACCTAACTTAAACATGTAGAAATGTTTCTATTTATTTATTAATATTTATTTATACCTAACCTAACCTATTGTTTTAGAGGTTAGATGAACGAGTTTGAACGATTGTCTTTAATAATAGAACGAGTCACTCATTTTCTAATTTAAAAATTTGATGGGTAAATCCATAAGACAAAGGAGATAAAATTTAATTTAAAATTAGAAAAGAACTTTAAATTTTTCATCTCTTTGAGAAAAAAAAACAGAACTGAAGTGGAGCCTTTTTATTTTCTTGGAAAAATTAGAAGAGAACTTTGAATTTTTTATGTCTTTGAGGAATTAAGAACTGAAGTGGAAGCTTTTTCATTTTCATTGGTAAAATTCAGAATTGAGCTAACTTTTTTCACTTCTTTAAGAAAATTCAGAAGAGAACTTGAACATTTTGCACTTCTTCGAGAAAACTCAGAATTAAAGTGATGCTCCTTATCTTCATGTCGAATATTCAAATCAATGTATAACTTTTCTATCTTCTATGAGAAATTTGGAACAGAACTTTAAATTTTTCATCTCTTTGCAAAAAATCGGTAGTGAACTTAAGAAAATTAGAATTAAAGTGAAACTTTTTATCTTCACTGGAAAATAATCACAATCATAGTATAACTTTTCCTATCTTTTACAGAAAAATTTAGAACTGAACTTTAAATTTTTTATGTCTTTGAGAAATTAAGAACTGAAGTGGAAGGTTTTTTCATTTTCATTGGTAAAATTCAGAATTGAGTTAACTTTTTTCTCTTCTTTAAGAAAATTCAGAAGAGAACTTGAACAATTTGCACTTCTTCGAGAAAACTCAGAATTAAATTGGAGTTCCTTATCTTCATGTTGAATATTCACAATCAATGTATAACTTTGTCAATCTTCTATGAAAAATTTGGAACAGAACTTTAAATTTTTCATCTCTTTGAGAAAAATCAGAACTGAATTTAAGAAAAATTATAAATAATGTGAAACTTTTGAGCTTCATGGAAAACAATCGCAGTCATAGTATTACTTTTTCTATCTTCCATCTAAAAATTTAGAATAGAACTTTAAATTTCTTTATTTCTTTGGGGAACTTAAAACTGAAGTGGAAGATTTTTATTTTCTCTGGAGAAATTAGAATTGAAGTGTGTTCTTTGGTAAAGTTCAGAAGACAACTTGAACTTTCCTTGACTTCGTTGAGAAAATTTTAAATTGAACTAGAACTTTCTATCTTCCGGGAAAATATTCACAAGTATGGTATTACTTTTTCTATCTTCCACCGAACAATTTAGAATTGAACTATAAATTTCTTTATGTCTTTTGTGAAATAAAGAACTGAAGTGGAAGATTTTTATTTTCTCTGCAGAAATTAGAATTGAATTGTGTTCTTTGGTAAAATTCAGTAGAGAACATGAACTTTTCTTCACTTCATTGAGAAAATTTTAAATTGAACTAGAACTTTTTATCTTCCGTGAAAATAATCACAAGTATGGTATTAATTTTTCTATCTCCCACCAAAAAAATTAGAATTGAACTTTAAATTTCTTTATGTCTTTGTGAAATAAAGAACTGAAGTGGAAGATTTTTGTTTTCTCTGGAGAAATTAGAATTGAAGCGTGTTCTTTGGTAAAGTTCAGAAGACAACTTGAACTTTCCTTGACTTCGTTGAGAAAATTTTAAATTGAACTAGAACTTTTTATCTTCCGTGAAAATATTCACAAGTATGATATTACTTTTTCTATCTTCCACCGAAAAATTAGAATTGAACTTTAAATTTCTTTATGTCTTTGTGAAATAAAGAACTGAAGTGGAAGATTTTTGTTTTCTCTGGAGAAATTAGAATTGAAGTGTGTTCTTTGGTAAAGTTCAGAAGAGAACTTGAACTTTTCTTCACTTCGTTGAGAAAATTTTAAATTGAACTAGAACTTTTTATCTTCCTGGAAAATATTCACAAGTATGGTATTACTTTTTCTATCTTCCATCGAAAAATTTGGAATTGAACTTTAAATTTCTTTATGTCTTTGTGAAATAAAGAACTGAAGTGGAAGATTGTATTTTCTCTGGAGAAATTAGAATTGAATTTTGTTCTTTGGTAAAATTCCGAAGAGAACTTGAACTTTTTTATCTTCAATGAAAAATTTGGAACAGTATTTTAAATTTTTCATCTCTTCGAGCCAGATCTGAACTAAAGTGGAAAATTTTTATATTATTTGGAAAAATAGAAATGATCAATGACTAATTTCTTTTTCATTGAGAAAATTCAGAAGAGAACTTGAACTTTCCTTCACTTCGTTGAGAAAATTTTAAATTGAACAAGAACTTTTTATCTTCCATGAAAATATTCACAAGTATGGTATTACTTTTTCTATCTTCCACCGAAAAATTTAGAATTGAACTTTAAATTTCTTTATGTCTTTGTGAAATAAGGAACTGAAGTGGAAGATTTTTATTTTCTCTGGTGAAATTAGAATTGAATTGTGTTCTTTGGTAAAATTCAGAAGAGAACTTGAATTCTTCTTCACTTCGTTGAGAAAATTTTAAATTGAACTAGAACTTTTTATCTTCTGGGAAAATATTCACAAGTATGGTATTACTTTTTCTATCTTCCACCGAAAAATTTAGAATTGAACTTTAAATTTTTTATTGGGGAAATTAGAATTGAATTGTGTTCTTTGGTAAAATTCAGAATAGAACTCGAATATTCACGATCAAAGTATATCTTTTCCTATCTTCTATAAAAAATTTGGAACAGAACTTTAAATTTCTTCATCTCTTTGAGAAAAAAATCTGAACTGAAGTGGAAATTTTTATATTATTTGGGAAAATAGATTTGATCAATAACTTATTTCATTTTCATTGAGAAAATTCAGAATCGAAGTTGAACTTTTCTTCTTCCGGGGAAATATTTGGAACAGAACTTTAATTTTTTTCATCTCTTTGAGAAAGGTCGGAATTGAATTTAAGAAAATTTAGAATTAAAGTGAAACTTTTTATCTTCATGGAAAATAATCACAATCATAGTATAACTTTTCCTATCTTCTACGGAAAAATTTAGAAGTGTCCAACTCAGAAAAGCCCGAAATAGTAATTTACATATCCCAAATCATAAGTTTCAGACAACACACACCTATGAACGGCTAAGAAATCTAGCTCAGAAAAGCCTGAAATAGCAAACTACTCATCCCAAACTATTGGTTTCAGACAACAAACACCTATGACGGACTAAGAATCCTAGCTCTGAAAAGTCCAAATAGCAAACTACACGTCCCAAATCATAATTTTCTGACAACACACACCTATGAAAGGCTAAGAAACCTAGCTAATAAAAGCCGGAAATAGCAAATTAACCATCCCAAATCATAAGTTTCAGACAGCACTCACCTATGAACGGCTAAGAAATCCAGCTCGAAAAAGTCAAAAAATAGCAACCCACACATCCCAAATCATAAGTTTCAGACAACACACACCTATGAACGTCTAAGAAATCTAGCTCAGAAAAGCCTGAAATAGCGAACTACTCATCCCAAACTATTGGTTTCAGACAACAAACACCTATGATGGACTAAGAATCCTAGCTCTGAAAAGTCCAAATAGCAAACTACACATCCCAAATCATAATTTTCTGACAACACACACCTATGAAAGGCTAAGAAACCTAGCTAATAAAAGCCGGAAATAGCAAATTAACCATCCCAAATCATAAGTTTCAGACAGCACTCACTTATGAACGGCTAAGAAATCCAGCTCGGAAAAGTAAAAAAATAGCAACCCACACATCCCAAATCATAGGTTTCAGACAACACATACCTATGAAAGACTAAGAAATCCAACTCAGAAAAGCACGAAATAGTAATTTACATATCCCAAATCATAGGTTTCAGACAACACTCACCTATGAACGGCTAAGAAACCTAGCTCAGAAAAGTCAAAAATAGCAAACTAGTCATCCCAAACTATAGGTTTCAAACAACAAACACCTATGAAAGGCTAAGAAATCCAGCTCAGAAAAGTCAAAAGTAGCAATCCACCCATCCCAAATCATAGGTTTCAGACAACACACACCAACGAAAGACTAAAAAATCCAACTCAGAAAAGCCCGAAATAGTAATTTACATATCCCAAATCATAGGTTTCAGACAACACTCACCTATGAACGGCTAAGAAACCTAGCTCAGAAAAGTCAAAAATAGCAAACTAGTCATCCCAAACTATAGGTTTCAGATAACAAACACCTATGAAAGGCTAAGAAATCCAGCTCAGAAAAGTCAAAAGTAGCAATCCACCCATCCCAAATCATAGGTTTCAGACAACACACACCAACGAAAGACTAAGAAATCTAGCTTAGAAATGCCCGAAATAGTAATTTACGTATCCCAAATCATAGGTTTCAGACAATATTCACCTATGAAAGACTAAGAAACCTTAGCTCAGAAAAGCCTGAAATAGCGAAACTACTCATCCCAAATCATAATTTTCTGACAACACATACCTATGAATGGCTAAGAAACCTAGCTCTGAAAAGTTCAAATAGCAAACTACACATCCCAAATCTTAATTTTCTGACAACACATACCTATGAAATGCTAAGAAATCTAGCTCAGAAAAGACAAAAATAGCAAACCACTCATCCCAATCATAGGTTTCAGTCAACACACACCTATGAAAGGCTAATAAATCCAGCTCAGAAAAGTCAAAAATAGCAAACTACATATCCCAAATCATGGGTTTCAGTAAACACACACCAACGAAAGACTAGGAAACCTAGCTCAGAAAAGTCAAAAATAGCAAACTACTCATCCCAAACTATTGGTTTCAAACAACATTCACCTACGAAATACTAGAAAACCTTAGCTCAGAAAAGCCTGAAATAGCAAACTACACATCCCAAATCATAATTTTCTGACAACACATACCTATGAAAGGCTAAGAAACCTAGCTCAGAAAAGTCAAAAATAGCAAACTATACATCCCAAATCATAGGTTTCAGTCAACACACACCTACGAAAGGCTCAGAAATCCAGCTCAGAAAAGTCCAAAAAGCAAACCACTCATCCCAAATCATAGGTTTCAGACACCACACACCTATGAAAGACTAAGAAATCCAACTCAGAAAAGCCCGAAATAGTAATTTACATATCCCAAATCATAAATTTCAGACAACATTCACCTACGAAATTCTAAGAAACCTTAGCTCAGAAAAGTCTGAAATAGCCAACTACTCATCCCAAACTCGAAGTTTCAGACAACAAACACCTATGAGTGACTAAGAATCCTAGCTCTGAAAAGTCCAAAAAGCAAACTACACCTCCCAAATCATAGGTTTCAGTCAACACACCTATGAAAGGCTAAGAAATCTAGCTCAGAAAAGTCAAAAATAGCAAATTAACCATCGCAAATCATAGGTTTCAGTCAACACACACCTACGAAAGGCAAAGAAATCCAGCTCAGAAAAGTCAAAAAATAGCAACCCACACATCCCAAATCATTGGTTTCAGACACCACACACCTACGAAAGACTAAGAAATCCGGTTATGAAAAGTCAGAAATAGCAAATTACATATCCCAAATCATAAGTTTCAGTCAACACACACCTACGAAAGGCTAAGAAACCTAGCTCATAAAAGCCTGAAATAGCAAACTACTCATCCCAAACTATTGGTTTCAGACAACATTCACCTAGGAAATACTAGGAAACCTTAGCTCAGAAAAGCCTGAAATAGCAAACTATTCATCCCAAACTAGAAGTTTCAGACAACAAACGCCTATGAGAGACTAAGAATCATAGCTCTGAAAAGTCCAACTTGCAAACTACACATCCCAAATCATAAGTTTCAGTCAACACACACCTACGAAAGGCTAAGAAACCTAGCTCATAAAAGCCTGAAATGGCAAACTACTCATCCCAAATCATAATTTTCTGACAACATTCACCTACGATATACTAGGAAACCTTAGCTCAGAAAAGCCTGAAATAGCAAACTACTCATCCCAAACTAGAAGTTTCAGACAACAAACACCTATGAGAGACTAAGAATCCTGGCTCTGAAAAGCCCGAAATAGTAATTTACATATCCCAAATCATAATTTTCTGACAACATTCACCTACGATATACTAGGAAAGCCTAGCTCATAAAAATCTGAAATAGCAAACTACTCATCCCAAACTAGAAGTTTCAGACAACAAACACCTATGAGAGACTAAGAATCCTAGCTCTGAAAAGTCCAAATAGCAAACTACACATCCCAAATCATAATTTTCTGACAACACACACCTACGAAAGGCTAAGAAATCCAGCTCAGAAAAGTCAAAAAATAGCAAACCACCCATCCCAAATCATAGGTTTCAGACAACACATACCTATGAAAGACTATGAAATCCAACTCAGAAAAGTCAAAAATAGCAACCCATACACCCCAAATCATAGGTTTCAGACAACATACATCAACGAAATACGGGGGCCGGGGAGGGCCTTTGAGGGTATGGTGGGGGGGGCCCTTGAGGGCCGGGTGGTCCTTTGGGAGCCCAGGGGACCTTTGGGGACCGGGTGAGGGCCTTTGGGGGTCCGGGGGGCCCTTTGGGAGCCTGATGGTCTTTTGGGAGCCCGGTGGGCCTTTGGGGGCCCGGGGAGGGCCTTTGGGGGTCTGGGGAGGGCCTTTGGGGGTCTGTGGGCCCTTTGGGAGCTTGGGGGACCTTTGAGTACCGGGGGCTTCCTTCGGGGTTGGGGTAGGGGGATTGGAACCCTTTGGGGTTGGGGTAGGGGGATCGGAACCCTTTGGGGTTGGGGTAGGGGACCTCACGACACTGTTAAAATACAACTTGTGTATTATAACGACCACAGAGTTTCACCCTTAAATTCTCTTCTAAAATCATCTTTTAAATCATCTTTTAAAATGTCTCTAACTGTTTCGCCGAAATAATTCCATAACCTGTCTAAAACAGTTTCGCCCAAATAATCCCTAAACGTAATTTCAGCGGGTTCCTTTTGTTTGACATCTCTGCGCTGACGCATTTCAAATTATTTGGAAACCTGATTCCCACGCTAAAACAATTCATCGCTAAGATCTAAACATTCGCTCGGAGACAGTTCTCTTTAGAAATAACAAATTAATTCCCCTTTCGTGAATCAATTCTCTTTAGAAACAACAAATTAATTCCCCTTTCATGTCAATCAATCAATCGTGACATCATCTGTCATGTGTGATCTAAACTTTGCCTCGGAAACAATTCTGGTCGAACTCCAAAGACATTAATTAACTTGACGTCATCTGTCAGACATTAATTAGCTTCCCCGGAAACAATCTATTTCCTATTCCTGGATCATAACATTCGCCTCGAGCGTGCCAAAAACACACCTGGAGAAAGAGGTCGTTGACCCCATTAACCACGTGGTTCGTACCGGAGTAGCATTTCATTCTTCCCTAGCGGGCACTTGGCCAAAAACAACAACAAAAAATACTATTTCTGGATCATAACATTCTTCCCTAGCCAGCACTTGGCCAAAACACCCCTGGAGAAAGAGGTCATTGACCCCATTAACCACGTGTTCTCTCTAGGGACTCTATGCCCATATATGGAGTCCCGCTCGGACCTTTAGGGTCATCTCTACTGCTAGCTCAACAGAACTGTGCCTATAGGCTTAGTGATTTATTTGACCTGTCCCTAAATAAAAAGCCGGTCATTACTCAGAAATGAATGAAAATTTCAAAAAAAGATCATTTTTTGTAGGTACGATATATGGTATTATAAACTAAGTTTGTTTTCAGTTCAAAAATTTTGGGAAGAATCACCAGAATTCTCTTAGAAAACTATTTTTATTTGTCTTTCTTCCTCTTTGGAATTCACAATCTTACGTATGGAGAGAATATTACGGTGGAATTGTGAAAGAATAATTTGAATAAGTAAGTATAACAATAAGTAATCCTTCTTTTATTATGCAACTTTGAGTGGTTCCAGAACCACGTGCCTACACTTCTCCTACCACTAAGTGGTAGGGGGTTAGGGTCAGGGACGTAATTTGCTATGGGGCAGAGGGGGACACTTCCCCTCCATGACCTCAGTTTTTCTCCAGACCCCAGTTTACCTTCCTTCCTCCCAACTTAAATTTAGTTTCTCCAAAAATGTTGTCAAAACTAAGATAAGCCTGCATAATTCAAGCATCCACTGAAACAGGTAATTTTTCTTTAGTACATCTTTACCTTTTTTATTACTATACGGCTCGTTTTTCAGTTTCCTCTGTCATTTTCACTTAATTTGGCAACATTGCCTCTAATTTTGACCCCACCCCACAGCATTTTACACAAAATTACGCCACTCGTTGGGGTATGGATTTAATGATCTACTCAGAATGTCGTTGCAAACCATGGACTGGATGACCTCTATTCCCTTTTGAATCAAAATGCTTGACCAAATACCTTCCTGGGGGTGGCCGGTGTTTACCCCCCCCCCTCCCCCGGAGATTACCCCCTTCGTCAAATACCCCCTCCCCCCCCGGTAAATCCCACCCGGAAAACACCCCCGCATGGAAGATAAGGCTTTCCAAATTTGAGAGTTTTATTTGAGTTTTATTTTTTCTATTTCCGCAGTGGGAAGGAAATTGGTACTTGTGTATTATGCACCACTCACTCAAGTTTACGCTGTGTAAAACTCGAGAACAAACCGGTTTCTTTGTTAGTTTTTTTTCAGCTTAGCGCGAGACAACACAAAGAGAAGTGACAGAATATATGGGATATATATAATTTGAGCTATATATTTACACACAGAGGGGGGGGGAGGGTAAAGTATTTGAACAGTTTGAAGTCAGAAAACAATTCTGTCTAGGTATGGCTACTACAAAATTACAAAAGAATAGCGAGGTAAAAGTCCCAGCATAAAGCAAATGTAATGTTTCATTTAAGTGTTTTATCCAAGTGTTAAGTGTTTCTTTTTTTTCATTGACCGTTTTCCCAAGTATCAAGTACTATTATTAGGTTAATGTATTGTTTCATTTTAGTGTTTTATGATGATCGCTGATCAAAGCTTATGTCATTTGTGCCTTTCATTTATGTTATTTTACTATTAAAGTAAAATAAAATATATTTGGCTTTAAAATACACTTCTCTATCTATATCTAATATGCAGAATACTTGTACCAAACACATTTTGCATGCAGACCCGCTATACTTTACCCCCGCCCCCCCTAATATGCAAATCTATAGACCAAATTTATTTCTAAAGTAACGAAGAAACTAGCGTAAAAACTGGTGTGTTCTCGAATTTTATACAGCGTGAAGTTGAGTGAGTGCCGCATAATACACAAGTACCAAAATTCCTCCCCCCTACGGAAATAATAAAAATAACTCAAACAAAATTCTCAAATTTGGAAAGCCTTATTTTCCATGCTGGGGGGGGGTATTTTCCGGGAGCGGGTATTTACCAAAGGGTATTTTACGCGGGGGGTGGTAGTTTCCGGGGGAGGAGGGTATTTTCCGCGTTTTTTTTTTTTTTGGGGGGGGGGGGGTATTTTCCGGAGGGGTAAACGCCTAGAACCCTTCCTGGGACATGCGTTAAAAAATGAGTTCATCACATTTACAAAAACAGTGAAAATACCTGAAAATGATCGTATAGAAGGGAGAAAACAATGATTGAAAAAAGGAGGAGGAGTCGAACGTAAGCCACTCTAATTGAATGTCGAACGCTTTACCAACAGAACCAAACCAATAATAATATAAATTGATATATTAATGATAGTTCTTTAATTGCGTAGCTTATTAGGTGGAGGAACATACAGGAGATGTTCTTGAAAACCTCCGGTTAAATGTTTTGGACCATAATTATTACAATGATGATATCGTTTTATACTTCCAAGCTTTTCTCTTAAGAAGTGACATAAAAAATGTTGATTTTAGTGCTATATCACACTTATGGATAGCAGAATTGAGACAAATCACGTAGATATGAAAAATAGCTTTCAAATGAGCCATTAAACGTCACTCTAAAAAGTTCTGCAGTCCACTAGTCCCAGCTTGTCCACTTGAGACATGGCACCAAAAGTGCCGTTTTTAGTGCCATTTGGAATTTGCTGATGGTGGAATTTATAGGAAGGACGCAGAAAGGGGTGTAATTTGTTATGGGGCAGGGGTCAACTGCCTCCTCTAGAACCAGGTTCCCCCCCCCCCCAACCCAAACCTAAAAATGATCCCAGCAGAAATTTAGTTTCTGCAAATAATCTTGTTAAAACTAAGATAAGCCTGCATAATCCAAATATCCAGAGAAACAGGTCAGTTTTCTTTAGTATGCCTTTGTCTGCATGGTAATATATGGCTCATTTTTCAGTTTTAACTATAATTTTCACTTGATTTGGGAAAATTGGCCCCAACTATTTTGAGATAGCCATTTTGTTCAACATAGTTCAAATGTCAAATATCTTTGGTTTTGGTGATGATGTGACCCTCCATAGTCCCCGGGGAAATGGTTGCACACTGTATCGGTATCGGATGTATTTATATCACGCGTATCGGTATCGGTGTGCGCATTTGGCACAAAACAGGCCACTCTGGAGACGACTGACGGCGCTGACGTCTGGTTCCCACTACGCTGGCGACGCTGCCGAGCAAGAGCTTTAAGTCAAGTAAGTCAAAGTATCGGTATGAGCGTATTGTTATCGGGCATATTGTTATCGCATGTGTCTAGACAGATTTTTAATAACTCATATAAGAGATATTACTCATATCTACGTCCAGTGGCGCAATTTCGTCAAAATCCTGGTGGGAGGGGGGGGGGTCAAAGTTAGAGCTAATTTTCCCAAATCAAGCGAAAATGATAGTGAGAACTGAAAAATGAGTTATAGATTACCATAGAGGCAAAGATATACTAAAGAAAACTGACCTGTTTCTCTGGATACTTGAATTACGCAGGTTTATCTTAGTTTTGACAAGGTTTTTTGGCAAAAAAAATTTCTGCTGAGGGAGGGCAAAATGAGGTCGGGGGGGGATGAAACTTTCGTCTGGAGGAGGCAGTCCCCCCCTACCCCATAAAAATTAAACCCTTTTCTACGTCCTTCCAATAAATAACACCATAAGCAAGTTCCAACTGGCACTAAAAACGGCACTTTTTGTGCAATGTCTCAAGTGAAAAAGCTCGGGCTAGTGGGCTACCAGTAATTTTTATACTGACGTTTAATGGCTCATTTGAAGGCTATTTTTCATATCTACGTGATGTGTATCAATTCTACCATCCGTAAGTGTAATATAGCACTAAAAACAACACCTTTGGTGTCACTTCTTAAGTAGAAAAGCTTGGAAGTATAAAACGATATCATCATCGTAATAATTATGGTCCAAAACCCTTAGCCGGAGATTTTCAAGAACACCTCCAGTGTGATCCTCCTCCAAGCCCCCTTAATAAGCTACTTAATTAAGGTAAAACCACTAATATATCAAATTAGATAATAAGAGGTCTGGTTCTGTTGGTAAAGCGTTCGACTTCAAATTAGAGTGGTTTGCGTTCGACTCCCTCTTGGATGTTTCTTTTCAATCATGGTTTTCTCCCTTCCATATGACCATTTTCAGATAATTTCACTGTTCTTGTAAATGTGATGCACTCATTTTTTCACGCATGTCCCAGGAAGGTATTTGGTCAAGCATTTTGATTCAAAAGGGAATAGAGGTCAACCAGTCCATGGTTTGCAACGACATTCTGAGTAGATCACCAAATCCATACCCCAACGAGTTGCTTAATTTTTTCAAATCATGTGGGGGGGATTATAATCAAGTGAAAATGACAGAGAAAACTGAAATTCGAGCCGGTATAGCAATAAAAAAGGTGAAGAAGTGCTAAAGAAAAATGAACTGTTTCAGTGGATGCTTAAATTATGCAGGCTTATCTTAGTTTCGACAACATTTTTGGAGAAACTAAATTTCAGCTGGGAGGGGGGGGATGAACTGGGGTCTGGAGGAAAACTGAGGTCTGGGAGGGGAAGTTGCTCCCTCTGCCCCATAGCAAATTACGCCACTGGCCCCAACACCATACCACTTAGTGGTAGGAGAAGTGTAGGCATGTGGTTCTGGAACCACTTGAAGTTGTGTATTAAAAGAAGGATTACTTATTGTTATACTTACTTATTCAAATTATTTACTTGACAATTCCACCGGTATTGTAAGCTTAGTTTATAATACCACATATCTTACCTACACAAGAAATGATGTTTTTTTGAAATTTCCATTCATTTCTGAGTAATGAGTGTTTTTTTTATTTAGGGACAGGTCAAATAAATCCTTAAGCCTAAGGGTACATTTCTGTTGAGCTAGCAAAATTTTCCACAAGTATGTCGATACATAAACCTGTCCGCCCAGCTAACCTTTTGTGTCGTAGCTACTTGCCTGGAGCTACATTCTTAAGTGCTACTAAATTTAGTTTTTTAAAACAAAGAATTAAAGATCTATTTCTTCTTTTTTGTTATTTTTTTTTTTACAAAAAGAAACGACACTATGTTTTAATTTTATTTTCCACTTTAAACTTATTTTTTGCTTCAATTCTTGTAGGGCTTCTTAGTTCTGCTCCTTAATAAGGGCTGAGGTGTCTTATCTCCCCTAAATTGGAGGTGATTAGAAATTATATTAAAAATAAGTTTTGGACTGAAACTAAGGACCAACATTAAAACTTAAAACAAACAGAAATGATACCGTATAAATATAAGAGGTCATAGCAGTGTTGTTTCTAAATTAAATTTTAATCAAAACGGGCATAGATTAATTAAAAAAACGAAGTTTTTCCGAGGTAAGTAAAGAGCGAAGTTGAAACTTAAAACAAACAAAAATTATTACTTCACAGCCTATCTAACATATATATCAATAAAGCTAATGCAAATAAATCAACTGGTGATATTTCCCTATGTTTGTAAAATCACAAAAAAGTAGCGCTTTACTGAAAACAAAAAAACAATATAGGAGTTTTGGTACGGTAAAGATTGTCGCTTTATTTATTTTTTCGTTTAATTTGGCATCACTTCTGCACAATGAGCTCAGTACAATGATTGACTTTAGTTTTGGATCTTAAAAGGACATTTCATGATTATTTTGTAGACAAGTTCGAAGTGTCACAACAGACTCGCTTAAGAATTTGTATCACAACTTAAAACTCTCCGTTTTATAGAGAGAAATTAAATAAAAAAAACAAGTTTTTTAAACTGAAAGTAAGGAGCGACAATAAAACTTAAAACGAACAGAAATTATTCCGTATATGAAAGGGGCTGTCCCCTCCTCAACGCCTCGCTCTTTACGCTAAAGTTTTTTATTGTTTTAAAAAATAAAGTTGTGAGACAGAGTCAAACTTTAGCGTAAAGAGCGAGGCGTTGAGGAGGGGACAGCCCCTTTCATATACGGAATAATTTCTGTTCGTTTTAAGTTTTATTGTCGCTCCTTACTTTCAGTTTAAAAAACTTGTTTTTTTTATTTAATTTTTGAACGTTTTTGAATAAATGCAGGTTTTGATCTTGGCTCACCGTACATGAATAATTAAAACAAAATTTTTATATTAATTTACTTTTATTTAGTTAAATGGCTTTCTCGAAACTTGTTTAATTATATTTACGAACGTTTTTATTAGTAATAAATATACGTAACTTACGAATTAACTTACGTAACGAACTTCTATATTCATATAAATTAATTTGTTTATTAGGGGGTTCGCCCCCCAGTCAATACCTTGCTCTTTAAGCGAAAGTTCGAATTTTGTTCCAATTCTTTAAAAATGACCGCTTAATCACAAAGGCCGTTAATTAGAATAAATAGCTCTTATGAAAGTACTAAAAAATCTTTGGCTTAAAGAGCGAGGTATTGACTACGGGGTGAACCCAATCATATATGTAATATTTTCTGTTCGTTTGAAGTTTCGATGTTGCTGCTATTGCAGTTGAAATAGTTGTTTTTTTTTATATTAAATTTCTGATCTTGCTTTAAATAATGCTGGGAAGTCCGGCGTCCCCTTCATAGCAATGTCCCTTCCCCCATGAAAACTTCCTTCATGGAAAGATCCTCCCACATAACCCCCGAACCCCCCCCCCCCCCACTACCAGGAAAAATCTCCCCTGAAAACGTCTGTATACTTCCAAATAACCAATACTATATGTTAACATTGGGTAAAGTTCATAACTTTCAGCCCTCCCCCCGGGAATTTCGGGGGATTAAGTCATCCTAAAAGACATACTTATTATATTTTCGAACATGCTGAACAAAATGGCTATCTCAAAATTTTGATCAGGTGACTTTGGGAAAAATATGAGCGTGGGAGGGGGCCTAGTTGCCCTCCATTTTTTTTGGTCACTTAAAAAGGGCACTAGAACTTTTAATTTCCATTCCAATGAGAGTAGAAATGGGGGTCCGACTCGTGACATGACCACGTGGTTTATGGTCCTAATATGGGCAAAGAGTCCCTAGGGGAGATGGATTTCTGAGAAATTGATTGCGTAATCAAAGTGTGTCAATGACCTCTTTTTCCAAGGTCGATTTATTTGATGTTTCTATGTGTAATAACCTAACCGGGACGAAGGTTGCACATGCGCATTGAATTCTAACGGGAACAATGTTATTGATCTAGGACTCGAGGGGGAGGTGAATTTCCGAGAACTTGATTTACATAATCGCTAGGGGAAATTACTGATTCACGAAGGGGAAATTAAGAAACAAACATGGCTTCATTGTTGTTTGGCTAGCCTGGCCTGAGAACTTGATTTACATAAACGCTAGGGGAAATTATTGATTCACGAAGGGGAAATTAAGAAACAAACATGGCTTCATTGTTGTTTGGCTAGCCTGGCCTGAGAACTTGATTTACATAATCGCTAGGGGAAATTATTGATTCACGAAGGGGAAATTAAGAAACATTAAGGCTTCTTTAATCTTAGGTCTGAGGGATAAACGTTCATTAGGTCAGAGAGAAAAATTAATATTCTATTTTTAAATAGGGCTTCATTAATCTATAGTGTCATGAATTATAAATGACATCACTTGTTATCTTGGAATTATGTGGGAGTCTAAAGAGATAGAAATTCTATTTTTAAATACGGCTTCACGGAGCTTTAATTCGGAGAGATAAATTGATATTCTAACGAAACCATAATAGTTTAGCTAGGAAAATTTATGAGATGAAGAGATTAACGTAGGAAAGGGTTTCCTAGAAATTTGAAATGTGAAAGCACTGAGATGCCAAACAAAAGGAACACGATGAAATTACTTTTAGGGATTATTTGGGCGAAACGGTTTTAGACAGCTTATGGAATTATTTCGGCGAAACCGTTAGAGACGTTGATTTAAAAGATGATTTTTGAGTGTGGTCGTTATAATACAGAAGTTCCATTGAACAGTGTTGTGAGGTCCCCTACCACAACCCCAAAGAGCCTCGATCGCCCTACCCCGATCCAAAGGGTTCCAATCCCCCTACCCCAACCCCGAAGGAAGCCACCGGTCCTCAAAGGTCCACTGGGCTCCCAAAGGACCCCCGGCCCTCAAGGTTCCCCCAGACCCCCCCCCCCCCCGGGCCCCAAAGGGCCCCGCCCCTCCTCCCCCCTCCCCTCCTCCTCCTCCTCCTCCTCCTCCCCCTCCTCCTCCTCCTCCTCCTCCCCTCCCCTCCCCTCCCCTCCTCCTCCTCCTCCTCCTCCCCTCCCCTCCTCCCCTCCCCTTCCCTCCCCCATTTTTATATTTTTTTTGTGCATTGAGACACAGAACGACCCCCCCGGCCCCTCCCCCCTCCAAAGGTCTGATTTTTCAAAGTTCATTTTGAATTTCCTTCGTTGAAATGCAAGAGTTGGAATGTTTCAGTAGTGTTTGGTTGTGGTTTACCTTGTCACAGTTACATTTTCTTGATTTTTCAAAGTTCATTTTGAATTTCTTTCGTTGAAATGCAAGAGTTGGAATATTTCAGTAGTGTTTGGTTGTGATTTACCTTGTCACAGTTACATTTTCTTGATTTTTCAAAGTTCATTTTGAATTTCCTTCGTTGAAATGCAAGAGTTGGAATGTTTCAGTAGTGTTTGGTTGTGGTTTACCTTGTCACAGTTACATTTTCTTGATTTTTCAAAGTTCATTTTGAATTTCTTTCGTTGGAATGCAAGAGTTGGAATATTTCAGTAGTGTTTGCTTGTGGTTTACCTTGTCACAGTTACATTTTCTTGATTTTTCAAAGTTCATTTTGAATTTCTTTCATTGAAATGCAAGAGTTGGAATATTTTAGTAGTGTTTGGTTTACCTTGTCACAGTTACATTTTCTTGATTTTTCAAAGTTCATTTTGAATTTCTTTCATTGAAATGCAAGAGTTGGAATATTTCAGTAGTGTGTTGTTGTAGTTTACCTTGTCACAGTTACATTTTCTTGATTTTTCAAAGTTCATTTTGAATTTCTTTTGTTGAAATGCAAGAGTTGGAATATTTCAATAGTGTGTTGTTGTAGTTTACCTTGACACAATTACATTTTCTGGATTTTTCAAAGTTCATTTTGAATTTCTTTTGTTGAAATGCAAGAGTTGGAATATTTCAGTAGTGTTTGATTGTGGTTTACCTTGTCACAGTTACATTTTCTTGATTTTTCAAAGTTTATTTCGAATTTCTTTCGTTGAAATGCAAGAGTTGGAATATTTCAGTAGTGTTTGGTTGTGGTTTACTCTGTCACAGTTACATTTTCTTGATTTTTCAAAGTTCATTTCGAATTTCTTTCGTTGAAATGCAAGAGTTGGAATATTTCAGTAGTGTTTAGTTGTGGTTTACCTTGTCACAGTTACATTTTCTGGATTTTTCAAAGTTCATTTTGAATTTCCTTCGTTGAAATGCAAGAGTTGGAATATTTCAGTAGTGTTTGGTTGTGGTTTACCTTGTCACAGTTACATTTTCCTGATTTTTCAAAGTTCATTTTGAATTTCTTTCATTGAAATGCAAGAGTTGGAATATTTCAGTAGTGTTTGGTTATGGTTTACCTTGTCACAGTTACATCTTCTTGATTTTTCAAAGTTCATTTTGAATTTCTTTCGTTGAAATGCAAGAGTTGGAATATTTCAGTAGTGTTTGGTTGTGGTTTACCTTGTCACAGTTACATTTTCTTGATTTTTCAAAGTTCATTTCGAATTTTATTCGTTGAAATGCAAGAGTTGGAATATTTCAGTAGTGTTTGGTTGTGGTTTACCTTGTCACAGTTACATTTTCATGATTTTTCAAAGTTCATTTTGATTTTCTTTCATTGAAATGCAAGAGTTGGAATATTTCAGTAGTGTTTGGTTGTGGTTTACCTTGTCACAGTTACATCTTCTTGATTTTTCAAAGTTCATTTTGAATTTCTTTCGTTGAAATGCAAGAGTTGGAATATTTCAGTAGTGTTTGGTTGTGGTTTACCTTGTCACAGTTACATTTTCTTGATTTTTCAAAGTTCATTTCGAATTTCTTTCGTTGAAATGCAAGAGTTGGAATATTTCAGTAGTGTTTGGTTGTGGTTTACCTTGTCACAGTTACATTTTCCTGATTTTTCAAAGTTCATTTTGAATTTCTTTCATTGAAATGCAAGAGTTGGATTATTTCAGTAGTGTTTGGTTGTGGTTTACTTTGTCACAGTTACATCTTCTTGATTTTTCAAAGTTCATTTTGAATTTCTTTCGTTGAAATGCAAGAGTTGGAATATTTCAGTAGTGTTTGGTTGTGATTTACCTTGTCACAGTTACATTTTCTTGATTTTTCAAAGTTCATTTTGAATTTCTTTCGTTGAAATGCAAGAGTTGGAATATTTCAGTAGTGTTTGGTTATAGTTTACCTTGTCACAGTTACATTTTCTTGATTTTTCAAATTCATTTTGAATTTCTATCGTTGAAATGCAAGAGTTGGAATATTTCAGTAGTATTTGGTTGTCGTTTACCATGTCACAGTTACATTTTCTTGATTTTTCAAACTTCCTTTTGAATTTCTTTCGTTGAAATGCAAGAGTTGGAATATTTCAGTAGTGTTCGGTTGTGGTTTACCTTGTCACAGTTACATTTTCTTGATTTTTCAAAGTTCATTTTGAATTTCTTTCGTTGAAATGCAAGAGTTGGAATATTTCAGCAGTGTTTGGTTATAGTTTACCTTGTCACAGTTACATTTTCTTGATTTTTCAAATTCATTTTGAATTTCTATCGTTGAAATGCAAGAGTTGGAATATTTCAGTAGTGTTTGGTTGTCGTTTACCATGTCACAGTTACATTTTCTTGATTTTTCAAACTTCCTTTTGAATTTCTTTCGTTGAAATGCAAGAGTTGGAATATTTCAGTAGTGTTCGGTTGTGGTTTACCTTGTCACAGTTACATTTTCTTGATTTTTCAAAGTTCATTTTGAATTTTTTTCGTTGAAATGCAAGAGTTGGAATATTTCAGTAGTGTTTGGTTGTGGTTTACCTTGTCAAAGTTACATTTTCTTGATTTTTCATAATTCATTTTGAATTTCTATCGTTGAAATGCAAGAGTTGGAATATTTCAGTAGTGTTTGGTTGTGGTTTACCATGTTACAGTTACATTTTCTTGATTTTCCAAAGTTCATTTTGAATTTCTTTCGTTGAAATGCAAGAGTTGGAATATTCCAGTAGTGTTTGGTTGTGGTTTACCTTGTCACAGTTACATTTTCCTGATTTTTCAAAGTTTATTTTGAATTTCTTTCACTGAAATGCAAGAGTTGGAATATTTCAGTAGTGTTTGGTTGTGGTTTACCTTGTCACAGTTACATTTTCTTGATTTTTAAAAGTTCATTTTGAATTTCTGTCATTGAAATGCAAGAGTTGGAATATTTCAGTAGTGTTTGGTTGTGGTTTACCTTGTCACAGTTACATTTTCATGATTTTTCAAAGTTCATTTTGAATTTCTTTCGTTGAAATGCAAGAGTTGGAAATATTTCAGTAGTGTATGGTTATGGTTTACCTTGTCACAGTTACATTTTCCTGATTTTTCAAAGTTTATTTTGAATTTCTTTCGTTGAAATGCAACAGTTGGAATATTTCAGTAGTGTTTGGTTGTGGTTTACCTTGTCACAGTTACATTTTCTTGATTTTTCAAAGTTCATTTTGAATTTCTTTCATTGAAATGCAAGAGTTGGAATATTTCAGTAGTGTTTGGTTGTGGTTTACCTTGTCACAGTTACATTTTCTTGATTTTTCAAAGTTCATTTTGAATTTCTTTCGTTGAAATGCAAGAGTTGGAATATTTCAGTAGTGTATGGTTATGGTATACCTTGTCACAGTTACATTTTCTTGATTTTTCAATGTTCATTTTGAATTTCTTTCGTTGAAATGCAAGAGTTGGAATATTTCAGTAGTGTTTGGGTGTGGTTTACCTTGTCACAGTTACATTTTCTTGATTTTTCAAAGTTCATTTTGAATTTCTTTCGTTGAAATGCAAGAGTTGGAATATTTCAGTAGTGTTTGGTTCTGGTTTACCTTGTCACAGTTACATTTTCATGATTTTTCAAAGTTCATTTGGAATTTCTTTCGTTGAAATGCAAGAGTTGGAATATTTCAGTAGTGTTTGGTTGTGGTTTACCATGTCAAAGTTACATTTTCTTGATTTTTCAAAGTACATTTTGAATTTCTTTCGTTGAAATGCAAGAGTTGGAATATTTCAGTAGTGTTTGGTTGTGGTTTACCTTGTCACAGTTACATTTTCTTGATTTTTCAAAGCTCATTTTGAATTTCTTTCGTTGAAAAGCAAGAGTTGGAATATTTCAGTAGTGTTTGCTTGTGGTTTACCTTGTCACAGTTACATTTTCTTGATTTTTCAAAGTTCATTTTGAATTTCTTTCGTTGAAATGCAAGAGTTGGAATATTTCAGTAGTGTCTGGTTATGGTTTACCTTGTCACAGTTGCATTTTCTTGATTTTTCAAAGTTCATTTTGAATTTCATTCGTTGAAATGCAAGAGTTGGAATATTTCAGTAGTGTTTGGTTGTGGTTTACCTTGCCACAGTTACATTTTCATGATTTTTCAAAGTTCATTTTGAATTTCTTTCGTTGAAATGCAAGAGTTGGAATATTTCAGTAGTGTTTGGTTGTGGTTTACCTTGTCACAGTTACATTTTCTTGATTTTTCAAAGTTCATTTTGAATTTCTATCGTTGAAATGCAAGAGTTGGAATATTTCAGTAGTGTTTGGTCGTGGTTTACCTTGTCACAGTTACATTTTCTTGATTTTTCAAAGTTCATTTTGAATTTCTTTCATTGAAATAAAAGAGTTGGAATATTTCAGTAGCGTTTGGTTATGGTTTAACTTGTCACAGTTACATTTTCTTGATTTTTCAAAGTTCATTTGAATTTCTTTCGTTGAAATGCAAGAGTTGGAATATTTCAGTAGTGTTTGGTTGTGGTTTACCTTGTCAAAGTTACATTTTCTTGATTTTTCAAAGTTCATTTTGAATTTCTTTCGTTGAAATGCAAGAGTTGGAATATTTCAGTAGTGTTTGGTTGTGGTTTACCTTGTCACAGTTACATTTTCTTGATTTTTCAAAGTTCATTTTGAATTTCTTTCGTTGAAAAGCAAGAGTTGGAATATTTCAGTAGTGTTTGCTTGTGCTTTACCTTGTCACAGTTACATTTTCTTGATTTTTCAAAGTTCATTTGAATTTCTTTCGTTGAAATGCAAGAGTTGGAATATTTCAGTAGTGTCTGGTTATGGTTTACCTTGTCACAGTTACATTTTCTTGATTTTTCAAAGTTCATTTTGAATTTCTTTCATTGAAATGCAAGAGTTGGAATATTTCAGAAGTGTTTGGTTGTGGTTTACCTTGTCACAGTTGCATTTTCTTGATTTTTCAAAGTTCATTTTGAATTTCTTTCGTTGAAATGCAAGAGTTGGAATATTTCAGTAGTGTTTGGTCGTGGTTTACCTTGTCACAGTTACATTTTCGTGATTTTTCAAAGTTCATTTTGAATTTCTTTCGTTGAAATGCAAGAGTTAGACTATTTCAGTAGTGTTTGCTTGTGGTTTACCTTGTCACAGTTACATTTTCTTGATTTTTCAAAGCTCATTTTGAATTTCTTTCGTTGAAAAGCAAGAGTTGGAATATATCAGTAGTGTTTGCTTATGGTTTACCTTGTCACAGTTACATTTTCTTGATTTTTCGAAGTTCATTTGAATTTCTTTCGTTGAAATGCAAGAGTTGGAATATTTCAGAAGTGTTTGGTTGTGGTTTACCTTGTCACAGTTACATTTTCTTGATTTTTCAAAGTTCATTTTGAATTTTTTTCCTTGAAATGCAAGAGTCGGAATATTTCAGTAGTGTTTGGTTGTGGTTTACCTTGTCACAGTTACATTTTCTAGATTTTTCAAAGTTCATTCTGAATTTCTTTCATTGAAATGCAAGAGTTGGAATATTTCAGTAGTGTTTGGTTGTGGTTTACCTTGTCACAGTTACATTTTCTTGATTTTTCAAAGTTCATTTTGAATTTCTTTCGTTGAAATGCAAGAGTTGGAATATTTCAGTAGTGTATGGTTATGGTTTACCTTTTATTAGTTACATTTTCATGATTTTTCAATGTTCATTTTGAATTTCTTTCGTTCAAATGCAAGAGTTGGAATATTTCAGTAGTGTTTGGTTGTGGTTTACCTTGTCACAGTTACATTTTCTTGATTTTTCAAAGTTCATTTTGAATTTCTTTCGTTGAAATGCAAGAGTTGGAATATTTCAGCAGTGTTTGGTTGTGGTTTACCTTGTCACAGTTACATTTTCTTGATTTTTCAAAGTTCATTTTGATTTTCATTCGTTGAAATGCAAGAGTTGGAATATTTCAGTAGTGTTTGGTTGTGGTTTACCTTGTCACAGTTACATTTTCATGATTTTTCAAAGTTCATTTTGAATTTCTTTCGTTGAAATGCAAGAGTTGGAATATTTCAGCAGTGTTTGGTTGTGGTTTACCTTGTCACAGTTACATTTTCTTGATTTTTCAAAGTTTATTTTGAATTTCTTTCGTTGAAATGCAAGAGTTGGAATATTTCAGTAGTGTTTGGTCGTGGTTTACCTTGTCACAGTTACATTTTCTTGATTTTTCAAAGTTCATTTTGAATTTCTTTCGTTGAAATGCAAGAGTTGGAATATTTCAGTAGCGATCGGTTGTGGTTTAACTTGTCACAGTTACATTTTCTTGATTTTCAAAGTTCATTTTGAATTTCTTTCGTTGAAATGCAAGAGTTGGAATATTTCAGTAGTGTTTGGTTTCTTTCATTGAAAAGCAAGAGTTGGAATATTTCAGTAGTGTTTGCTTGTGGTTTACCTTGTTACAGTTACATTTTCTTGATTTTTCAAAGTTCATTTGAATTTCTTTCGTTGAAATGCAAGAGTTGGTCCTTTTCCGGTGAGTATGGTTAGGTTAGACTAGATTAAGTTAGGTTAGATTAGGTTAGGTTAGGTTAGCCTACGTACGCTTCACTTAGGTTAGCTTAGGCTAGGTGAGAGACATGCGAAAAGTTAGGTGTATGATTAGGTTAGGTTAGGTTAGATTAATTTAGGTTAGGTTAAGTTAGGTTAGGCTAGGTTAGCCTACGTACGCGCGCGTACGTAGGCTAACCTAGCCTAACCTAACTTAACCTAACCTAATCATACACCTAACTTTTCGCATGTCTCTCACCTAACCTAAGCTAACCTAAGTGAAGCGTACGTAGGCTAACCTAACCTAACCTAATCTAACCTAACTTAATCTAGTCTAACCTAACCATACTCACCGGAAAAGGACCAACTCTTGCATTTCAACGAAAGAAATTCAAATGAACTTTGAAAAATCAAGAAAATGTAACTGTGACAAGGTAAACCACAAGCAAACACTACTGAAATATTCCAACTCTTGCTTTTCAATGAAAGAAACCAAACACTACTGAAATATTCCAACTCTTGCATTTCAACGAAAGAAATTCAAAATGAACTTTGAAAAATCAAGAAAATGTAACTGTGACAAGTTAAACCACAACCGATCGCTACTGAAATATTCCAACTCTTGCATTTCAACGAAAGAAATTCAAAATGAACTTTGAAAAATCAAGAAAATGTAACTGTGACAAGGTAAACCACGACCAAACACTACTGAAATATTCCAACTCTTGCATTTCAACGAAAGAAATTCAAAATAAACTTTGAAAAATCAAGAAAATGTAACTGTGACAAGGTAAACCACAACCAAACACTGCTGAAATATTCCAACTCTTGCATTTCAACGAAAGAAATTCAAAATGAACTTTGAAAAATCATGAAAATGTAACTGTGACAAGGTAAACCACAACCAAACACTACTGAAATATTCCAACTCTTGCATTTCAACGAATGAAAATCAAAATGAACTTTGAAAAATCAAGAAAATGTAACTGTGACAAGGTAAACCATAACCAAACACTGCTGAAATATTCCAACTCTTGCATTTCAACGAAAGAAATTCAAAATGAACTTTGAAAAATCAAGAAAATGTAACTGTGACAAGGTAAACCACAACCAAACACTACTGAAATATTCCAACTCTTGCATTTGAACGAAAGAAATTCAAAATGAACATTGAAAAATCATGAAAATGTAACTGTTAAAAGGTAAACCATAACCATACACTACTGAAATATTCCAACTCTTGCATTTCAACGAAAGAAATTCAAAATGAACTTTGAAAAATCAAGAAAATGTAACTGTGACAAGGTAAACCACAACCAAACACTACTGAAATATTCCAACTCTTGCATTTCAATGAAAGAAATTCAGAATGAACTTTGAAAAATCTAGAAAATGTAACTGTGACAAGGTAAACCACAACCAAACACTACTGAAATATTCCAACTATTGCATTTCAAGGAAAAAAATTCAAAATGAACTTTGAAAAATCAAGAAAATGTAACTGTGACAAGGTAAACCACAACCAAACACTACTGAAATATTCCAACTCTTGCATTTCAACGAAAGAAATTCAAATGAACTTCGAAAAATCAAGAAAATGTAACTGTGACAAGGTAAACCATAAGCAAACACTACTGAAATATTCCAATTCTTGCTTTTCAACGAAAGAAATTCAAAATGAGCTTTGAAAAATCAAGAAAATGTAACTGTGACAAGGTAAACCACAAGCAAACACTACTGAAATAGTCCAACTCTTGCATTTCAACGAAAGAAATTCAAAATGAACTTTGAAAAATCACGAAAATGTAACTGTGACAAGGTAAACCACGACCAAACACTACTGAAATATTCCAACTCTTGCATTTCAACGAAAGAAATTCAAAATGAACTTTGAAAAATCAAGAAAATGCAACTGTGACAAGGTAAACCACAACCAAACACTTCTGAAATATTCCAACTCTTGCATTTCAATGAAAGAAATTCAAAATGAACTTTGAAAAATCAAGAAAATGTAACTGTGACAAGGTAAACCATAACCAGACACTACTGAAATATTCCAACTCTTGCATTTCAACGAAAGAAATTCAAATGAACTTTGAAAAATCAAGAAAATGTAACTGTGACAAGGTAAAGCACAAGCAAACACTACTGAAATATTCCAACTCTTGCTTTTCAACGAAAGAAATTCAAAATGAACTTTGAAAAATCAAGAAAATGTAACTGTGACAAGGTAAACCACAACCAAACACTACTGAAATATTCCAACTCTTGCATTTCAACGAAAGAAATTCAAAATGAACTTTGAAAAATCAAGAAAATGTAACTTTGACAAGGTAAACCACAACCAAACACTACTGAAATATTCCAACTCTTGCATTTCAACGAAAGAAATTCAAATGAACTTTGAAAAATCAAGAAAATGTAACTGTGACAAGTTAAACCATAACCAAACGCTACTGAAATATTCCAACTCTTGCATTTCAATGAAAGAAATTCAAAATGAACTTTGAAAAATCAAGAAAATGTAACTGTGACAAGGTAAACCACGACCAAACACTACTGAAATATTCCAACTCTTGCATTTCAACGATAGAAATTCAAAATGAACTTTGAAAAATCAAGAAAATGTAACTGTGACAAGGTAAACCACAACCAAACACTGCTGAAATATTCCAACTCTTGCATTTCAACGAAAGAAATTCAAAATGAACTTTGAAAAATCATGAAAATGTAACTGTGGCAAGGTAAACCACAACCAAACACTACTGAAATATTCCAACTCTTGCACTTCAACGAATGAAATTCAAAATGAACTTTGAAAAATCAAGAAAATGCAACTGTGACAAAGTAAACCATAACCAGACACTACTGAAATATTCCAACTCTTGCATTTCAACGAAAGAAATTCAAAATGAACTTTGAAAAATCAAGAAAATGTAACTGTGACAAGGTAAACCACAAGCAAACACTACTGAAATATTCCAACTCTTGCTTTTCAACGAAAGAAATTCAAATGAGCTTTGAAAAATCAAGAAAATGTAACTGTGACAAGGTAAACCACAACCAAACACTACTGAAATATTCCAACTCTTGCATTTCAACGAAAGAAATTCAAAATGAACTTTGAAAAATCAAGAAAATGTAACTTTGACATGGTAAACCACAACCAAACACTACTGAAATATTCCAACTCTTGCATTTCAACGAAAGAAATTCCAAATGAACTTTGAAAAATCATGAAAATGTAACTGTGACAAGGTAAACCACAACCAAACACTACTGAAATATTCCAACTCTTGCATTTCAACGAAAGAAATTCAAAATGAACTTTAAAAAATCAAGAAAATGTAACTGTGACAAGGTAAACCACACCCAAACACTACTGAAATATTCCAACTCTTGCATTTCAACCAAAGAAATTCAAAATGAACATTGAAAAATCAAGAAAATGTAACTGTGACAAGGTATACCATAACCATACACTACTGAAATATTCCAACTCTTGCATTTCAACGAAAGAAATTCAAAATGAACTTTGAAAAATCAAGAAAATGTAACTGTGACAAGGTAAACCACAACCAAACACTACTGAAATATTCCAACTCTTGCATTTCAATGAAAGAAATTCAAAATGAACTTTGAAAAATCAAGAAAATGTAACTGTGACAAGGTAAACCACAACCAAACACTACTGAAATATTCCAACTGTTGCATTTCAACGAAAGAAATTCAAAATAAACTTTGAAAAATCAGGAAAATGTAACTGAGACAAGGTAAACCATAACCATACACTACTGAAATATTCCAACTCTTGCATTTCAACGAAAGAAATTCAAAATGAACTTTGAAAAATCATGAAAATGTAACTGTGACAAGGTAAACCACAACCAAACACTACTGAAATATTCCAACTCTTGCATTTCAATGAAAGAAATTCAAAATGAACTTTGAAAAATCAAGAAAATGTAACTGTGACAAGGTAAACCACAACCAAACACTACTGAAATATTCCAACTCTTGCATTTCAGTGAAAGAAATTCAAAATAAACTTTGAAAAATTAGGAAAATGTAACTGTGACAAGGTAAACCACAACCAAACACTACTGGAATATTCCAACTCTTGCATTTCAACGAAAGAAATTCAAAATGAACTTTACAAAATCAAGAAAATGTAACTGTAACATGGTAAACCACAACCAAACACTACTGAAATATTCAAACTCTTGCATTTCAACGATAGAAATTCAAAACGAATTATGAAAAATCAAGAAAATGTAACTGTGACAAGGTAAACCACAACCAAACACTACTGGAATATTCCAACTCTTGCATTTCAACGAAAGAAATTCAAAATGAACTTTACAAAATCAAGAAAATGTAACTGTAACATGGTAAACCACAACCAAACACTACTGAAATATTCAAACTCTTGCATTTCAACGATAGAAATTCAAAATGAATTATGAAAAATCAAGAAAATGTAACTGTGACAAGGTAAACCACAACCAAACACTACTGAAATATTCCAACACTTGCATTTCAACGAAAAAAATTCAAAATGAACTTTGAAAAATCAAGAAAATGTAACTGTGACAAGGTAAACCACAACCGAACACTACTGAAATATTCCAACTCTTGCATTTCAACGAAAGAAATTCAAAAGGAAGTTTGAAAAATCAAGAAAATGTAACTGTGACATGGTAAACGACAACCAAACACTACTGAAATATTCCAACTCTTGCATTTCAACGATAGAAATTCAAAATGAATTTGAAAAATCAAGAAAATGTAACTGTGACAAGGTAAACTATAACCAAACACTACTGAAATATTCCAACTCTTGCATTTCAACGAAAGAAATTCAAAATGAACTTTGAAAAATCAAGAAAACGTAACTGTGACAAGGTAAACCACAACCGAACACTACTGAAATATTCCAACTCTTGCATTTCAACGAAAGAAATTCAAAAGGAAGTTTGAAAAATCAAGAAAATGTAACTGTGACATGGTAAACGACAACCAAACACTACTGAAATATTCCAACTCTTGCATTTCAACGATAGAAATTCAAAATGAATTTGAAAAATCAAGAAAATATAACTGTGACAAGGTAAACTATAACCAAACACTACTGAAATATTCCAACTCTTGCATTTCAACGAAAGAAATTCAAATGAACTTTGAAAAATCAAGAAAATGTAACTGTGACAAGGTAAATCACAACCAAACACTACTGAAATATTCCAACTCTTGCATTTCAACGAAAGGAATTCAAAATGAACTTTAAAAAATCAAGAAGATGTAACTGTGACAAGGTAAACCACAACCAAACACTACTGAAATAATCCAACTCTTGCATTTCAATGAAAGAAATTCAAAATGAACTTTGAAAAATCAGGAAAATGTAACTGTGACAAGGTAAACCACAACCAAACACTACTGAAATATTCCAACTCTTGCATTTCAACGAAAGAAATTCGAAATGAACTTTGAAAAATCAAGAAAATGTAACTGTGACAAGGTAAACCACAACCAAACACTACTGAAATATTCCAACTCTTGCATTTCAACGAAAGAAATTCAAAATGAACTTTGAAAAATCAAGAAGGTGTAACTGTGACAAGGTAAACCACAACCAAACACTACTGAAATATTCCAACTCTTGCATTTCAATGAAAGAAAATCAAAATGAACTTTGAAAAATCATGAAAATGTAACTGTGACAAGGTAAACCACAACCAAACACTACTGAAATATTCCAACTCTTGCATTTCAAAGAATGAAATTCGAAATGAACTTTGAAAAATCAAGAAAATGTAACTGTGACAAGGTAAACCACAACCAAACACTACTGAAATATTCCAACTCTTGCATTTCAACGAAAGAAATTCAAAATGAACTTTGAAAAATCAGAAGATGTAACTGTGACAAGGTAAACCATAACCAAACACTACTGAAATATTCCAACTCTTGCATTTCAATGAAAGAAATTCAAAATGAACTTTGAAAAATCAGGAAAATGTAACTGTGACAAGGTAAACCACAACCAAACACTACTGAAATATTCCAACTCTTGCATTTCAACGAAGGAAATTCAAAATGAACTTTGAAAAATCCAGAAAATGTAACTGTGACAAGGTAAACCACAACTAAACACTACTGAAATATTCCAACTCTTGCATTTCAACGAAAGAAATTCGAAATGAACTTTGAAAAATCAAGAAAATGTAACTGTGACAGAGTAAACCACAACCAAACACTACTGAAATATTCCAACTCTTGCATTTCAACGAAAGAAATTCGAAATAAACTTTGAAAAATCAAGAAAATGTAACTGTGACAAGGTAAACCACAATCAAACACTACTGAAATATTCCAACTCTTGCATTTCAACAAAAGAAATTCAAAATGAACTTTGAAAAATCCAGAAAATGTAACTGTGTCAAGGTAAACTACAACAACACACTATTGAAATATTCCAACTCTTGCATTTCAACAAAAGAAATTCAAAATGAACTTTGAAAAATCAAGAAAATGTAACTGTGACAAGGTAAACTACAACAACACACTACTGAAATATTCCAACTCTTGCATTTCAATGAAAGAAATTCAAAATGAACTTTGAAAAATCAAGAAAATGTAACTGTGACAAGGTAAACCAAACACTACTAAAATATTCCAACTCTTTCATTTCAATGAAAGAAATTCAAAATGAACTTTGAAAAATCAAGAAAATGTAACTGTGACAAGGTAAACCACAAGCAAACACTACTGAAATATTCCAACTCTTGCATTCCAACGAAAGAAATTCAAAATGAACTTTGAAAAATCAAGAAAATGTAACTGTGACAAGGTAAACCACAACCAAACACTACTGAAACATTCCAACTCTTGCATTTCAACGAAGGAAATTCAAAATGAACTTTGAAAAATCAAGAAAATGTAACTGTGACAAGGTAAATCACAACCAAACACTACTGAAATATTCCAACTCTTGCATTTCAAGGAAAGAAATTCAAAATGAACTTTGAAAAATCAAGAAAATGTAACTGTGACAAGGTAAACCACAACCAAACACTACTGAAACATTCCAACTCTTGCATTTCAACGAAGGAAGTTCAAAATGAACTTTGAAAAATCAGACCTTTGGAGGGGGGAGGGGCCGGGGGGGGTCGTTCTGTGTCTCAATGCACAAAAAAAATATAAAAAATGGGGGAGGGAAGGGGAGGGGAGGAGGGGAGGGGAGGGGAGGAGGAGGAGGAGGGAGGAGGAGGAGGAAGAGGGGAGGGGAGGGGAGGAGGAGGAGGGGGGAGGAGCAGGGGGGAGGAGGAGGAGGGGAGGGGGGGAGGAGGGGCGAGGCCCTTTGGGGCCCGAGGGGGGGGGGGGGTCTGGGGGAACCTTGAGGGCCGGGGGGCCCTTTGGGAGCCCAGTGGACCTTTGAGGACCGGTGGCTTCCTTCGGGGTTGGGGTAGGGGGATTGGAACCCTTTGGATTGGGGTAGGGCGATCGGGGCTCTTTGGGGTTGTGGTAGGGGACCTCACAACACTGTTCAATGGAACTTCTGTATTATAACGACCACACTCAAAAATCATCTTTTAAATCATCTTTTAAATCAACGTCTCTAACGGTTTCGCCGAAATAATTCCATAAGCTGTCTAAAACCGTTTCGCCCAAATAATCCCTAAAAGTAATTTCATCGTGTTCCTTTTGTTTGGCATCTCAGTGCTTTCACATTTCAAATTTCTAGGAAACCCTTTCCTACGTTAATCTCTTCATCTCATAAATTTTCCTAGCTAAACTATTATGGTTTCGTTAGAATATCAATTTATCTCTCCGACTTAAAGCTCCGTGAAGCCGTATTTAAAAATAGAATTTCTATCTCTTTAGACTCCCACATAATTCCAAGATAACAAGTGATGTCATTTATAATTCCTGACACTATAGATTAATGAAGCCCTATTTAAAAATAGAATATTAATTTTTCTCTCTGACCTAAAGAACGTTTATCCCTCAGACCTAAGATTAAAGAAGCCTTAATGTTTCTTAATTCCCCCTTCGTGAATCAATAATTTCCCCTAGCGATTATGTAAATCAAGTTCTCAGGCCAGGCTAGCCAAACAACAATGAAGCCATGTTTGTTTCTTAATTTCCCCTTCGTGAATCAATAATTTCCCCTAGCGTTTATGTAAATCAAGTTCTCAGGCCAGGCTAGCCAAACAACAATGAAGCCATGTTTGTTTCTTAATTTTCCCTTCGTGAATCAATAATTTCCCCTAGCGATTATGTAAATCAAGTTCTCGGAAATTTACCTCCCCCTCGAGTCCTAGATCAATAACATTGTTCCCGTTAGAATTCAATGCGCATGTGCAACCTTCGTCCCGGTTAGGTTATTACACATAGAAACATCAAATAAATCGACCTTGGAAAAAGAGGTCATTGACACACTTTGATTACGCAATCAATTTCTCAGAAATCCATCTCCCCTAGGGACTCTATGCCCATATTAGGACCATAAACCACGTGGTCATGTCACGAGTCGGGCCCCCATTTCTACTAATGAGCCCTCCCACGATATTCTAGGACAACTGGGTCGATACGATCACCCCTGGGAAAAAAAAAAACAAAAAACAAATAAACACGCACCCGTGATCTTTCTTCTGGCAAAAAATGCAAAATTCCACATTTTTGTAGATGGGAGCTTGAAACCTCTACAGTAGGGTTCTCTGATACGCTGAATATGATGGTGTGATTTTCATTAAGGTTCTATAACTTTTAGGGGGTCTTTCCTCCTTTTTTCAAAAATCAGCCAAATTTTCTCAGGCGCCTAACTTTTGATGGGTACAATTAAACTTAATGAAACTTACATATTTGAAATCAGCATTAAAATCTGATTCTTTTGATGTATCTATTTGTATCAAAATACCGTTTTCTAGAGTTTCGGTTACCATTGAGCCGGGTCGCTCCTTACTTACAGTTCGTTACCACGAACTGTTTGATAACTGGATTTCCAGAGTTCATATTACGGTTGATATGTTCTTCATTTCGAGTATTACTAAGTGAGACCAAAATGTTACCTGATAAATCCATTATCCATTATTTTATATGCTGTGGAATGACTTTAAACTTATTATTTTTCTGCCTAAGTTTTTAAGATAATTTTAATTGTATACTTAAAGTTACTGATATCACAGCTCCTGTAGGACCATGAAAAGCGTTATAGATTAGTTTGCTGTTGTGATGCTACCTATTTACTTTTGACTCATAAATCAATATTCTTGTTTTATATGCTTGGTTTTTGTGCCTTCAGTAAAGCGCTAGTTTTCTGTAATGTTACAAACATAGGGAAATATCACCAGTTGATTTATTTGCATTGGTTTTATTGATATATGTTAGATAGGCTGTGGAGTAATAATTTTTGTTGGTTTTAAGTTTCAACTTCGCTCTTTACTTCCCTCGGAAAAACTTTGTTTTTTGTAATTAATCAAAAAGAAGAACTTTCATCCAGATGCAAAAGACATCACTGAAATTTCAAGAACAAAAACAGCTAAATGATGCTCTCCACCAATTAACATCAGAAATACCGTAAGCAGTGGTGGACCATGGCTCTCATGTACCCCCTGCTGTTGAAAATATTGCGTCTCTGTACTGCAATCTCTACAGTTGCAGTGGCTGTGGACTGCGGATCAGTACCTTCTTCTCTTTCAGAAAGAATGGTTACTCTTTACCAATTGTAATTCCGTTGAAAAATCAATTAGAAAAAGGATTATATTAGATACCAACGAGATAATGCAACAAGTATCGTACCCTAAAATCTTACCTTATATGGTAAGATTTAGCCACATGATGTGATGTACGGCTACATACAGCCGTAGGATCCGCTGCTTACAACTGCTTAGCCCGCATTTCCCAAGGGATAAAACATATTTTATAAACACTTTCTTAATTACTCGATAAGTAGATAACCAAGGCCCGAGATTTTTTATTTATTCCAATTTTGAAGTTACGGAGTGAGCAGGCGACATCAGTATAGAATTTTTCCACCAGAATTTCGCAAGAAAATAAGCAAATATCGATATGCATGTCGAATATCTGAGAATTAATATACATCATCTGGACAATGTTGAATAACATTGTTCAACCATAACATGGAAATGCTCAAAAGCAATTTAGTAAGCAGCACTTTCTATGGTTGAATTTGAGGTATACACGGCCACAACTATTTCGCATATGATTCGCTACTTTATGTCAGTGATGTGATTTAATCTTGGATGTTGTTTTTGTTTAATTCATATTGTAAGTTACAAGTACAAGCTTACCACTTTTGCAATTGATAAATAAATAAGTCTGTTTACAGCCAAAATATGGCCATTTGCACAAAAATACCACAAGTACTCAAGAACAGAGTCCAACTGAAAACAAAATATCCGACAGTGAGTAAACAATAAATCACATAGGCAACGATAAGTCAAGTATTTCTTCTTATTAAAAAATAAACTATCTTGATAGCATTTTAGTTATTAAATTCAACTTTAAGGTCATGCTCCTTACCAGTCGCTACTTTATCTTTGTTAGTAGGTCAATCTTATCAAGCTTCCAAAAAGTTAGTATCAACAATTCTTGATATAGCCTATGCATCTCTTCCTGGGAAACATTATCTTACTGATTGCAGCATTAGCACGCATACAATCCTATTGGAAACATCCAGACGAGAGATCATTTGTGTGGAAGTATTACTTATGATTGATCACCCCTAATGAATTCCTGACTAGTATGGAACAGTGCCAAAAGCCTTCATAGTACAAATCAACCATTTCTGTGAGAAAGTCGTGCGTCTGACGTGAGACAAGGGGAAAGTTTTACTTTCTTCTAAGGGAGCGACAATAATGATAGCTTTTGGTTTCGCTAAAATTTCACAGTTGCAAGTTTCTCTTTGACCAGTTTATGTGTTCTCCCAAATGAAAGAGATAGGAACATAGATATCCTTAATTTATCTTTAGGAAATACATTTCCCTTATTTACTCAATGGTCCTAAAGTTTTTTTCATTATTTGTTCGATCCCAGTCAAGTTCAATTTAAATAAATACAATACACATAAAAAAAAAAACAATTACGGACATTGTCAAATATACAGAGAGTAATATAAACAAGAATATGTATTAAAGGATGGAGGGGAAGGCTAAATATTAAGTAGATTTGACCGGGCCCCTAGGAATTTCTCGCATAAAGTTCCTAGAGAAAACAGGAAAAACACACAGTACTTATAACAGTGATTTGGAAAGACTATAGTGGTAAAGCTATTAGGGATGTGCCTGGTGCAGCATGGTTAATCATTTCCTTAAGACACAGTCTGCAACTGTTTAGGTAGGACATACGACTCAAGACTTCCACTTATTTTTTGAAAACACTATATTTCTATAAAACCCGTTTTTGTATCTGCGTAAATTAGGTATAGGTGTTCCCCCTGCAGAACCCCACCCCCCGCCCCGGAAATTTTTTTTTGGGGAATTTTTCGGGGTGTAAAAACGCCAGCTCTCGTTGGGAGACACCAACAAATCACTTTTATGTTCTCTTCGGTCTTCTAAAAATAAAGCAGTTAAAGCAAAAGTTTGTCTTCCTAGTCTTTACCCTTCAGCTGACCCACACTCGGATACAAGCCTATCATCTCTTGAGCACAGAATTGCCAGGCCTAACTTAAATTTGGCTTACTCATCATGTCAAGCAACTTTACCACAATGCATCTAGTATCCAGTTTAAACATTCATCGATGGTCGCACAATAGCCCCGATTTTCCAGCCAATTTAATTTTGGAACTCTATTCCACCTGGTATATCTCTTTTTATCTTTTAAATTGTATTTAATAATCATCTCAACTTGTTGCTTTTCGTCCTTGCTTAATTTTTTGCTTCATATTCCAATTTTGAGCATTGCGTCTTTCTTTTTCTTTGCTTTTTCAGTTTAGGATTTCTTCTTCTTTTTTTACTTTTTCTTGATATTTCTGCTAGGCTATATTAGTAAATTTGACTATATTGTAGTGTATAGTCTCTGTTTCCTCTGTTTTATATCTTCTATAGAGGATGGGGGGGGGGGTGTGGTTCAGTGTGTAATTTCGCGCATTTATTATTGTGTTTGTCGTTTCCTGTCATTATATTGTTAAGTTCCCAACAGTCTTTCAAGGGGTGGCTCACATTCGCCGCAGTTGGTTTGAGGGTGGATTCTAGGGTAAACGGGGGCGCTGATAACAAATATCTGGGTGCACAAATTTGCACGCGTGTAGAACATGGTCATTTTAGCTTATAAAGTCAAATTTGGCCTATAATGACGTTATACTGCTCTTGATTTTTTACACGGTAAAATAAACTGAAAACTTTATAAACTCGGCATATTCTGAATTCTGGTGTTCACCTGATATTTTTAGTTTTTCCCTACAACCTTTATTTTTTTGGTTAATCCCTATTTAATTTTGAAAACAAGGTTTTTTAATATACTTTTTCTTGTTTTTTTCTGTTTTTCTGAAATTTTTCCCTATAGAAGTATATATTTTTATGCTTTATTTGAATTCTGCTCGTCATTACGAGTCAAAACCATGTGCCTCTTTTCCAAAAAATCTTAATTCTTGAGCAAATATTTATTTTTTCTAAATGACGTCATAGCTTTCAGAAATTAGCCTACAATGACCAAGTTTTTTTAAATTTTTTAGCTATTTAAAAAAAAAATAATAAAACGAATCAAACTGAACTTCATTCGAACTGTCAGAATGTTCTTTACACGTTGTTAATAAAAACAGATTCTAGACTTGAACCTGTAATTCCCCACCCCCCCCCCCAAAAAAAAAGAAATTTTTCTGAATAGTAGCGTTTTACTCGAAATATTTTCAACACAGCCTATAATTTTTATCTCACCAAACGACAGCTCGCTCTTTTCTGAATCAAATCATGTATTAACATTCTATACAACTAATACTTTTAACCATGAAGGAAACTACTACTACTGTAGTAGTAGATACCATCTGGCTTATGTAGGCTCATATACGAGCCTCAAGGTGACGAAGCAGTGTGAACGTGTGGTGCAAAGGTGACTTAGGCCGATTTAAGATACTATTTTCTTTCATTCCCAGCATAGCAGGGGCCAATGATTCAATTGTTTGGGTCGGGTCAACGGCCACTGAGTAGTAGATGGTAACTGTCATGATCAGCTGAAAGTAAGGTTTAGACGAATATATTAGCAGTTTAATATCAGTCAAATAAAAATCAAATATTTAAAACTCAACATGAAACGGTGGCTCAAATCTCTTTTTCTTCTTCATCTTCGTCTTCGGACTCGTTCTGATTCACATCGGAAAGTAGGCATTTTTGAGTGTCAGCTCCACACTTGCATGCGCGGTCACAGAAAGCTATTTTGGAGCATTTGCAGCGCGAGGCGCACCTCGTCTTGTCAAAGTTGCAAAAAGAAAATGATGCTAGCCCATGGGGAATCACAGAAACTAGGTCTGACTTCAGTTCATGATCTTCAATTCTCCAGCCCACATTGGTAGCCTGAGGTAAATGAATAGGACTACTTTGGACTACTTTGGCTTTGGACAACTAACAGCTCACAGCAACACCAAACCGCCCGAGGCCAACACAGCTGCGCACACTACTCCTCCATATATTCTATTCAAAGCCTGACTCTTTACCCCATCCCAAGAAGTCCAAGTTTCCTTTGAATCCCTGCTTATGACCTCTCCCCACTCCATTTGGGGACCAAACTCCATTTGGGGATCCAAACTCGATTGGGGATCCAAAGCCACAAGCCCTTACGGCGCTTGTGGCTTTGGATCCAAATCAGTGACTGGAAAATGAACCTTTTCAAATGAAGCAGAAACAAGATATCAGTTGGTGGTAAACGCTGCAAATCCTCCAGTCTTGGGTACAAATGTGCTCAAAGGTAATGCAGACTATTGAGGTTAGTCGCACTTCTGCCATACACAGTAGCCACAAGCTGCTTACAGACGTTAACTAAAACACCACTTTGCACAGATGATGGATTCTCTGAAAGGATTCGAACTTCATCACCTAAAGACCCCAACAAAGTTTCCAAAGACTTCGCAGCTCGAAAAAAGTGAACCTTTCCAATTCCATATAGAAAGCTTGTGGTGTCACATCCACTCAAGCTGTGGACAAACGGCAAGGCATTGAAAAATGTTACTCCTAGTTTTTGTGCTGCCGTATGAATAGGTATGCGGTAGGACGGAAACTTAACCCAGAGCTGCTTGAGGCCGAGACTAGCAAGGTACTGCAAGTAGTATGCAGCTAGTAAGACGATATCAGTATCGCTGGCTTCTATTATCACAAGTGTGTTCTTTCGTCTTGCGGTAACTGCTATGTGGTATAACACCCGAGTGCCTGCTTCTTCACGGCCAGACGATAGATCGTCATCAACGGAGCTTCCATGGGGCGAAACGGTAACGGCTCTAGGTCGATTCTCGAAACCTCCAGCGAGATGAACCATCAGACGGGTTGAAATTTTGTACTCCCAGACCTCGAAAAAAACTTTCAAGAGTTGATCTTTGGCTGAGCGACTGCTGAGAATCCCGTCCCAGAGTGTTGCAACTTTGCTGGAGGAAGTGAACGGGCTGGAAATATTTCCTCTAGGATCTCTTCTTTCTCCACAGCCAGATGCTTCTTTGAGGTTGAACGAGTAGTCATCACGGGTTCTATCGTCACTAAGACCATCATACCTGTCACCAACCAAATGGATAGACTGACAAGCTTCGGGTATGTTCCTAAGAATCCCATTTTAAACTCTTATTCCAAAATTTGCTAGCGTATCATTTTGTTCTGGTCGATAACACCTTATGACACTCATGATATCAACTAAATAATCAGATTGAGGAGAGTCTTCACAAAGCGTATGTGGAATCATTTTCGGCCATGAATGCAAGCCAGACTGTTGCAGAATGTAGTTCAAGGCTGTTGACTTTGTACCAGTACGTAGCTGAGGCTCCCTACGAATTGATAATGATACTGCAAGTGAGGCCGGATATGGCTGTAACTCGTACTTCAGCAGCTCACAGAGGGACGAAGTTTGTGTTGAATTTGCAAGATGCAGAGCTCGTTTAAGAAGCTCAGTTTCCCCAAAATCTTTTTTTTGTGGCTGTTTCTTTTTTCCTTTTTTGGCAGCAGAGGCGAAAGTTTGCACTATGCCAACTTTTACTTTCGTGGATGTCCCTTCGAGATATGAGTTCACGGCTTCGAAGCCAATGTCTCGGAAGTTCAGAAGACTATTTGCTTCGGCTTCTGGAGCTCTATCCCCTGTCATAAAGTTGTGCAGCTCTGTTCTCGTCGTCTTGAATGGATTTCCGAGCAACTCTACCAAGTTTATAACCCAATTTCTGCCTTTTATTGTCAGATTCGTAAACGCAGTGGTATCTTCTTGATGCTTCATTGCCTCGTCATCCATATTTAGGTTTGCTTTCAGCGTTCTGGTGACTGCTGCGAGAAAGAGGAGAGTAGCGAGATATCGATCCCTGGCATTTTCATTCGTTGTCGCACCAACGATACCAGAAACTCGTCGATGTTCAGATTCACGGTCCACTCTAAAGCCAGATCGCATGCAATGCTGCAAAACGGCTTGGTTGTTTTCCTAACAACAAAATTGTCCCTTACAAACTCTCTGTGTACTTCTGGCACTTTTTAAGACAGGCGTAGCATTTCTTCTAGGTAGTTAAGCGAAGCTGCGGCGTATTTATGGTTTCCAGATGCGAAGAAAATCGGAATTATCCCTTTTGTGGCGTTTTAAGCGTGATCCTCAGTCCGCAGCTCTTTCAGCATAAAGATAGTCGTTTCCGGTACGGATAAGATCTAAATAGTTGATCCAGAGGCTATGATTCCTTATGGTAGATCTGGACTCGTTGTACTTCGAGAAAAGCTGAGCAATGCTGTCCAACGCATCTCCTATCTGCGTACATGCTGCAGAACATCGTGGTGTACATCACGCAAGACAACTGACACCCCCTAAAATCGTTGTTGCCGAAATCCTTACCTTTAGCTAGATCAGATGAATATCCTAAATCCTTTCCTTTTATGTCGTAGTTTTCAATACTTCATGCAATAGTCAGTGATCCAAGGCTCGCTATCGTTCAAAAAAGGAAGGGGGTGGCTCATATCAGCCGCAGTTGGTTTGAGTTTGGATTCCCTGGTAATCTGAGGAGCTTAAAACGAATATCGGGGAACTTGATGTGTAGAACTTGACGATTTTAGCCTATAAAGGAGAAATTAGCCTTTTATGGCTAAGTAATTTATGCAACTAAAACCCGATATGTAAGATGCTCGGCTTTTTTTTTATTGTTGTGAAAACCAAATTCGCGCATGCGATCGCAGAACGAAGAATCTGTTGTTTTTTTTTCCTGGTTAAAAATATTATTTGTATAGAATGTAAATACATTATTTTATTCAGAAAAGAGCGATCTATCGTTTATCCAGCTATCGTCGAAAATGTTTCGAGTAAAACGCCACTATTCAGAAAATTTTCTTTTTTTTGGGGGGGGGGGTTATTGTTCAAAACGCTTATATATTCTTGCAGATTCAAGTATCGACATTGCTTTTACTAATAACGTGTAAAGGACATTATGGCGGTTCGAATGATGTGCAGTTTGATTCGTTTTCATTTTTTCTTAACAACTAAAAAAAACTAAAATAAAACTTGGTCATTGTAGGCTAATTTCTGAAAGCTATGACGTTATTAAGAAGAAATAAATGGTTGCTCAAGAATTAAGATTTTTTGGAAAAGAAGCACATAGTTTGACTCGCAATGACAAGCAGAATTCAAATAAAGCATAAAAAAATATACTTATATAAGCAAAAATTTCAGAAAAACCGAAAAAAACTAAGAAAAAGTATATTAAAAAACCTTGTTTTCAAAATTAAATAGGGGTTAACTAAAAAATAAAGATTGCAGAGAAATACCACGTGAAAGTACTTGTTCTTAGAATTCAGAATATGTCAAGTTTATAAAGTTTTCAGTTTATTTTACCGTGTAAAAAAATCAATAGTGGTATGACGTCGTTATAGGCCAAATTTGACTTTATAGGCTAAAATGACCATGTTCTATAAGCGTGCGAACTGTGTGCACCCTGATATTCGTTATCAGCACCCCGATTACCCTAGAATCCACCCTCAAACAACTGCGGCTGATGTGAGCCAGCCCTCCCTTTTTCTGAACGATAGCGAGCCTTGGATCACTGACTGCTTAGCTTCTTGGGCTAATAATCATTAGTAGTGTTTGTAAAATAATTTTTTAGTGTGCATATACTGATCAAGTGATCAATTGATTACATTTTAGGGTATACTGATTCGAACTAACACTGCCTAAAGTAGGATATACAAGTCTCCCATTATACTCGCTTCACTTTTTTCACTTATTGCTTCAACAGGTATATGCATTAAATTTCATAAACATCACAGTTTTCAGCCACAGAACGAGAACGTTCATTAGTTCAATTTTCAGTTTAATTCATTTAATTACAGAATGATATAGCACATAATATTAACCGAAGCAGCTGCCCACAGAATACATGAAAGCCCTTGATACTGGGCTACCACATAACAAACAAACGCTTAACAAACAGAATTATTAACAAAAAAAAACAAAACAAATAAAAAAGGAAAAAAAAACAACCAAATTATGATTAATCTCTAATCTTGAAAATAAAAACAAATATGCAAAAAAAACGATAATAATAATCAAAGCAAAAAAAAAGAGAAAAGAAAAGGAAAAAACATCTATGAACCAAGGCTCCAGAGAAAGGTTTTTCATTTTACTCTTAAATAAAGCAAGGGGCTTCGGTGCAGGGTTGCCAACCACTGACGTCCATAAAGTGTGCAAATCAAGGCCAAAAAAGAGTGATTTTTGCTCAAAAAGAGTGCAAGTAAAAAAAGTTGCATGCGCACGGCTTCCAAAGCTTGCGCATCACCTCTGAGGCATAAAAGAGTACATTTCAAATGAAAAGTGTTCAAGTTGGTAACCCTGTACCTTGGGTTAATTACACTTCTGACGAAGTTACCAGCTACTGGCGTTCAAAGTGAATGAAAACTAACACCCAAAAAGAGTAATTTTCACTCGAAAAGTGTGAAAGTAGGCAACCCTTCTCCGCCACCCGAATGCTTTTCCGGAATTCCAAACCTTAGAATCTGGATATTTGACAAAAAAAACCTGCTCTAGTTCCACTTCTGTGTCCTGTGACTAGATTATCAGCGATCAGCGTTATGGCCTACGGGTACTATAACAATGAAGTGATTTATTTTCTCTATAAAAACCATGTAATACCTCAGGACTGACACAATTCCAACAGTGGTACGAGAATATTCCTGCTTGGTAATCTCAAAGTTGCCGTATCTGGGGGGCTAGGGAGTTTGACCCACCCTCCCGAAATTTTTGTTCTACTTGTTGAAACGTAACAAAAATTAATATAAACAATTTTTTATGCGTTTTTGGATTTTTTTTTCTGTACCCCGCCTTCCCAAACTTTGTTTTGAAGAATTTACACTTGTTTAAAAAAAGAGTACACTCGTGTAGCTATTACATTTAATAGAAATTCTCATATTGAATAATAGCCAGTCAGACACAAATTGTTGGAATTGTATCTTGAGGGGATAAGTTTTCCCCCTTAATCTACAAATTAGTTCCAGCGTCGTAACAGGTAGTTTACATTTTTACTTAGTATTTCATTCCGAATTTGTACTAAACTGTCAAGTATTAAGTTCGCGGATAAAACACTTGAATTTCAAGTACATAAAGTCTGCTTAATTAGTACTGGAAGTGCCAATTGAAGTACTTTTTCCAGTTTCAGAAGGTTATCGTTAAATCCGAGTTTTATTGCATAAAAAACTAGGTCGCACAAAACTGAAAAATTTGAGAGGCATATTTGTAAGAAATTAGACTACTACAACAACAATTTATATACTCCACTATATTGCAGCGGCCATATTCTACCTTGATATAATAAGGACCGGTAGTCGTTGTTGTCTAAACTAAAAATTTTGATTTCATTGTGGTTACCAATTCCATTAAACTGCTAAATAAATAAATAAATAAAAAGGACATAAAATAATGAATGAACGTAATTGATGTCTAAAAATTAAAACGGGAAGCTCTAATTGATAAACGTTACTCTTAGGAACTATTTTATTATATTTACTGTATTATTTATTTGTTTTCTGGTGGAAAACTTCTTGGTATTATATCTAATTCATTCTGAATAGCCAAATTAAAATTCGTTTTGCGCTCGGAGTGCAACACATTGATCATATATTTTGCAAATGGGGTCAAATTGAAAACCTAGTTCTTATTTCTGGACTTTGTAAGGGACTTTTTGGACTCTTAAGATCCCTGTGTCTTCGCCACACATGAAGGTTACGGTCTAGAGAAAGTTGAACACCTATAATAAAGAGTATGAAACATCGGGGGAAATAATGTCTCACAATTTGTCAAATCAAAACTGAAATAACCTCTTTAACGTCACAAGCACCCCTTTTCAGCTTGATTCAGGTTTTCAAACAGTTCGTTGTAACGAACTGTAAGTAAGGAGCGACCCGGCTCTATGGTAACCGAAACTCTAGAAAACGGGTTTTTGATACCAAAAGATATATCAAAAGAATCAAATTTCAATTCTGAATTCAAATATATAACTTTCATCAAGTTTAGTCCTACTGATCAAAAGTTACGCGCCTGAGAAAAGTTGGCTGATTTTCGAAAAAATGGGGAAAGACCCCCTAAAAGTCATAGAACCTTAATGAAAATCACACCATCAAATTTAGCGTTTTAGAGAACCCTACTGTAGAGGTTTCAAGCTCCCATGTACACAAATGTGGAATTTTGCATTTTTTGCCAGAAAAAAGATCACGGATGCGTGTTTATTTGTTTTTTGTTTTTTTTTTTTTCCAGGGTGATCGTATCGACCCAGTGGTCCTAGAATATCGTGACTCATTGAAATAAAAATTAAAAGATCTAGTGCCCTTTTTAAGTGACCAAAAAAATGGAGGGCAACTAGGCCCCCTCCCACGGACATTTTTTCCCAAAGTCACCTGATCAAAATTTTGAGATAGCCATTTTGTTCAGCATGGTTGAAAATATGCTAACTATGTCCTTTAGGATGACTTAATCCCCCGAAGTCCCCGGGGGGAGGGCTGAAAGTTATGAACTTTGCCCAATGTTAACATATAGTATTGGTTATTAGGAAGTTTACAGACGTTTTCAGGGGGGATTTTTTCTGGTAGTAGGGGGGTGGGTGGGTCTGGGCTTTATTTGGGAAGATCTTTCCATGAAGGAAGTTTTCGTGGATGAAGAGACATTGCTATGAAGGGGGCGCCGGATTTCCAAGAATTATTTTTAAAAAAGATCAGAAATTAAATATAAAAAAACAAGTTTTCCAACTGAAAATAAGGAGTAACATCAAAACTTAAAACGAACAGAAAATATTACGTGTATGATTGGGTTCACCCCCTAGTCAATACCTCACTCTTTAAGCCAAAGATTTTTTTTTAGTACTTTCATAAGCGCTATTTATTCTAAATAACGGCCTTTGTGATTAAGGGGTCATTTTTAAAGAATTGGAACAAATTCGAACTTCAGCTTAAAGAGCGAGGTATTGGCTAGGGGCCGAGCCCCCTAATATACATATTAGAAATATATGAATATAGAAGTTCGTTACGAAAGTTAATTCGTAAGCTACGTATATTTATTACTAATAAAAACGTCCGTTAATAAAATTAAACAAGTTTCGAGAAAGCAATTTAACCAAATAAAAGTAAAATTAATATGCAAATTTTGTTTTAATGATTCATATAGGGTGAGTCATAATCAAAACCTGCATTAATTCAAAAACGTTCAAAAAATAAACTAAAAAAAACAAGTTTTTTTAACTGAAAGTAAGGAACGACGTTAAAACTTAAAACGAACAGAATTATTCCGTATATGAAAGGGGCTGTCCCCTCCTCAACGCCTCACTCTTTACGCTAAAGTTTGACTTTTTCACAACTCATATTTTTTTAAACAATAAAAAACTTTAGCGTAAAGAGCAAAGCGTTGAGGAGGGGACAACCCATTTCATATTCGGAATAATTTCTGTTCGTTTTAAGTTTTAACGTCGTTCCTTACTTTAAGTTAAAAAAAACTTGTTTTTTTATTTAATAGAGAAACAGAATCGAGACTGTATCCGATGTTTCTGTATGCGTACTCCTTCACAGGCGCAACTTCCCTAGTCACAGCCTTTGGTTTGTGTAATACAACACGTTTAGTTTTCCATTTCCGTTACGTTCAGAAACTCATCACATACCAATTTGAAAATAACTTGGGCATAATTTCATTTGACCATTGACGTATCATAGGCAGCGCAATAGCGCTGCCTAAGTAAAGAACGATGTTGGCACAATGTATTTTTTTTTCTCCATACCCGGGCACTTGGTATCGAAGGAGTTGTCGTAGAAACTCCAAAAAGGAATCATTCGATTGGAAATTGGAGTGGCTAGTGCCCTTTTTAATAGTCGACAGTGATTTGAGGGCAACTAGCCCCCCCACGCCCATCATTCCCCCAAACACATCCAATCAAAATTTTGAGATAACCATTTTGTTCAGCGTAGTTGATTTCCAGATAGAAATTATGTTTTTGAGGAGGACACTCCCCCACAGTCTTCAGGGCAAGGGTTGTAAGTTATGCCTTAAGGGCATATAAGAATGATGTTGGCACAATGTTTTATTTATTATTTTTTCCTTTAGAGCAGGGTACTTCGTATCCAAGAAGTTCTCGTAGGAACTTCGAAAAGGGCTCATTCAATTGGAAATATGAGTGGCTTGTGCCCTTTTTAATAGTCTAAAGTGATTGGAAGGCAACTAACACCCCTTCTACGCCCACCATTTCCCGAAACACATCCAATCAAAATTTTGAGATAACCATTTTGTTCAGCGTAGTTGATTTCCAGATAGAAATTATGTTTTTAAGGAGGACACTCCCCCACAGTCTTCAGGGCAAGGGTTGTAAGTTATGCCCTGGGGGCATATAAGGTTTTTATAGAAGGCGTTGTCGTAGAAACTTCAAAAAGGCTCATTCGATTGGAAATTCAAAGGGCTATTGCCCTTTTTAATAGCCAAAGTGATTGGAGGGTGACTAGCCCCCCTCCCCCTCGCCCATCATTCCCCCAAACACATCCAATCAAAATTTTGATATAGCCATTTTGTTCACCGTAGTTGATTTTGAGATAGAAAATATGTTTTTGAGGAGGACAATCCCCCACAACCCTCGGGGCAAGTGTTTTAAGTTATGCCCTGAGGGCATATAAGAACGATATACACAATATATAATTTGTTACTTTTTTTTTCCTTTAGAGCAGGGCACTTCGTATCGAATAAGTTGTCGTAGAAACTTCGAAAAGGGCTCGTTAAATTGGAAACTGGAGTGGCTTGTGCCCTTTTTAATAGTCAAAAGTGATTGGAAGGCAACTAACACCCCTTCCACGGCCACCATTTCCAGAAACACGTCCAATCAAAATTTTGAGGTAGCCATTTTGTTCAGCGTAGTTGATTTCCAGATAGAAATTATGTTTTTTGAGAAGGACGCTCCCCCATAGCCTCCAGGGCAACATTTGTAAGTTATGCCCTGGGAGCATATAAGGTTTTTATAGAAGGCGTTGTCGTGGAAATTTCAAAAAAAGGCTCATTCGATTGGAAATTCAAAGCGCTAGTGCCCTTTTTAATGGCCGAAAGTGATTGGAGGGCAACTAGCCCCCCCCCCACGCCCATCATTCCCCCAAACACGTCCAATCAAAATTTGCGATAGCCATGTTGTTCAGCGTAGTTGATTTCCAGGTAGAAAATATGTTTTTGAGGAGAACACTCTTCAAAGGGCTCAAAGGGAAATTCAAATGGCTATTGGCCTTTTTAATAGTCGAAAGTGACTGGAAGGCAACTAGCACCCCTTCCACGCCCACCATTTCCCCAAACACATCCAATAAAAATTTTGAGATAGCCAGACGTTCAAAGTTCAGGAAATTATACCTTTGAGCAGCACACTCCCCCCACAGTCTTCAGGGCAAGGGTTATAAGTTATGCCTTGGGGACATATAAGGTTTTTATTGAAATCTTATTCGTAGAAACTTGAAAAACGGCTCATTCGATTTGAAATTCAAAGGGCTAGTACCCTTTTTAATAGTCAAAAGTGATTTGAGGGCAACTAACCCCCCTCTCACGCCCACCTTTTCCCCAAACACATCCAATCAAAATATTTAGATAGCCATTTTGTTCAACGTAGTTGAAAGTTTTGGAAACCCCTCATCCCCCCCCCATCACAGCCCTCAGGGAAAGGGTTGTAAATTATGCCCTGGGGGCATATAAGGTTTTTATCGAAAGTGTTGTCGTAGAAACTTCAAAAGGGCTCATTCAATTGGAAATTGAAAGGGCTAGTGCCTTTTTTAATAGTTGAAAGTGATTGGAGAGCGACTAACGCCCCTCTCACGCCCACCATTTTCCCAAACACATCCAATAAAAATTTTGAGATATCCATTTTGTTCAACGTAGTCGAAATTTCTTGAAATTATGTATTTTAGGATGATAACCCCCTCAGAGCCCTCAGTGCAAGAGTTGTAAGTTAAGCCCAGGGGGTATATAAAGTTTATATAGAAAGTTGTTGTAGAAATTTCAAAAAGGGCTCATTTGATTGGAAATTGAAATTGCCCTTTTTAATAGTCGAAAGTGAGTTGAGAGTAATTAACCCTCCTCTCACGCCCACCATTTCCCCAAAAACATTCAATCAAAGTTTAGAGATAGCAATTTTGTTCAACGTAGTTGAAAGTTCTGGAAATTATGTATTTAAGGATGACAAACCCCCCAGAGCCCCAAGGGCAAATGTTGTAAGTTATGTCCTGGGGGCGTAAAAGGTTTTTATAAATAGAGTTGTCGTAAAACTTCAAAAGGGGCTCATTCAACTGGAAATTGAGAGGGCTAGTGTCCTTTTTAATACTCAAAAGTGATTGGAGGGTAACTAACCTCCCTCTCACGCCCACCATTCCTCCAAACACATCCAATCAAAATTTTCCGATAGCCATTTTGTTCAACGCAGTAGAAAGTTCTGGAAATTAGGTTTTTGAGAATGACGCCCCCCGCAGCCCTCAGGGCAAGGGTTGTAAGTTATCCCCTTGGGGCATATAAGGTTTTTATTGAAAGCGTTGTCGTAGAAACTTTAAAAGGGCTCATTTGATTGGAAATTGAAAGGGCTAGGGCCATTTTTAATAGTTGAAAGTGATTGGAGAGCGACTACCACCTCTCTCACGGCCACCATTTCCTCAAACACATCCAATCAAAATTTTGAGATAACCATTTTATTTAACCAAGTTGAAAGTTCTGGAAATTAGGTCTTAGACGATAACAACCACCCTAACAGCCCTTAGATTAATGGTTGTAATTTATACCCTGGGGCATATAATGCGTTTATAGAAAGCGTTGTCGTTTCAAAAAGGGCTCATTCGATTAGAAATTGAAAGGCCTAGTGCCCTTTTTAATGGTTGAAAGTGATTGGAAGGCTTGACATTTTTATAGTAAAGATCGATGTGGGTATAATGTATTATTTTTGTTGTTGTTGTTGTTTAGACCAGGGCAATTCGTATCGAAGGAGTTGTCGTGGGAACTTCGAAAAGGGCTCATTCGATTGAAAATAGAAAGGGCTGATGCCCTTTTAATAGTTGAAAGTGCTTGGAGGGCAACTAATCCCCCTCTCACGCCCACCCTCCCATTTGTCCATTATGTTTAAAAACTAAATGCTGCCTTAAGATTAAATCAAAATGCACTCTGTTAATGCTAATTCCCAATAAGGCACCTCAGCAGTATCCCAAGAACGACTGAGGGTATTATGTTCAGACTTTTGGGGCTACTTCTGATCTTAAAATTTAAACAAATCAAAATAGCGTAAGTGTATCCAAGCTATCAAAGAAAGTAAACAGATTTTCTTGCGAATGGTATCAAGTATTCCATTTCAGGTAAACTAGAGGAGGTATGAGACTAAATTAAACACTACTATTTGTTTCCAGATTTTTAAGAGGGTGTATGTTATTAAAAATTGCTGAAAATTTTTCTCCAGCATACAAATAGCAGGCCAAACTATAAAGTCTTAAGAAAAAGAAAAGATTTAAAGCATTATTTTCTTTTTCCCTGAAAAGACTATGTCAATATAAAACGAACAGAAATTAATTAAAAAAACTTTTTCCACAAAATAAGTTTTTTTCAAAGAAAAGTAAAGAACTCCATTACCCAAAAAATTAGCAAAAATAAAATCAAATAATCTACCAAGCGTGAAGCTACCACAAATCACCTTCAATAAATAAATGAAACCCAAAAACGAACATAAATTACAATAAATAACCGAGTCAAGCTCAGAACGAGCAGAAATTAACATAAGTTAGGCTCAAAACCCCTATGCCTTCCCAAGGCCAGAACAAAATTTCCCTTTACTGAAAAAAATGCAAATGAATGTGCACTGTCAGTTTAATATACATATACTGATATTTAGTAATCAAAATGTTAATATTATTTGATTTACTAAAGTTATAAAAGTGAAAACATTTATATTTTTTCCAGTAAAGTGCAAATTTTGTTCTGGCCTTGGGAAGGCATAGGGGTTTTGTGCCCAACTTATGTTACTTTCTGCTAGTTTTGAGTTTGACTCGGTTATTTATGTAATTTCTGTTCGTTTTGGGTTTCATTTATTTATTGATGCTGATTTGTGGTAGTTTCACGCTTTAAAAATAAAGTTGTGAGAAAGAGTCAAACTTCAGCGTAAAGAGCAAGGGACGTTAATTTCTGAGCGTTTTTAAATTAATGCAAGTTTTGAGTTTGGCTAACTGTACATGAATAGTTAAAACAAAATTTGCATATTAATTTTACTTTTTTCTACTAAATAGCTTTCTCAAAAGCTGTTTAATTTTATTTACGAACTTTTTTATTAGTAATAAATATACGTAAATTACGTAATAGTTTCTATTTGTTTTAAGTTTTGATGTTGAAATGTTTTCAGTTGAAAAGTTTTTCAGTTAAAGGCTTGTTTTTTTTTTATTTAATAATACTGGGAATCCGGCGCCCCCTTCATAGCAATATCCCTTCCCCCATGAAAACTTCCTCCACGGAAAGATTCTCTCACGTAACCGCTGATCCACCCCCCCCCCCCCCACTGCCAGAAAAAATCCCTATGAAAAACGTCTTTATACTTCCCAATAACCAATACTATATGTAAACTTTAGGCAAAGTTCATAACTTGCAGCCCTTTCCCCGGGGACTGTGGTGGATTAAGCATCCTCAGCGACATAATTATTATATTTTTCTACCATGCTGAACAAAATAGCTATCTCAAAATTTTAATCGGGCGACTTTGGGAAAAAATGAGCGTGGGAGGGGACCTAGTTGCCTTCCATTTTTTTGTCATTTAAAAAGGGCACTAGAACTTTAATTTCCGTTCGAACGAGCCTTCTTGCGATATTCAAGGACTACTGGGTCGATACGATCATCACTGGGAAAAAAACAAACAAATGAACACGCACCCGTGATCTTTCTTCTGGCAAAAAATTTCTTTTTTAAGACTAATTTTCGACTCGGTCAAAAATTTCGGGGGGGGGGGGGGGGTGGGGGGGGGGTTCAAACCGGGTAACCCCTGGATACGGCCTTGGAATGCCCCCCCCCCCCAATATTTTAAAGCGACCGAGTTTTAAAAAGACCGTTTTGCCACAATAGCCCCTGTACTTTTAATGTCGAAAAAACTTATCCTTTTTGCATACCAAAGGGGTAGTTTCCCCCCGGACATACTTCATGGCTATCCTTAACAGATACTACTTTAAGGAAAAAATAGAATTTATTGGTAACATTTAACTCGTGTTCAATGCTGCTTATTGTAATTAATAACAATTACTTACCGAATAAGCTCAATTTTAGTGTTCTATTGAATGCCGTTTGCCAGCAAAAATAATTTTACACAAGTCATTTTAAATATCCCTTTCCATACGCCTATGTTGTTCCTATTTTACCAAAAGTTATAATTAAAAAGAGAAAAATCATTAGAGTTAAAAATTCTGCTATTTCATAGCACCTTATAAAAACGGTTTCAACTGATTTATTTTTTTTTTTTTTTGTGATCCTTCATTCACACAACGTGCCCTAGCCACCTCAACCTTTCTTTCATTATAGCCCTAGAGAGCGGTATTGAACCACATTTTTCGTGCAACCTATTGTTTGAAATACGGCCAGTCCAGCCGGGTACTTTGGAACATAATTCAATGATTCCAATTGCCTAATGTGCCAAAAATTATAAAAATCAATTGCAATATGCGGGGTTAGTTCGTGATAATCTTACAAAAATCCAGGGTGGCGAATAGGGTCCATAAATATCATTCATGTAATCCTCAAGTATCACTATTTGGTGCAGTGCGCTTGTGCACTGTTAATGTGCATGCGCGTGTATGGGTATTGAAATTGTACCAGACTTGTGAAATTTGAACCAAGAGAGTCGTAAAATTCTGACTTTACTGGACAAAGTGTGGTTTTCATTGGCTGTTAGTGACGCTTTGACTAAATATGTACACTACCACTTTCCCTTTCACATTAGTAGAAAATGCCTCTGATTAGTTGAAAGTGATGCCGTGCGATATTTCCATCCAATCAAGGATCATTTCACAATCCTTTTGGTTTAAATTTGGCTATTATGGTGCTGTTTCTAATACCCACCTTAAATGTGCATGCGCAACACAGTGCAAGCGCACTGGTCCAAAATTACAACACTTGGGTGTTTCATTTTGAAAATAAATGTGATAAGTGTGGTTGGTACCCTCAAATCGGCATTAACAAATATACATAGGCTATTTACAGAGCTAGAAATGAGACTATCCCAGTTTCAGAGTTTAAATGACAGAAGTTTACATACTCCATGGTTCAAATCTTCAGGGGGTGTAAATCAATAATTAAGGATGGCCTATAAGTTAATAAAGGCATTTTCTTCGGCGAAAGGGCTTGATTGAGGTGTTTATTATCAGGATTATCAAGGCGGATTATCAGGATTACAACTAATACCAAGAATTAATTAGCGCTAATTTGAGCCTAACATATTTTGCGTAGTAGTTTGATTGGCTTAAAAGATCTACGAAAAATTCTGATTGACAAGCTATATCTTGGTATTAGTAAAATCTTATCGTGAATGGGGCATAAAGAATTGTTTAAAGGTCACATGTAAACAAACTTCATTTGTCCCGGTGAATATGATAAAAATAGAGGAGTTGATACAGACCTTTCAAGGGGGCATCCGAATTAGTCATGTCTTTTCCAACAGAATCTGGATGAACAACACAAGTTCCACAGTTATTTAATGTTATCACTGTTAGTTTTCGACTTGGCTCAGAGCCATTCTTCACTCGATCACAATCCAATTCTATTTCTTTACCAATCAAGTGCTTTTCTTCTTCGGTCATTCTTTGAATACGAAATGACTAGGCTAAAAATGAAAATTAACAAAAACGGGTTTATTATATATTCTCTGTGTTAATTCACCTAATTACTGATACTTGGAACCTGGCAGACATAAATCGATTTGCCAATGTGATAAAAAGCTTATCTTATGGCAGAATTATCATTGATGTCAAAAACAAACATTGTTGATTGCATTAGAATACTCAGAATAGCATGTTTTAAACACAGTGATACAAGTAGGGGTGGGGGGTCGAATTCTTTTCAAGTTGTACTCACCGGCTGCTTTGGTAAAAAAAAATTTTAAATGTAAAAATGTGAAGTTTGAACATTCTTGTTTTTGGGGAGTGCTCACCTATAGGGGGCTTAAACTTTAAAATTCACTACAAACAACATTTTCTACTTTGAACCATTTTGTTTTTACAAATGATGAAACAGATTTTTCTTTCTGAAATTGATTGTACTAAATTAAGTTTGTGGATGGACGCTAAAAAGAACTTCAAGATACATAAGCAACACCTGTCGGAGAATCTTCATTTTCAAAGATATCTTCTAATTCAAATTGTTCGAATTTATAAGTTCTATCTAAGTCTCAAGGTTTACCAGTGACATTAATTCACAATCATGAACATGTAGAGGGAGCGGGGATTTAAAAGATACATTAAAAGAATGTTGTCAAAATATAGGGAGATCATTTTTTACAATTTTTTAATGAAAATACAAGAAAATATTTTTTTAAAGTTTAAGAGTGAAAACTACCTCTCCCCAAAATGGGAGAATGGAGTTTGTTTTTTTTATTTATAGGCTTTTGAAATTATCTTTGCTTCGCAGTTGCTCTCCCCTCCTGCATGTTCAGTGGTATTGGCCCATGATTCTGCTCCTAATTCCCGTCGTCTATTCTCAATGCAGTACTGTTTTTATTCCTTTTTATCATCAGTGTGATGTTAACTATTAGGACGCACGAAGCACTCAATATTTTAAAAATATGAAATTCAGATTTTTTTTTTTCCAGGATCTATATGAATCATCAGAGTTCCCAGTAATTTTCCGAGGAGAACCCTGGGATAGAATTCCTTGTGGTGATTTTGGATGACTGAATCTCAGTGATATGCTGCTAGGCTGGACAGTTATCAATTTGAACTTGATAATTAGCAGCTGCCTGGGTAGATAATAATGTATCCATTTTGTTTTCATAGGCAGCGCAATCACGCTGCCTAAGTAAAGAACGATGTTGGCACAATGTATTTTTGTTTTTTTGTTTTGTTTTTTCCATACCAGGGCACTTCGTATCGAAGGAGTTGTCGTAGGAACTTCGAAAAGGGCTCATTCGATTGGAAATTGGAGTGGCTAGTGCCCTTTTTAATAGTCGAACGTGATTGGAGGGCAACTAGCCCACCACGCCCATCATTCCCCCAACACATCCAATCAAAATTTTGAGATAGCCATTTTGTTCAGCGTAGTTGATTTCCAGATAGAAAATATGTTTTTGAGGAGGACACTCCCCCAGAACCCTCAAGGCAAGGGTTTTAAGTTATTCCCCGGGGGCATATAAGACCGATGTTGGCACAATGTATCAAGGCCGTATCCAGGGGGGGGGGGTTACCCGGTTTGAAACCCCCCGAAATTTTTGACCGAGTCGAAAATTAGTAAAACCTAGGTAAAAATCAGTAAAATTAGCCAAAAACTGAGTCAAAAATTAGTAACCCCCCCCCCCCCCGAAAAAGTCAAAAATTAGTAACCCCCCCCCCCCCCCCCCCCCGAAAAAAAATCCTGGATCCGCCCTTGCAATGTATTATTTATTACTTTCTTCCTTCAGAGCAGAGCACTTCGTATCGAAGAAGTTGTCGTAGAAACTTCGAAAAGGGCTCATTCAATTGGAAATTGGAGTGGCTTGTGCCCTTTTTAATAGTCGAAAGTGATTGGAAGGCAACTAACACCCCTTCCACGCCCACCATTTCCCGAAAAACATCCAATCAAAATTTTGAGATGGTCATTTTGTTCAGCGTAGTTGATTTCCAGATAGAAATTATATTTTTGAGGAGAACACTCACCCCCAGCCCTCAGGGCAAGGGTTGTAAGTTATGCCTTGGGGGAATATAAGGTTTATATCGAAGGCGTTATCGTAGAAACTTCAAAAAAGACTCATTCGATTGGAAATTCAAAGGGCTAGTGCTCCTTTTCATAGTCAAAAATGATTGGCGGGCAACTAACCCCCCTCTCACACCCACCTTTTACCCAAACACATCCAATCAAAATTTTAAGATAGCCATTTTATTTAACGTTGTCGAAAGTTCTTTAAATTAGGTTTTTTATGATGATAACCCCCTTCCAATCACTTTCGACTATTAAAAAGGGCACTAGGCTTTTCGATTTCCAATCGAATGAGCCCTTTTTGAGTTTTTATGACAACGCTTTCAAAAAACATTTTATACGCCCCCAGGGCATAAATTAAAACCCTTACCCTAAAGGGTGTGAGGGTGGTTGTCATCCTCTAAGACATAATTTCCAGAACTTTCAACTACGTTAAACAAAATGGCTATCTCAAAATTTTGATTGGATGTATTTGGGAAAATGGTGGGCGTGAGAGGGGCGTTAGTTGCTCTCCTATCACTTTCAACTATTAAAAAAGGCACTAGCCCTTTCAATTTCCAATCAAATGAGCCCTTTTGAAGTTTCTACGACAACGCTTTCAATAAAAACCTTATATGCCTCCAGGCCATAACTTACAACCCTTGCGCTGAGGGCTGGGGTTGTCATCATCAAAGACCTTATTTCCAGAACTTTCTACTACGTTGAACAAAATGGCTATCTGAAAATTTTGATTGGATGTGTTTGGGGGAATGATGCGCGTGAGAGGGTGGTTAGTTACCCTCCAATCACTTTCGACTATTGAAAAGGGAACTAGCCCGCTCAATTTCCAATTGAATAAGCCCCTTTTGAAGTTTTTACGATAACTGTATCTATAAAAACCTTATATGCCCCCAGGGCATAACTTATAACCTTTGCCCTGGGGGCTCTGGGGATTTGTCATCCCTAAATACATAATTTCCAGAACTTTCAACTACATTGAACAAAATGGCTATCTCCAAATTTTGATTGAATGCGTTTGGGGAAATGGTGGGCGTGAGAGGGGGGTCAATTACTCTCGACTCACTTTCGACAATTAAAAAGGGCAATTTCAATTTCCAAACAAATGGGCCCTTTTTGAAACTTTTACAACAACTTTCTATATAAACTTTATATACCCCCAAGGCATAACTTACAACCCTTGCACTGAGGGCTCTGAGGGGGTTATCATCCTAAAAGACCTCATTTCCAGAACTTTCGACTACGTTGAACAAAATGGCTATCTGAAAATTTTGATTGGATGTGTTTAGGGAAATAGTGGGCGTGAGAGGGGGGTTAGTTGCCCTTCAATCATTTTCGACTATTAAAAGGGCACTAGCCCTTTCAATTTCCAATTGAATGAGCCCTTTTTGATGTTTTACAACATCACTTTCTATAAAAACCTTATATTTCCCCAGGGCATAACTTACAGCCCTTGCCCTGAGGGTTGTGGGGGGGGAAGGGGTTGTCATCCTTAAAGACCTAATTTCCAAAACTTTCAACTACGTGGAATAAAATGGATATCTAAAAATTTTGATTGGATGTGTTTGGGGAAAAGATGGGCGTGAGAGGGCGGTTAGTTGCCCTCAAATCACTTTCGACTATCAAAAAGGGCACTAGCCCTTTGAATTTCCAATCGAATGAGCCTTTTTTGTCAGGTTTCTATGACAAAGATTTCAATAAAAACCTTATATGCCCCCAGGGCATAACTTATAACTCTTGCCCTGAAGACTGTAGGGGAGTGTCTTGCTCAAAGGTATAACTTCCTGAACTTTAAACGGCGTGGAACAAAATGGATATTTCAAAATTTTATTGGATGTATTTGGGGAAATGGTGGGCCTGGAAGGGGTGTTAATTGCCTTCCAATCACTTTCGACTATTAAAAAGGGCACTAGCCATTTCAATTTCCAATCGAATGAGCACTTTTTGAAGTTTCTACGACAGAACCTTATATGCCCCCAGGGCATAACTTACAACCCTTGCCTTGAGGGCTGTGGGGGAGTGTCCTCCTCAAAACATAATTTCTATCTGGAAATCAACTACGCTGAACAAAATGGCTACCTAAAAATTTTGATTGGATGTGTTTGGGGAAAAGGTGGGCGTGAGAGGGGGGTTAGTTGTCCTCAAATCTTTTTCAAATATTCAAAAGGGCACTAGACCTTTGAATTTCCAATCGAATGAGCCCTTTTTTTAAGTTTCTACGACAAAGATTTCAATAAAAACTTATATGCACCCAGGGCATAACTAATAACCCTTGCCCTGAAGACTGTGGGGGCAGTGTCCTGCTCAAAGGTATAATTTCCTGAACTTTAAACTGCGTGCAACAAAATTGCTATCTCAAAATTTTGAATGGATGTATTTGGGGAAATGGTGGGCCTGGAAGGGGTGTTAATTGCCTTCCAATCACTTTCGACTATTAAAAAGGGCACTAGCCATTTCAATTTCCAATTGAATGATCCCTTTTTGAAGTTACTAGGACAACACGTTCTATAAAAACCTTATATGCCCCCAGGGCATAACTTACAGTCCTAGCAGAAAGTCAAACTCAAAACGAGCAGAAATTAACATAAGTTGGGCTCAAAACCTCTATGCCTTCCCAAGGCCAGAACATAATTTGCACTTTACTGAAAAAAACACAAATGAATGTGCATTGTCAGTTTAATATACATATACTGATATGAATGAATCATGGCATTGTTGAGGGGGTGCCCGCTAATTATGAGGCGATAATTTTTAAGGAAGGTGAAGGTGTCATCGACACTGAACGTTTGGGAAAACCCCTGGCTGTGGAAATTACCTTTGATGATGCTGTAGCCCAGAGTAATAGCCTACGACTCTGGCTCAAGTTGGGTTATGAATTATTCCGTGTCTCTGAACTCCTGCACCCGCCCCGTTGCTGTCATACTTGTCAATCTCTCAAACACATGAAAACGAAATGCGATAAGCCAACAAAATGCAGCCGCTGTGCCGGCTCTCATGTATCATCCCGTGATTCCCCCTGTGTTTTTGATCCAAAATGCGCTAATTGTGAGGGTAATCACGCATCGTATAGCCTAAAATGTCGTATTCTGCGTGATGTCCTGAGCAAACTTGTGACTCGGAAATGACTGTCGAATTGTCCGTACTCTTTTGATATCAATGGCACGAAAGATAAAGATGGCTCATTAAATAAAAAATGAATGATTTTGACATTATGTTCTTGCAAGAACATTTACTCCCGCCATCTCCGTTAACTCTCTACGAAGAAGTAGCCATCATATTGTCTTTACCACCAATGCCCAAAAAACAAAAGGCCGACCTTCCGGGGGCCTTGCATGTGTTATCAAACAATTAGCTACTCCTTTGTCACCTATCTTATTTCATTCCTCTGATAATATTATGGCAATATGACTTGGTCACCCTGTACTTACAAATGTATATCTTCCCTGCGATCAGAAACGTCTAACTTCACTTACTAAGTTTTCTAATGCCTGCTCATCCCTTAAAACTGTGCTATGCAATATTGAAAAGCATGGGTATAGTTGGCTAATGATAGGTGACTTCAATTGTGATGTTCATAGCTCATCTATTTTACCAACTTAGTTTTAAATTCGTTGCCTATTGGTTACCGCATAGTACCCAAAGCTCTTAATTACAGTTATATTCATAATGGTGGTACTGTGACCAATATTGATCATTCTATTTGCTCTGCCGATGTTCCCTGTTCTGTCGTTAATGTTGACGAAGACGAACGTGATTTTGACCACTCTCCCCTTTCCCTTACTGTGACATTAACCGCTGATCCATCTAATCATCCTTGTGCTGCTAATAAAAAATGATGTATGAAACGAGAGTGGAGCAAAGCCAATTGGCCTTTATATATTTCTACCCTAACAGCTCTGTTGTCCTGCGTCAAGATCCCTTTTAATCTACTGTGCACGAGTGTTTTTTCGCCACAAGCCAGAGTGCAACTGAATGTTTATTACCTTCATTTAGTTAAGTGCATGAAACAAGCTGAGAATGTGGCTGTTCCCCTTGTCCGGGTTAAACTAAAAACTTGAAGTCCAATTTGGAAAGAAGACCCAGGTCTTAAAGCCGTCAAAAATCGTGCTAAACTCTGGCTTCGCATCTGGATTGCGTGTGGGCGGCCCTTGCGAGGTAAGAAAAAAAATCAATTTTTCAAAGCAAGTCGTATTACTGAGGCTAATAGTCTAAGGAAGTTTTTAAAGAAAAATTAAGAAAAGCAGCTTCTAATTATTATGATAGTAAAGTCAAAGATCTATGTTCTAACAAACCCAAGCAATGGTACAGAAAAATTAAAGATATATGCGGAAAAAGTCCTTCTGAAGTTGATTTTCTCCCTGAACCACCTAATAAGACTGCCAACGATTTAAACTTGTACCTTGCTTCCATCGTGCAAAGTCTTCCCCCTTTCACTGGCTCAAGTCCAACTATTCCTCCCAATACTTCCTTCCCCTTTATTTCTCCCTCTGATGTTATAAATAAAATTCTAAAGCTAAGAAAATCAAGTATTTGTCCCTTGGACTCCCAGTTGACTTAATTAAAGCCTTTTCGGACAAAATTGCTGACCCTTTATCAAATATTTTCAACCACATCACAAAATTTGGTAAATTCCCAAGCTGCTGGAAACAAGGTTTTATAACACCTGTCCCAAAAAAATGCACCAGTCTGACTTTCGCCAACATTCGCCCCATTACACTCACTTCAGTTTTTTCAAAACTTTATGTAAGTTTCCTCTGTGACTGGCTTAGGGATATAATTTGTCCGTGTATTGACACCCGTCAGTTTGGTAACTTAAGGAAAACTTCCACCACCCATTACCTTGTGCACTTAATGCATACCATCGTAAGTAACCTTGATGAACCAAATGTTTGGCTGAACCTTGTCTTAGCTGATTTCCAAAAAGCTTTTGACCTGGTTGACCACACCATCCTAATTCGTTCACTACTGGTTAACTTTGAACTTGATCCTCTGTTAGTAAATATTGTTATATCGTTTCTTTCGAATAGATCTCAAGTTGTTAAATACAAAAAAATTTTCTCTAACCCCCTCTCTATATATTGTGGAATTCCTCAATGAACCTTATTGGGACCAGTTTATTTCTAGTCATGATTAACGATATTGGTAGGGATTTTCCCCAAAGGTGGAAATACGTGGATGACTTGTCGATCCTTGAAGTATGTCACAGGAACACTAAAAGTGACTCCCTCGAAATCCTAACCCACATTTCAGATGAAGCTAAGAACCTAAATATGAAAGTAAATTCCACCAAATCAAATATAATGACGATAATTTTTTTGAAATCCACTCCTGCTTTCCTTTGCCCTATCCCACCCGAAATGCTTGTGAAACACGTTAAACTCCTTGGTGTCACAATTTCAAATAATCTTAAATGGGACATGCATGTTTCTAATATTGTTAAACAAGCAAACGTTTCATTATCTATGTTAAAAATTTGAAACAGATTTGATTGCCCTAAGATGCAGTCCCTCCGCGTTTATTTATCATTTATCAGGCCGCTATTAGAATATGCATGTCCGGTCTGGCATTCGCATCTTTCAAGCGAGCTTAGTGACAAAATTAAGTCGGTCCAAAAGCGTTCGCTCAGGATCATCTATAAAGAGAGCAAAATTCCATACTCCTTCCTCCTTAAATCCACAGGTATTACCACGTTAAAAGAAAGGAGTGTACAAATTTGTTTGCGTTTTGCTAAATCCGCAATATCAAATCCTCGTACTGAGGACATCTTTCCTGATTTACATGACCCCATTAGACCCCGTCTCCCTCGCTTAGCTTCCTTGGCAATTCCAACATATTCACCTATCCATACCGTTACTGAGAGGTTCCGGAAAAGTTTTATCCCCTTTATTTTGGCGCACCTAAATAATCCCTGAACTATGCTCTGTACCAAAATTAACTCCTCCGTCCCTTATTTTAGTTATTGTGTGTGTTCACAATAATCATCCGTCATTTTTTTCTCTTTATCTTTGTCACTTTTATTTTCCCTTTTGTTGATACTTATTTATGTTAAATTTCTTTTCTGACCTTTAATTTTAAATCTTTTTTCCTTTAATTGTATTCCTTTCTTTAATTGTAAATATTTCTTTTGACAACTAATTTCTACTTGACTGTGATTTCCTTTTATCCCCCACCCCTTCTTCTTCTATTTTTCTGTTTCTATTCTAGCCATTTGTTAAATTCTTATCGACCATTTTTATGCTTGATTAGTGTTTCTTTTCTTGCTGTATTATTTGTTTCTTCGTTTTGCTTTGTCTATTTCTTTTTGACATATGAAGCGAATTCGGCTCTATTAGAGCTTGTGATAGCCTTTGGAAAATAAATATTATCTTATCTAAGTGTTTGATATAAAGAGTAAGACAAAAGCGGAGTTTAAACGGTATCTTCGTTTGGTTCGATATAATGGTGCCGAGTTCCCTAAAAGTGCGGTACAATGGAAAGAAGTCATTAATACGTATAAATTTGATTCTTTAGGGACCAGTGATGTTATCCCAGATTCGTCTTGGCTTGGGCATTATAAAAATATTTTTTGTAAGATTGAGTACAGTGTTCATCATCATTTTCACTGCTTAGTTTCTAAATTTTTGCCACCTAAAATTTTGCAACGTCATGTAATTCCCGTCTCAACTAAAAGTATTGTTAATTGTATGATTAAACTTATGTCTAAATCGAGTGATCTTGATGGGATTAACGCTCACCATTTACGTTGTGATTGTCCGGCACTAGTCGCTCAGCTTCAATTACTTTTTCAGTTCTGTTTATGTTTGTCAATGGTGACTGATTCCTTCCTTTGCGGAACGGTAACTTCGATTCTTAAACGCGGAAGATACCCTTTTGATTGCAGTACATATAGGCCCATCACTGTTGCTTGCAATATTAATAAGGTTTTGGAATATGTTCTGCTCCCATATATTATTGAACGAACTGCGAAAGACTCAAACCAATTTGGATTTCAACCTCGTATTGGATGCGCATAAGGTTTTAGCTTCAACTATTTTTGATGCCCAGTCTAAAGGTTATGAGTTACATATTTGCGCTTTGGATTTATCTAAAGCCTTCGATAGTATTTGCCATGCACAAATGTGGCACTCTTTGTCAGAGTTTGAAGTGAACCCTTCTATCATACATGTACTTAAATTTTGGTATAGTAATTCGTTTCTTCGTTTAAAATCTGGTACAGGGTACTGCGGTAATATACCAGTTTAATCTGGAGTACGACAGGGTGGGGTGCTATCACCTTATGTATTTAATGCTTGCATTCAAAATGTGTTATTAGAAATCAAGCTTTCGTATTTTTATAATTTATCTGATGTGTCTTATATTGCGTATGCGGACGACCTGCTAGTTTTAAGCCGAACCAAGTCTATTTTGGCATTATCGGTGCAACGTATTTCTATGATGTTTCGGGATGTTGGTCTGTTTTTGAATGTTGATAAATGCGAATACTTATTTTTTTTCCCAAATCATCAGCTCATAATTTGTCCTGTGGACCCTCAGTAATTCGCAATGTTACGAGTTTACGGTGGTTAGGAATTAGTTTTTGTTCTACACTCACTTGTTTGCAACTTCAAGTTCTGAGAGATGCTAAAGGAAAGTTGAAGATCGGATATGTGAAAATTGTACCTAACCGTAGAAAATATTCACGCCGAGCTTTAGCTAAAATGTATTCCACATATTATGACCATTCTGTCTTATTTTTAAGTGGAATGTATTTGTTATTGAATAAGAATGATTTGTGCCAGATCCGTATTGCTTATTTTAGATATTGCAAACTTTTACTGTACCTTCCCACTTCATATCGTAATACACGTATTATTGAGAAGTATGGTGCTACAGACATTATCCGATCGTTTGAATTGCTTAGTAATAATATAACAAGACATGCCTTTGTGTCCCAAGCAGGCACGTACGCAGGAATTTGTTTCGGGGGGGGGGGGGGCAAATCCTTCAAACCCATTATTCTGTGAGAAAAATCAAAAAATTATGGGAAAATGAAAAAAATCGTGAGATTTCGGGGGGCCCGGGCCCAGATCCCCCCCCCCCCTGTGTACGTCTCTGGTCCCTCGGCCCAAGCCATAATATTATCCGTGTGTTTTTGTCAGTGATTAAGGATTAAGTTATCTTTGTTTCTGTGTATTTGATTTTTTTCCCCCTTTTTAGTGCACTTTACTCCGCTTGTTTTGTATAAAAGTGGGTTATAAATATACTATTATTGTTATATGTAGTAATCAAAATGTTAATATTATTTGATTTATTAAAGTTATAAAAGCAAAAACATTTATATTTTTTTCAGTAAAGTGCAGTAAAGTTTCAGTAAAAGGCCTTGGGAAGGCATAGGGGTTTTGAGCCCAACTTATGTTAACTTCTGCTCGTTTTGAGTTTGACTCGGTTACTTATTGTAATTTCTGTTCGTTTTGGGTTTCATTTATTTATCGATGCTGATCTGCGGTAGTTTCACGCTTGGTAGTTTATTTGATTTTAGTTTTGCTCATTTTTTTGTTTAATGGAGTTCTTTACTTTTCTTTGAAAAACCTATTTTGTGGAAAAAGTTTTTTTTAATTAATCTCTAGCAAAGAATCTAAAAGCTTCCATGGAATGGATATTTGAGGCAAAAACACCTATGCCTTCCCAAGGCCAGAACATAATTTGCACTTTACTGAAAAAAATACAAATGTTTTTTACTTTAATAACTTTAATAAATCAAATAATATTAACATTTTGATTACTAAATATCAGTATATGTATATTAAACTGACAATGCACATTCATTTGTATTTTTTTTTTCAGTAAAGTGCAAATTATGTTCTGGCCTTGGGAAGGCATAGGGGTTTTGAGCCCAACTTATGTTAATTTTTGCTCGTTCTGAGTTTGACTCGGTTATTTATTGTAATTTCTGTTCGTTTTGGGTTTCATTTATTTATCGATGCTGATTTGTGGTAGTTTCCCGCTTGGTAGATTATTTGATTTTATTTTTGCTCATTTTTTTGTTTAATGGAGTTCTTTACTTTCCTTTGAAAAACTTATTTTGTGAAAAAAGTTTTTTTAATTAATTTTAATTAAAAATCAACGGACTCCCGGATGAGAGTCCCGTTTCAAACAAAACAAGCACCTTTAAACTAATTTTTTTTTTTTTTAATAAAACAGGATTTTCAAACTAATTTTTGAGCTCTACTTTGGGCCATAGATCCATTCCTGAAAATTTTATTAACCTAGCCGAACTGCTCTTCGAGATGGTGAAAAGCTGAAAAATCGCTATCCTAAATTTCCCCAGCGTTTTGCCCTGTGGCCAAAATAAGTCTCTAGGTATGCACCTGCCAACCATACTTAAGCACTCATAGCTAGGTCATCAACTCGTGTGGACCTGACTACAGTAGTACCTATAAAGCAGACGCTTTCAATAAATTAAACAGTGAACTTGAACACTTTGTCAATTAATTATGTTCCGTATCTTTAGAAATCACACTTGAATTTTAAATGTATTCATCAAGGAGCTCTGGTTCACTGATATGCGCACGGTACTTGAGAGTAACATATGTCAAAGATTAACAGGGAACTAGGGGGGGGGGGGGGGGGTTAAAGGTATATTATTGGGCAGGGATTAATAAGACACAAAAAATTTAGGTACATGTATGATATATCCCCTACCGCTTAAGAAGAGAAGTTAGGTTAATCATAATAAAATATGCCTACGTATGATAGAAATATAATACTTTAGAAACAAATTTGGGTTATATATTTGCACATTGAGGGGGGGGGGGGGTTCAGCCGGGCTGCATGCAGAATGTGTTAGCTACAATTTTTCTGCATATTATGAAGTAAGAATATTTTCTGACTTAACACTGTCCAAATACTTTACACCCCCCCCCCCTAATGTGCAAATATATAGCCCAAAACTATATATTTCCCATATATTCCATCACTTCTCTTTGTCTTTTCTCACGCCAAGGTGAAAGAAACCAGCGAAGGAAGCCGGTTTACAGCGCGTCAATGCACGAACAATTTGAGCGGTAGGGGGTATATCATACAAGTACCAAAGTGTATAACACTGGATTCTCCAATCCAATGCTCTGTCCAAACATAATAACGGCTGCTGTCGCAATCACGTCAATGCCACCCTCTCCCTAATTAGGTCAGATATAGCCTTAGCTAGCAAGTAAGCTGATTTTTTTTTTCAAATTGGCTTTACCCCCTCCCCCCCCCCCCAAAAAAAAAGAAACTGGTGTATAACCTGAAGCTACATGTCATCCCTTTAGAAGGGTTGGAATAGGACGCAATCGCTACGGCAGTGATTATTATGGTGAATATGTACACGATTACATTATTGACATAATAACAAGGTGAACACACTAACCGATCTGTTTTTTACTCCCTTTCTAAATCATTTTCCCTGCAAATCAAATTAAAAGCCAATCTAATGGACCTTAAAGTGACACTTAATGCTATATTTTTTTGCAAAAATAAATAGGTTTAGATTAGTGGTTAAAAACATACCAAACCTTAAAGGTACGTTTTTCTTTTTCTGTTAAGTTTATTAATATATTTTTCACTTTTATGATTTTGTCAATTGATGTAGTGTGTAATTTAATTTCTTTTCCCTCATTTTTGCACAAGGTAAGCCATCTCTGAAATTTTTCGCTTTTTAGAAAGAACACTCAATGGAAAACAGCCCTACATTTGTCTAATCTTTATTTTTCTTAGGCTATCTGATTTCTGTCCTATGCTATACTTTTACCCTAGGTTGGTACTTCAAATTTAAGACTGATTCAGTTACTTGGTAATTATGCTACATGAGTGTGATTTACCTTATATTGCGAGAACAAAAAGTAAGGGATGGTATTTTGTTATTCCTTGCGTCGGCTGAGCAAACGAAACTTATGCAAACACTATTAGAAAAATTTTACTCGTTAAAATAGATACTAACCAATCTAAATCACTCAGCCATAAAGAAGCCTGTTGTTATATTCCAAAGAGCAGTTTAAATGAAATCACATAGCGTAAAACCAACTTTGAATTTAACCGGACCAAACCAGACAGAAAACTGTAAAGGTATCGCAGATTCCTAACCTATACCCGGACATGTCATTTACCATATCATATAAATAAATCAGGTACCCCCTTCTTAGTGTTAGTGTTCGTTTCAGAGCTAGGTACGGTAAGATAAGAAATACATTGACGAAACAAGTAAAAAGCAAAACAATAATCCAATTACACGGGAATTCAGAGCTGAAGCGAACCAAGCTCTCTGAATCTTGAATGTTCAAAATGAACGTACAGTCATATTCTGTAGAGTGTGATTCTATTTGGGAGGGGGCTCAAACTTCTCAAATTATTCACTTATTGTAGTGGATTTCGTTTTATAGGAATCTGCTCATCTTCTGGAATAAATTCGTGAGCATGTGATTGCTGTTGGATTCTTTTCTTTTATTTGTCTGCATTGTTGTGGTTCCCTTTAAGACAGAGCCCTTAATTTAACGAGTAATAACAATACTTGCCTAATACACTGATTCCTTTTGAAGGCATCAGATTAGCCTCATGAATCATACAGATCCGAAATTAAATGCAGACACTGTTTCCTACAGTTTTTAAAAGAACTAAAACCCACATACATGCAACGAGAAAGGACACTGAAGATCTTTACAATAGTCAGTATGCCAAGCGCAGATCTCTCTCTTTCTCAGGGAAAGCCTAAGCTTTCCAAAACCAAGACTGTTGTTTGATTACCTCGAATTGTGGCTCCCAACAATAGGCTATGCTGCCAAAGTAAAAGTAACTAAACGGTCGTTTCTATGTTAATATAATAGCAAATATTTTCTTACAGCACTGTAAGTTTCATTGTCTGTGTAGTTTATTATTTGCGTTTTTTGCATTTTGTGATAATTCATATTTGTTAACTCTTCTTTTCTATTGCAGTTAAGGAAAAAGTATATTTGTATATGGATATCCTTACGGCTCTTCTTTACTTCAAGATACGACCGCACTCCACTGAAAGGTACGGGTAAGTTTTGAGTTCCCTGTCTTCATCCTCAGAGTGAAATACCTTGCCGATTGCTTAGAATACTGGTAGGTTAGAACAGTAAGAAGAATCATTTTTAAGATTTTTTTAAGAAACAGATTATTGCTTGTTTAGTAATAGCCTACCAAGTTTCAATAAGCGAGATATACTTAAATAATAAATATATCTCAGGGATGCTCTGAATCTCAAACAAACTGCCAAGGATTATATTCGTAACTAACAGATGTAATGACTATGTGTCAATAAGTACAGCCTGCTATTTTTGGAGGTGCTAATCATTTTCCCCTGAAAAGTGCCCCCCCCCCCGTATCGCAAAATCCCTCCAAAGCAAAATTGCGCAGCCATAGATAAAGAACAAAATGGGTACCTTGAAATATCGACCAGATGTCCTAAAGAGTAACAAAATGATCAGATGTCTATTTTTAACGGAATTCAACAAGTCTTTTTCAGTAATTAATCAAAAAAAATTTTTGCACAAAATAAGTTTTTCAAAAAAAAGTAAAGAACTCCATTAAACCAAAAATGAACAAAAATAGAATAAAATAATCTACCAAGCATACACCTACCACAAATCAGTATCAATAAATAAATGAAACCCAAAACAAACATAAATTAAAATAAGTCAAACTCAAAACGAGCAGACATTATTCTGAGAAGGGTTCTAAACCCTATGCTTTCTAAAAGCCAGAATATAATTTGTACTTTACTGAAAAAAATTCAAATGAATTTACTGAAAAAAATGTGCATTGTCAGTTTATTATACATATGTTGATATTTATTCCTTAAAATCTTAATTAATTTTTGATTTCTTAAAGTTATAAAAGTGAAAATATTGAAAAGAATTTTTTCAGTAAAGTACAAATTATATTCTGCCTTCTAAAAAGTATAGGGTTTAGAACCCTACTCAGATTATCTTTTGCTCGTTTTGAGTTTCACTTATTTTAGTTTCTGTTTGTTTTGGGTTAAAACACAGCGGGGGGGGGGGATGGATGTGCTCTGATTTCTTTTGACTCTCAAAAAGGGTACCAGGACTTTCTACATCCAATCGAATGAACCACCTCTAAAGTTCATACAATCAGTCCTTTCATAAAATCCTTATATGTCAACAACGGGCAACTTGCATAACTTACAGCCCTGGCCTCGGGGGCTAGAGGGTTGTCAACTCCGGAGGCATAGTTAAATGAACTTCGGATAATTTTGGACAAAATGACTAATTCAAAGTTTTTGATCGGATACATTGGGGGGAAAAGGGACTTGTTGAAGTTTGTCACCCTCTGATTATTTTTGACTTTCCAAAGGGCACTGGAACTTCTGATTTCCAATTGAATGAGTCCCCTCTAAAGTTTATACGACCACCCCTTCCATATGAAGTGTCTTTGGTAAAAAAAAAAAAATAAAAAAATTACACATTGATTCCTTATTACCCTTTACAAGAAACAATGCTAGAGTATTGCCTACTAAACTGGTTTGTTCCTTTGCATTTTTGCTACGACAATGTGGTAAACTGTTCTATTCCGTCATTTTTTTTCATACGCAGCGCAATCGCACTGCCTAAGTAAAGACCGATGTTGGCACAATGTATTATTTTTTTGGGGTTTTGGCTAGGGCACATTGTATCGAAGGAGTTGTCGTAGAAACTTTGAAAAGACTCATTCGATTGGAAATTCAAAGGGCTAGTGCCCTTTTTAATAGTTAAAAGTGATTGGAGGACAACTAACCCCCCTCTCACGCCCACCTTTTCCACAAACCCATCTAATCAAATTTTTGAGATAGCTATTTTGTTCAACGCAGTTGAAAGTTCTGGAAACTAAGTCTTTGAGGATGACACCCCCCCCCCGCACAGCCCTCAGAGAAAGGGTTGTATGTTATGCCATTGGGGCATTTAGGGTTTTTATAGAAAGTGTTATAGAAAGTGCCGTAGAAAACTTCAAAAAGGGCTCATTCGATTGGAAATTGAAATGGCTAGTGCCCTTTTTAATAGTCGAAAGTGATTGGAGGGCAACTAACACCCCTTCAACAAACACCATTTCCCCAAACACATCCAGTCAAAATTTTGAGATAGCCATTTTGTTCAACACAGTTGAAAGGTTCGGAAATTATGTCTTTGAGGATGATATTCCCCCCACAGTCTTCATGGCAAGGGTTATAAGTTATAAGGTTTTTATAGAAAGCGTTGTCATAAAAGCTTGAAAAAGGGCTTTCGATTGGAAATTCAAAAGGCTAGTGCCCTTTTTAATAGTTGAAAGTAATTGGAGGGCAACGACCCCCCTCTCACACCCACCTTTCCCCCAAACACATGCAACCAAAAACTTGAAATATCTATTTTGTTCAACGTAGTTGAAAGTTTTAGAATTTAGGTCTTTGAGGATGATAACCCCCCTCAGAGCCCTGAGGGCAAGGGTTGTAGGTTATGCCCTGGGGGCATATAAGGTTTTTATAGAAAGCGTTGTCGTAGAAACTTCAAAAAAAGCTCCTTTGATTGGAAATTGAAAGGGATAGTGCCCTTTTTAATAGTGGAAAGTGATTGAAGAGAAACTACCTCCCCTCTCACGCCCACCATTTCCCCAAACACATCTAATCAAAATTTTGAGATAGGTAATCTGTTAATCGTAGTTGAAAATTCTGGAAATTATATCTTTGGGGATGACAAACCGCTCAGGGCAAAGGTTGTAAGTTACACCCTGGGGGCATATAAGGTTTTTATAGAAAGTGTTTTCGTAGAAACTTCAAAAAGTGCTCATTCGATTGGAAATTCAAAGGGCTAGTGGCCTTTTTAATAGTTGAAAGTGATTGGAGGGCAACTAACCCCTCGATAGCCATTTTGATAGCCATTTTGTTCAACGTAGTTGAAAGATCTGGAAATTAGGTCTTAGAGGATGACCACCCCTTCCCCTCAGAGGCCTCAGGGAAAGGGTTACAAGTTATGCCCTGGGGGCATATAAGGTTTTTATTGAAAGCTTTGTCGTAGAAACTTGAAAAAGGGTGCATTAGACTGGAAGTTCAAAGGGCTAGTGCCCTTTTTAATAGTCAAAAGTCGAAAGTGAGTGCACTTCATGCACTTTAGACTAGGGCACTTCGTATCGAAGGAGTTGTCGTAGAAATTTCGAAAAGGAAACGTAGTTGAAAATTCTGGAAATTATGTCTTTGAAGATGACAAACCCCTCAGGGCAAGGGTTTTAAGTTATGCCCTGGGGGCATATAAGGTTTTTATAGATAGAGTTGTCGTAAAAACTTCCTCGCTCGATTGGAAATTGAAAGGGCTAGCGCCCTTTTTAACTGTTGAAAGTAATTGGAGGGCAACTAACCCCCCTCTTACGCCCACCATTTCCCCAAACACATGCAATACAAATTTTGAGATATCCATTTTCTTCAACGTAGTTATAAGTTCTGGAAATTAGGTCTTTGAGGATGACAACCCCCTCAGAGCCCTCAGGGCAAGGGTTGTAAGTTATGCCCTGGGGGAATATAGGGTTTTTATAGAAAGCGTTGTCGTAGAAACTTATATTCATAATCTTCAGTAACTTATTTCTAGCCTCAGAGCCACCATGTTTAAGAATCTTATTTACCACACTATCCGCACCTGGAGCCTTATTATTTTTTAATCCTTTTAGTGTTGTCGTTAATTCTTCCTCGCAAAACAAATCTTCCTTCACATCCAAGGTATCACAAACTTTTTCATTTTCCTCTATATCTTTACCTGCAACTGTAAATCGGTTTAGCAAATTCTCAAAAAGTTCTGCCCATCTCTCTTTATTTTTTTCCTTATAGCTAATTGTGGCCCCGTTCCTATCTTTAATTGGGCCAAGTCCGGATTGACAAATCCCTCTCAATTTATTGACATGCCAGTACAATATTTTACTATTATGCCATCTAGCTGCATCTTCCAGATCCTCGGCAATTTTATCCATGGCCTCCACTTCACACCTCCTTAGTTCATTTATTAATGCTTTCTCCACTTTCTTTACATTCCTTTTGTTTTCATTAATTAAAAAAAACTTTTTCCACAAAATAAGTTTTTCAAAGAAAAGTAAAGAACTCCATTAAACAAAAAATTAACAAAAATAAAATCAAATAATCTACCAAGCGTGAAACTACCGCAAATCAGCATTGATAAATATATGAAACCGAAAACGAACAGAAATTACAATAAATAACCGAGTCAAACTAAAAACGAGTTTGACATAAATTAACATAAGTTGGGCTCAAAACTCGTATGCCTTCCCAAAGCTAGAACATAATTTGCACTTTACTGAATAAATATAAATGTTCTTACTTTTATAACTTTAATAAATCAAATAATATTAACATTTTGATTACTAAATATCAGTATATGTATATTAAACTGACAATGCATATTCATTTGTATTTTTTCCAGTAAAGTGCAAATTATGTTCTGACCTTGTGAAGGCATAGGGGTTTTGAGCCAAACTTATGTTAATTTATGCAAAACTCGTTTTGAGTTTGACTCGTTTATTTATTGTAATTTCTGTTCCTTTTGGGTTTCGCTTATTTATTGATGCTGATTTGCGGTAGTTTCACGCTTGGTGGTTTTATTTTTGCTCATTTTTTGTTTAATGGAGTTCTTTACTTTTCTTTGAAAAACTTATTTTGTGGAAAAAGTTTTTTAATTAATTTCTATTCGTTTTATATTGACATAGACTTTTCAGAGAAAAAGAAAATAAAACTTTAAATCTTTTCGTTTTTTTAAGACTTTATAGTTTGGCCTGCTATTTGTATGCTGGAGAAAAATTTTCAGCAATTTTTAACAACATACACCCTTTTAAAAATATGGTCACATATAGTAATGTTTAATTTCATTTCATACCTCCCCTAGTTGACCTGAAATGGAAAAAATTGATACCATTTGCCAAAAAATATGCAAAATCTACGAAGTGCCCTGGTCTAAACAACAACAACAACAAAAATCATACATTATACCCACATCGATCTTTACTATAAAAATTTTCCAATCACTTTCGACTATTAAAAAGGCACTAGGCCTTTCGATTTCTAATCGAATAAGCCCTTTTTGAGTTTCTACGACAACGCTTTTTGTAAACACCTTATATGCCCCCAGGGCATAAATTACAGCCCTTACCCTAAGGGCTGTGGGGGTGGTTGTCATCCACCCTCACAACTACCTTAAATGAACTTTCAACTACCTTTAACAAAATGCCTATCTCAAAATTCTGTTTGGATGTGTTTGGGAAAATGGTGGGCGTGAGAGAACGTTAGTCACTCTCCCATCACTTTCAACTATTAAAAAAGGCACTAGCCCTTTCAATTTCCAATCTAATGAGCCCTTTTGAAGTTTCCATGACAACACTTTCAATAAAAACCTTATATGCACCCAGGGCATAACTTACAACCTTTGCCCTGAGGGCTGGGAGGGGGGAGGGCATAACTTACAACCTTTTCTACTACGTTGAACAAAATGGCTATCTGAAAATTTTGATTGGATGTGTTTGGAGGAATGGTGCGAGTGAGAGGGTGGTTAGTTACCCACCAATCACTTTTGACTATTATAAAGGGCACTAGCCCTCTCAATTTTTAATTGAATGAGCCTCTTTTGAAGTTTTTACGACAACTCTATCTATAAAAACCTTATATGCCCGAAGGGCATAACTTACAACCTTTGCTCTGGGGGCTCTAGGGGGTTTGTCACCCATAAATACATAATTTCCAGAACTTCCAACTACGTTGAAGAGAATGGCTATATCTAAACTTTGATGGAATGTGTTTGGGGAAAAGGTGGAAGTGAGAGAGAGGTCAATTACTCTCCACTCACTTTCGACTATAAAAAAGGGCAATTTCAATTTCCAAACAAAAAAGCCCTTTTTGAAATTTCTGAAACAACTTTCTATATAAGCCTTATATACCCCAGGGCATAACTTACAACCCTTGCACTGAGGGCTCTGAGGTGGTTATCATCCTTAAAGACCTAATTTTCAGAACTTTCAACGACGTTGACTAAAATGGCTATCTAAAAATTTTGATTGGATGTGTTTGAGGAAATGGTAGACATGAGTTGCCCTTCAATCAATTTCGACTATTAAAACGGCACTAGTCCTTTCAATTTCCAATTGAATGAGCTCTTTTTGATCTTTATACAATATCGCTTTCTATAAAAACCTTATATGCCCCCAGGGCATAACTCACAACCTTTGCCCAGTTGTGGGGGAGGGGTTGTCATCCTTAAAGACCTAATTTCCAAAACTTTCAACGACATTGACTAAAATGGCTATCTAAAAATTTTGATAGGATGTGTTTAGGGAAAAGGTGGGCGTGAGAAGAGGGTTAGTTACCCTCAAGTCACTTTCGACTATTAAAAAGGGCACTATCCCTTTGAATTTTCAATCGAATGAGCCCTTTTTCAGGTTTCTACGACAAAGATTTCAATAAAAACCTTATATAACCCCAGGGCATAACTTGTAACCCTTGCCCTGAAAACTGTGGGGGGAGTGTCCTGCTCAAAGATATAATTTCCTGAACCTTAAACTGCGTGAAATAAAATGGCTATCTCAAAATTTTGATTGGATGTGTTTGAGGGAAAGGTAGGCTTGAGAGGGGGGTTAGTTGCCCTCAAATCCCTTTCGACTATTAAAAAGGGCACTAGCCGTTTGAATTTTCAATCGAATGAGCCCTTTTTCAAGTTTCAACGACACAGATTTCAATAAAAACCTTATATGTCCCAAGAGCATAACTTATAACCCTTGCCCTGAAGACTGTGGGGAGAGTGTCCCACTCAAATGTATAATTTCCTAAACTTTAAACTGCGTCCAACAAAATGGCTATCTCAAAATTTTGATTGGATGTGTTTGGCGAGATGGTGGGCATGGAAGGGGTGTTAGTTGCCTTCCAATCACTTTCGACTATGAAAAAGGGCACTAGCCATTTCAATTTCCAATCTAATGAGCCCTTTTTGAAGTTTTTACGACAAAGTTGTCTATAAAAACCTTATATGCCCCCAGGGCATAACTTACAACCCTTGCCCCGAGGGCTGTGGAGGAGTGTCCTCCTCAAAAACATAATTTCTATCTGGGAATCAACTACTCTGAACAAAATGGCTATCTAAAATTTTTGATTGGATGTGTTTGGGGAAAAGGTGGGCCTGAGAGGTGGGCTAGTTGCCCTCAAATTACTTTCGACTATTAAAAAGGGCACTAGACCATTGAATTTCCAATCGAATGAGCCCTTTTTCAAGTTTCTACGACAAAGATTTCAATAAAATTTTATATGCCCCCAGGGCATAACTTATAACCCTTTCCCGGGGGAGTGTCCTGCTCAAAGCTATAATTTCCTGAACTTTAAACTGCGTGGAACAAAATGGCTATCTCAAAATTTTGATTGGATGTGTTTGGGGAAATGGTGGGCATGGAAGAGGTGTTAGTTGCGTTCCAATCACTTTTGACTATTAAAAAGTGCACTAGCCATTTCAATTTCCAATCGAATGAGCCCTTTTTGAAGTTTCTACAACAACGCTTTCTATAAAAACCTTATATGCCCCCAGTGCATATCTTACAACCCTTGCCCTGAGGGCTGTGGGGGAGTGTCCTCCTCAAAAACATAATTTTCTATCTGGAAATCAACTGCACTGAACAAAATGACTATCTAAAAATATTGATTGGATGTGTTTGGGGAAAAGTTGGGCCTGAAAGGAGGTTTAGTTGCCCTCAAATCACTGTCGACTATTAAAAAGGGCACTAGACCTTTGAATTTCCAATCGAATGAGCCCTTTTTCAGGTTTCTACCACAAAGACTTCATTAAAATTGTATATGCCTCAGGGCATAACTTATAGCCCTTGCCCTAAAGACTGTGGGGGGAGTGTCCTGCTCAAAGCTATAATTTCCTGAACTTTAAACTGCGTGGAACAAAATGGCTATCTCAAAATTTTGATTGGATGTGTTTCGGGAAATAATAAGCGTGGAAGGGGTGTTAGTTGCCTTCCAATCACTTTCGACTATTAAAAAGGGCACTAACCATTTCAATTTCCAATCGAATGAGCCCTTTTTGAAGTTTCTACGACAACGCGTTCTATAAAAATCTCATATGCCCCCAGGGAATAACTTATAACCCTTGCCCTGAGGGCTGTGGGGGGATTGTCATCCTCAAAGACCTAATTTCCAGAACTTAAAACTACGTTGAATAACATGGCTATCTCAAAATTTTGATTGGACGTGTTTGGGGAAAAGGTGGGCGTGAGAGGGGGGTTAGTTGACCTCCAATCACTTTCGACTATTAAAAAGGGCACTATACCTTTGAATTTCCAATTGAATCAGCCTTTTTTGAAGTTTCTACGACAACACCTTTTATAAAACCTTATATGCCCCCAGGGCATAACTTACAACCCTTGCGCTGAAGGCTGTGGGGGAGTGTCCTCCTCAAAAACATAATTTCTATCTGGAAATCAACTATGCTGGGCAAAATGGCTATCTCAAAATTTTGATTGGATGTGTTTCGGGAAAAAGTGGGCGTGAGAGGGGGGCTAGATGCCCTCCAATCACTTTAAACTATTAATAAGGGCGGTAGCCATTTGAATTTCCAGTCGAATGAGCCTTTTTTGAAGTTTCTACGACAACGCCTTTTGTAAAAACCTTATATGCCCCCAGGGCAAAACTTACAACCCTTGCCCTTAAGGCTCTGGGGGAGTGTCCTCCTCAAAAACATAATTTCTATCTGGAAATCAACTATGCTGGGCAAAATGGCTATCTCAAAATTTTGATTGGATGTCATTCGGGAAATTGGGCGTGGAAGGGGTGTTAGGTGCCTTCCAATCACTTTTGACTATTAAAAAGGGCACAAGCCACTCCAATTTTCAATTGAATGAGCCCTTTTCGAAGTTTCTACGAAAACTTCTTCGATGGGAAGTGCCCTACTCTAAAGGAAAAAAATAACAAATAATACATTGTGCCAACATCGTTGTTATATGCCCCAAGGACATAATTTAAAACCCTTGCCCTGAGGGTTTTGAGGGAGTATCCTCCTCAAAAACATATTTTTTATCTGGAAATTAACTACGCTGAACAAAATGGCTATCTCAAAATTTTGATTGGATGCGTTTGGGGGAATGATGTGCGGGAGGGGGGGGGGGGCTGGTTGCCCTCTGATCACTTTTGACTATTAAAAAGGGCACTAGCCACTTCAATTTCCAATCGAATGAGCCCTTTTCGAAGTTTCTACGACAACTCATTCAATACGAAGTGCCTTGGGATGGAAAAAAAATAATACATTGTGCCAACATCGTTCTTTACTTAGGCAGCGCTATTGTGCTGTCTATGATATGATCTATCACTCAGATAATTCTTATACAAGTCCTTTCTCCTTTCTATTAAACATAAAGCTTTTTCACTAATATTCTTAGCTGCAGTCCTAGCTTTCTTCGCTACAACACTCTCAGCAACTTCAGAAATTATTTTTCTAAAATTATTCCGACCATCTTCCGCATTATCAAATTTTAAACTCTCAAGTTTAGCATTCAACTGTTCCTGGAAAGTTTCTCTCAAATTCTCATCCTGGAGTCTACCAAGATCATAAATTCCCAGGAGGTAGTTACCCTTCCGAAATTTGAGCTTTAAATTAACCCTTGACACTACTAGATGGTGATCTTTACTATTAACATCAATAGCAGCACTCCTATATATCCTAGCATCCTGTGTTGATCCAGCCAGTCTTCGGTTTACTATAACATAATCAATAAGGTTCTCTGTCTTACCATCACGCGAATACCATGTTAACTTATGAGCTATTTTATGACCAAATACCGTATTGGTTATAACTAGATTGTTATACCTACAAAATTGCAAAAGTCTGTATCCATTACCGTTTTCTTTTTCTACACCAAATGTACTTAGGCTAGGATGCCATCTATCCCTATTTCTACCGACCTGGGCGTTAAAATCTCCTAGTAAAAACAGCATATTTCTGCCTGGGACCCTGTCTATTTGCTCCTGTAACTGTAAGTAAAATTCACCTGAGTCACTAGTATCTCCGTCAGTCGGTTCTACAGGGGCATATACTACTATAACTGATACCCTGAACTTTTTAGTCATAAAATGAGCAATTGGCATTTTATTATTAATACCTTCCCAGCCTTAAAAAGACTTAGCAGCTTCCTTATTCATCATGAGTAGTCCCCGAAGCCGCGCCACGCCGACATGACGGCGGCGAATGTGTGATTTATCATCGGCGGCGGCGGCGCGCCGCCGATACTAAAAAAAAAATTTTTTTGGCGACGCGCCGCCGATTTTAGACCGGCGGCGTGCCACGGCTCGCCGATTTTTCTGATTAAAAATAATAATAAAAATTCCACTTCAACAAGCATGTTCAACCTCGATTTTAGTAAGGATTTTTAAATGGTTGGCTAAAAACATACAAGAACAATATGACAAAACAGGAATTTGTTGGGCCGTGCGGAAAGTGTTTATGTTCATCGTCGATCAGACCAAGTAGAATTCTCATTTTTAGCCACTAGACCCAAGGAAACCTATGTTGTGTTTATGTTTAACATCGCATTGTTCCTATAAAATCCCGTGTTTAGTCATTTCCTTCTTGTTAATGATTGGGATAATGTGTGCATAACTTTCAAAGTTTGAAGTTCAAATATCTCCTGTTCATCAAATACATACGAAAAGGAAGTGAAAAAACAAATAACAACATCGAAAAAACACTGTATACAAGTCAGATACCATGGCTTAACAACACCAACAATTTTAAACCAGCGGTTACATCACTCCAGTTACAATTGATGTAACAAAAGTGAGTTTGTTCACTCTGCCTGGAGCCATTGATCTTTTTGCAGTCACTATCAGTCCTGTCGTGCTAAAAAGCCGTTTAGCTGGGGCACTTGTGGCCGGTACTGCCAGAACTTGACGAGCGTAAACTGCCACTCGCGGGATCTGATACTAGCATTGGATCTTGGGGTCCCACAGAATGCCGCAAATGGGCTTCTTCTTTGTATCTGCTGAAATAAGTTGTTTTTATAAGGGAGAAAAAACCTGCACCTTTATCACAGGGCTCCTGCGCCCTACGCTACAGGAGGAACTAAACTGCACCTTTACCCTCTTTTCTTATCAACACGGAATAACCCTCCAAAATTCTTTTCTGAAAGAAGTGGTAAAGTTATGAGGTTTTAGGTCAAAGTTTAAGGCTACTTCAACTTCAGTGTGCTCTGCTAACAGTGCAAAAAAAATTTAATTCATTTCTATAGATATATTTCTATACTAGCTCTAGATATTCTACCAAGCGGGAAACTACCACAAATCAGCATCGATAAATAAATGAAACCCAAAACGAATAGAAATTACAATAATTAACCCAGTCAAACTCAAAACGAACAGAAATTAACATAAGTTGGGCGCAAAACCCCTATGCCTTCCCTAGGCCAGAACAATATTTGCACTTTACTGAAAAAATATAAATGTTTTTACTTTTATAACTTTCATAAATCAAATAATATTAACATTTTGATTACTAAATATCAGTATATGTTTATTAAACTGACAATACACATTCATTTGTATTTTTTTTTTTTCAGTAAAGTGCAAATTATGTTCTGACCTTGGGAAGGCATAGGGGTTTTGAGCCCAACTTTTGTTAATTTCTGCTCGTTTTGAATTTGACTTGGTTATTTATTGTAATTTCTGTTCGTTTTGGGCTTTATTTATTTATCGATGCTGATGTGTGGTAGTTTCACGCTTGGTAGATTATTTGATTTTAATTTTGCTCATTTTTTGTTTAATGGATTTCTTTACTTTTCTTTGAAAAACTTATTTTGTGGAAACAGTTTTTTTAATTAATTTTTGTTCGTTTTATATTGACAAAGTCTTTTCAGGGAAAAAGAAAATAATACTTTAAATCTTTTCGTTTTTTCAAGAATTTATAGTTTGGCCTGCTATTTGTATACTGGAAAAAAAATTTCAGCAATTTTTAACAACATAGACCCTTTAAAAATCTGAACACAAATAGTAGTGTTTAATTTAGTTTCATACCTCCTCTAGTTGATCTGAAATGGAAAACTTGATAACATTCGCAAGATTTTTTTTTTTACTTTCTTTGATAGCTTGGATACACTTACGCTATTTTGATTTGGTCAAATTTTAAGAGCAGAAGAAGCCCCGAAAGTTTTAACATCGTTCTTGGGATACTGCTGAGATGCCTTATTGGGAATTAGCATTAACACAGTGCATTTTTATTTAATCTTAAGGCAACATTTACTTGTTAAACATAAAGGCAAATGGGAGAGTGGGCGTGGGAGGCGGATTAGTTTCCCTCCAATCACTTTCGACTATTAAAAAGGACATCAGCCCTTTCTATTTTCAATCGAATGAGCCCTTTTCGAAGTTCCTACGACAACTCCTTCGATACGAAGTGCCCTGGTCTAAACAACAACAACAACAACAACAACAACAAAATGATACATTATACCCACATCGATCTCTACTATAAAAATGTCAAGCCTTCCAATCACTTTCGATTATTAAAAAGTGCACTAGGCTTTTCGATTTCCAATCGAATGATCCCTTTTTGAGTTTCTACGACAACGCTTTCTCTAAACACCGTATATGCCCCCAGGGGATAAATAACAACCCTTACCGTAAGGGCTGTGAGGGTGGTTGTCATCCTCTAAGACCTAATTTCCAGAACTTTCAACTACGTTAAACAAAACGGCTATCTCAAAATTTTGATTGGATGTGTTTCGGGAAATTGTGGGCGTGGAAGGGGTGTTAGCTGCCTTCCAATCATTTTTGACTATTAAAAAGGGCACAAGCCACTCCAATCTCTAATTGAATGAGCCCTTTCGAAGTTTCTACAACAACTTCTTCGATATGAAGTGCCCTGGTCTAAAGGAAAAAATAATAAATAATATATTGTGCCAACATCGTTCTTATATACCACCAGGGCATAACTTAAAACCCTTGCCCTAAGGGTTGTGGGGGAGTAACCTCCTCAAAAAACATATTTTCTCTCTGGAAATCAGTTACTCTGAACAAAATGGCCATCTTAAAATTTTGATTGGATGTGTTTGGGGAAATGGTGGGCGTGGAAGGGTTGTTATCTGCCTTCCAATCACTTTCGGCTATTAAAAGGGGCACTAGCTATTCCAATTTCCAATCGAATGAGCCCTTTTCGAAGTTTCTACGACTACTCCTTCGATACGAATTGCCCTGGTATGAAAAAAAAAATTAAAAAAAATAATACATTCTGCCAACATTGTTCTTTACTTAGGAAGCTCGCTTGCGCAGCCTATGATAACATCCTGAATTGCCTAATGCTCTTTTACCTATCTCTTTTCATCCGAAAAATCAGAAAGAAAAATGAACAGAATTTTAAAGTGGAAGGTAGAATTTTTGTTTCAAGAAAAATTTCTTCTTCTCCTTCCTACGAACCGATATACATGGCGAGCCCAAGATGACAGTATTTATCTTTAAGAAACAGATTAGCCGGGATGACGGTTGAAGCCCGGAGGTCGATATCGATAACCAAAAAAGAGAGAAAAAAACAAAAAAAAAACGGCGGCGTATTAGTGACGCCGCCGCCGATAGAATCAGCGGCGGCGTCAGCGCGCTGATGCAAGCTCAGCGGCGCGCCACCGATTTTTTTTCGGCGGCGCGCCGCCGACTTTTCGGCGCGGCTTCGGGGTCTAATCATGAGCCCTACTCCCTGTCTATGTACCCTATCCTTCCTGCCTGAGCAAACAAATTCTATATCTGAAACTCCTAATAAGTCCAGTTCGAACCATCTGAATTCGTAAGTCAAAATGTTGATACGATGGTCATTTTTTAACGTCGTAACATTCCAAATTCCAATTTTTATGTTCTTTAAATCATTAAAATTATTTTGGCCTCAGGAAAAGCAATTATCCCGGATACCAGTGCAGGACAAGGATCACATATCTTCTCAAGTCTACACCGAAGTGCTTAAGCCGACTTAGAACCGGACAGCAAGAAGTCCCTGGGACCTCCAGTATGAATGAAGGCTTTATGCAATCCTGGGCCCATCTTGGTCACAACATGGTTTTCACCACTTGGCGATGCTCTTCTATCAACAAGAGTCGAAATCCTGCACAGACAATCTCCAGCCTATTACCTCCGACTCATTATATATTCATGCCTACAAATATTGCTCTACTATGGGGAGGCAGCCAATAGTAGATAAATTAGCTAGGAAGAGGTTTTCAGCCCGAAGACGCCCTTCAAAACATACAAGGCCCAGAAGAATTATCCATTGATCAGAATCCTGTGTCGTTTACTAGGCTATAATTTCGAAAGGGTCGAGGCAGCCCTTCGCAGAGGCCATTGTCCAAAAATCTGGATCTTGCGCCCTGCCGCAGTTGTCTTCCTATAGAGGATCCTCCCGCGATGGTGTTCTGCATCACCATGCAATTTAACCCATTACTGGGTTTGTACACCGGTCTTCCGGTACTATATATGTTACCTTCTGAAAATATCTCAAAGAATGACAGACATTCAAAGAAAAGGAGGGAATTTGGTAATTTTGGCTTTTCTAAGAGATCAGTTTTAAAAGATTAAGAGATTGCAATCAATTTTTGATGTGTTTAGGGAAAAGGTGGGCGTGAGTGGGGGGTTAGTTGCCCTCAAGTCACTTTCGACTATTAAAAAGGGCACTATCCCTTTGAATTTCCAATCGAAAGAGCTCTTTTTCAGGTTTCTACGACAAAGATTTCAATAAAAACTTATATGCTCCCAGGGCATAACTTATAACCCTTGCCCTGACGACTGCAAGGGGAGTGTCCTGCTCAAAGGTATAATTTCGAGAACTTTAAACTGCGTGGAACAAAATGTCTTTCTCAAGATTTTGATTGGATGTGTTTAGGGAAATGGTGGGCGTGGAAGGGGTGTTAGTTGCCTTCCAATCACTTTCGACTATTAAAAAGTACACTAGCCGTTTCAATTTCCAATCGAATGAGCCCTTTTTGAAGTTTCTACGCCAATGTTTTCTATAAAAAAAACCTTATATGCCCACAGGGCATAACTTACAACCCTTGCCCTGAGGGTTGTGGGGGGGGGGGGGTCATCCTCAAGGACCTAATTTCCAGAACTTTAAACTACGTTGAACAAAATGGCTATCTCAAAATTTTGATTGGATGTGTGTTGGGGAAAAGGTGGACGTGAGAGGGAGGTTAGTTGCCCTCCAATCACTTTTGAATATTAAAAAGGGCACCAGCCCTTTCAATTTCCAATTGAATTAGCCCTTTTTGAAGTTTCTACAACATCGTTTTCTATAAAAACCTTATTTGCCCCCAGGGCAAAACTTACAACCGTTGCCCTGAGGGCTATGGGGGAGTGTCCTCCTCAAAAACATAATTTCTATCTGGAAATCAACTACGCTGAACAAAATGGCTATCTCAAAATTTTGATTGGATGTGTTTCGGGAAATGGTGGGCGTGGAAGGGGTGTTAGTTGCCTTCCAATTACTTTCGACTATTAAAAAGGGCACAAACCACTCCAATTTCCGTTGAATGAGCCCTTTTCGAAGTTTCTACGACAAATCCTTCAATACGAAGTGCCCTGGTCTAAAGGAAAATAAAAATAATAAATAATACATTGTGCCAATATCGTTCTTATATGCCCCCCAGGGCATAACTTAAAACCCTTGCCCTGAGGGTTGTGGGGGAGTGTCTCCTCAAAAACATATTTTGTATCTGGAAATCAACTACGCTGAACAAAATGGCTATCTCAAAATTTTGATTGGATGTGTTTCGGGAAATGGTGGGCGTGGAAGGGGTGTTAGAATAAGCCCATTTTATCTATATTTCTGTTAAAAAGCTGGCATGGGAGGGCAATGGTTGTCGGAGGGCCAATTACTCCCTTGGATTCTCTAAACTTAAAAATTGAGATAACTTCCTGCTAAAAAGTTGCCATAGAGAGGATTAAATACTGTTTCAGCTGAACCTGTTTTTGCCTTGAGTCACAATCTAGCTTGCTTCTTCGTCAAACAAAGAATTAGCTCGATCTTACCATGAATCAGGATTTAGCTCGTTTTACACAGTCATTTCCCGTATTTTTCCCCTACGTGCACCTAAACGATGAAGTTATCAGCCCCTCGAAATTCTCTCAAAGGTCTATCTAATGAATATTTTTTTGGTGCTTGACTAGATTCCGGGTACACAGAAAGAAAGACCACATCAGAATCTCAAAGCCGCTATTGATAAACAAGTTTGTGAGGTGTTGCTCACTCCGTGACAAAGATTTAAACTTTAGTTTTTTGGGGGTTTAGGGGGACTAAAAGGTAGCTAGGTTAGGTTAGATTAGGTTACGTATTTAATATATGCTTTGCTTTACCCCCACCCCAATATATAGCCCATATACCCCAATATAAGGCAAATATATAGCCAAAATTTGTTTCTAAACTATTATATTTTCATCCTATTTAGTTTTATTTCATTAGCATTAACAAAACTTCACTTCTCGCGTGTGTACCAGATTCTAGACAAGCACCTTTTTTTACGAAAAATTGATGCTATATACTTTGGTAAGCTCATTATTTATCATTCCCTGTTTTTCGAAATGCCAAAACGATGGAGCTGTCAGCCCCTCCTCTAAACGGTGTATCTCATGAGCAATTTTTTTTTTTTTTTTTTTACAAAAGACTAGAGCTGTACAGTTTGGTAAGCTCATTTTTTTTTTTTTTTTGCTAAGCTTATCAAGAATTATCGGAAATTGTTAAAAAGAAACCATCTGTCCTCACTTAAAAGTTCATTTTCTTGCCAATGGCAGTTTTCTGACATAACTACTAAGATGAGCAAAGCGTAAGCTCTGCATAGCGACAAAGAAAAGCGTAAGCGTCTGCATAGCGACGTTCAAACTTGAAAGCTCATAGTAAAAAAAATAAATAAAAAAAAAACTTTTGAAAAAAATAGCAGTCAAGCAAGAAAAAAATTGCCATTTGAAGCTAATTCAGGAATGGTAACTATGATTTCGATTAATCTTAATAGTAAAAGTTTATTGCGAAAACAAGTTAACGGGAATTTCAAAAGACAGTCTGAAAATCCTAAATCTGACAAAACCATTCCAAACTCATACCAGAAGATAGCACAGTAGGCAGCTCAGTAGCACTACCTAAGTAAAGAACGATGTTGGCACAATATATTTTTTTTCTCTAGACCAGGGCACTTCGTATCGAAGAAGTTGTCGAAGAAACTTCGAAAAGAGCTCATTCGATTGGAAATTGGAATGGCTAGTGCCCTTTTTAGTAGTCGAAAGTGATTGGAAGGTAACTAACACTTCTTCCACGTCCACCATTTCCCCAAACACATCCAATCAAAATTTTGAGATAGCCATTTTCTTCAACGTAGTTGATTTCCAGATAGAAATTCTGTTTTTGAGGAGGACACTTCCCCCACAGCCCTCAGGGCAAGGGTTGTCCTTTATGCATTAACTGTTCAAATTTTCAGACCCACACGTTATTAAACCTGATGGGCACTGTTTAGATCTCTTAAAAACAAAAATATAAACAAAAATTTAATTTTCTTATTGCAATGCTTCGAGAATGATGCAATTATAAAATAAACAACATTTTCTGTTCAAGCATCTTGAGAGGTAAAAGGAAAGAGATGCTTTCACGAAAGCCAAAATTTAGCGTGAAAACCGGAAATGTACGGCTAGCCCCTACCCTCATATTTAGGATAATTGTAATTTATGATTGCTACAAGTTTGAACGTCGCTATCCGGATAATCCATCAGAAATACGTCGTTTGATCCATCAAGTTTCAACTTCGCTATCAGAATAACCCATCAGAAATAATCTTCTTTTTATATGTATTTAATATACAAAGAAATAAAAAGGCTTACAACTAGAAACTCCGCACATTTAAATGTGTTTTACTAAGAACGAAAGAAACGAAAAGTAACAATAAGAATTGAAAAAAGTAAAATATTTACAAGTCTTTATTCAAATTTCAGTTTTTATGCACTACGGGCATATAAGCACTTTTAGAGTCCTACAAAATCAGAATATTGAAAAATCAACATGGATACCGACGGAAAAAACAATCACTTTACGAAAAAACAGTACAAATAAACTATGTTACAACATGGCCGGAATAGCTTCGTAAGATAAAACTCCAATTTCCTGAGAAATTTGGAAAAGCGGATACATTACTGACCATCTACACAACGAAAAACCCTTTCAAGGTATTAAAATACACAAAAAAAACAAAAAAGGGAGTTCACAGATAAATGCCAAATCTAAAAGAGACGAGGATGCGATCAATCGTCAAGAAGATTATCATCGTCGTAATCATCAGCCAGCTTGGTCATTCGAAAGAAATGGAATTCCGCTTCTGGCTTTGCTGGGGTGTTAGGCCTACAAGAAGATGAAAGAAAGATATTGTAAAATGTCTTCTGTCATACCGTTCAAACTAGCTGTTAATGGGCAACCGATTAGCTTCGTGAAAGATGTGTTTCAAATCTTCATTTTAATTAATTTATATTCGTTTCAAGTTTGACTTCTTGTCTGATCATCCGAATTTTTAATGCAGTTCTTTATTTATGTTGACCCCTTTATCTCATGATATTCACGTGCCTAGCTCGGTTCATAAGATAGCCCAAATAAACAAGAAACAAAATTTTAATGCAGCATCTTATACTTATCGGGGGAGGTGCGAGAACTTGACCAAGAGGTTAAGCCTTTAAAGTTGTTTTTCTACGAAACAAGTATTTTCTTTGAGATATTACAAATTGCAGCCTTTTCGATACATTTGCGGTCTTCCATGAAGGCTTACACCAACCTTGCTCTATACTGTGGCTACCCTTGTTAGTTTCTGACGTTCGCTTAGATGATGTCCTAACTAAAACGTTTCGTAATGATAAAGCAGCTCTGCACACAGGAATAGGAACAAATACTTTTCTCCGCTGCATAATTGAAACGTTAAATATGTGAATCGCCTCCCCTCTTCCCTATTTTTACATTCCTCGTGTAAAGCTTATTATAGTAAATTTTAGTATATTTTATTAATTTCGTTTACTTTTAATAGATCATTCCATGTAGAGACATGTTTGTTTTTAATTACTTTTGAGGTTTTTTTTTGTTGTTTTTGTTATTTCTGTTTTTCTTTTTCTCTTTTTCTTTAATTTGACTTAAGCACCAAATTAGACCCTGTTAGATCTGGCGAAAATCTGCTTGAAATAAATATTATCTTTTCTTATCCGTCTGAACTTTACAAAATAATACCACCATGGAAGCAAACCACTTGAAAATGCTGAGACAAATCTTCAACACCAACATGTTGCCAATCCTACGTTTTGGAGGAAGGACATTCTAAATCAGCCAAGCCAAGCAAATGGAGCCTTTGATTTGCCAAATTCCAAGCAAACGTATGGCCAACAAGCAACAACCCAAAATATGGCATTAAAAAGGGAATTAGGTCTTTTTTTCATCGAATAGGGCAAAAAAGGTAGGCTTTTGCTCACATTAATTCAGAAAATATTCACCCCCCCCCCAAAAAAAAAATAAGGAAAAGTAGAGGAACAAATTAAAATGAATAATTGGAACAAACTTAAACCATAGAGAGGCTACCACCAATAAGAGTAGGCCTACCGCCCCTCTCTAAAGTTCACAGCGTCATCTGTAGTTTACAGACACCTGTAGTTTACGTCATCTGTAGTTTACAGACACCTGTAGTTTACGTCATCTGTAGTTTACAGTATATATATACATATATATATATATATATATATATATATATATATATATATATATATATATATATATATATATATATATATATATATATATATATATATATATATATGTATGTATATATATATATATATATATATATATATATATATATATATATATATATATATATATATATATATATATATATATATATATATATATATATATATATATATATATATATATATATATATATATATATTGAGTGCTTTTACTTCTGAGTACACAGTAGATTTTTTGGATATATGAGAGTGCATGTCTTCTTGCCTCCTCTTCACGACATTAAACGTCTAAGATATAATAAACATCAAAATCAAAAATTTTAATAAAAAAAAATAATCTCGAAATCAGGATTTCAGGTATTATTTCCCAAAAACTAATGAGATATGCAGAAAGTTTGCTCTGGTTATCGAAGAGAGTTTGGAGTTCTATCAGTATTCAAAGTTATATGATTTCTAAGAAGTTAAGCTTCGAAGCAAGGGTGTTTTACTTAGGACAGACTGTAAGAAATTCACAGAACCAAAATTTCAAAATAGAAAGAATTACAAACATAATTTAATTTCTTGAAAACCAATGTAATCTCGGGTTCTTAGAAGACCAAGATCTGTCATTCTACGCTGGAAAGAAATTCTTACTTTTCAAAAAAATCTAAATCTAGGAAGTCAAAACCTCTTGCCGATTCGAACCAAGGCAGCTAACCTTTGAGCTACAAATCCAAAGGTTAGAATAGGAGTTTCTGGAGTTTCCAAGCCTGAACGAAATTTTTTTTTAAATTGCCACCTCAATAAAAAGAATTACTGAAACAAAGACCGAATGTTCTAGTAGCTCTTCGGGACCGAATGAGAACCACTGGTACTGTAAAAATAAAAAAGAAAAAAAAAACGACATTTCGACTTTGAAAAAAAGGGAAGATACATCTATGCATTATCGTATAAAAGAGCAGAGCCTCATCCCGAGAAAAGAAATATTTGCTTGCAAGCAAACAATTCCTGCAATGCTCAATCAAAAAGTGGTTGCAACATATTATCTTCAAATGCGTAACACTGGATTTTCTCATCCAAAAGGTACGGATGAAAGCACTCAGGCTAAGGATTCCAGATGACATTGAATGTTTTTTTCTGGATAAGTACTGGAAATTTTACAAACTTCACTGAAACTATTCTGCCCTATTTGAAAATGCTCATAGCTAGGGAAGATTTTGAGTTTACATCTCTTACAACTTCAGAGCTAGATTCAGCTGACCACGAGAAAATAAGAGCAACGAAAACTGCAGTGTTGCTCCGCAACTAAAATATCGAAAAATGCAGTGTTGCTCCACAACTCAAATATCTTTATAATTTGAACAATCAGTCCAGTTTTATTAGTCTTTTATGTATTAAACTTTTATTCCTTTCAAGAATTAATTGTTAAATCATTTATTTATTTCTTATTCTTCACAAAGTGGACACCTGGGATCTTTCTAGGTCTCCTATAGCTTCTGCAACATAAGGCAAAATATCATCATTATTATTCTTATTCCACAAAAGGTTGTTTTTACTACTCCTATGGAGTTCCAACACGAAAAACACAATTCAATGTGGGACTGGATTCTTCCCCGTCTTCTGCAATTTATTCCGAGGGCCTAGGTGGCATGCAAGGCCGTATCCAGAGGGGGGGGGATACCCGGTTTGAACCCCACCCCCTGAAATTTTTGATCGAGTCGAAAATTAGTAAAACCTTAGTAAAAATCAGTAAAATTAGTCGAAAAACCGAGTCAAAAATTACCCCCCCCCCCCAAACAAAAATCCTGGATCCACTTTTGGTGGCATGCGATGGATAGGCAGATGCTTCTGGAAGTCACTGAGTAGTCTCAATAAGGAAATAAATAAAAATTCAATCACAAAATCCAGAATAAAACCGAACAGTAGTTAAACAGAAGCCCTGTATTTCTTCTTTCAAGCTAAGTTTTGGCTTGGCACACACATATTGAAAAACCAATAAAGACTATTTCATTAGTCTTTTATTCAGGGAGTCAATTATCTCCCGAATAATGTCTCTTTTCAGCATTTTCAAAAAGATCTGATGAGATTAGCTTTTCGATGTCATTTGGAATCTTGTCAGAGTGCTGTCGTTCGTACCTTTTGGATAAAAAAATCCAGTGTTAAGCATTCAAAGACAATACGTTGTAGTCTCACAATCTGTTGATTCAGGATTGCATAAACTGATTGATTGCTAGCAAATCTCTCTTTTCTCGGGATGAGGCTTGGCGTTTTCGCACAGTAGTGCATAGTTATATCTCCTTTTTTTTCAAAGTGCAAATGACGGTTTTCATTTTTTTTATTTTACATTGCTAGTGGTTCTCATTTGGTCCCGAAGAGTTACTACTACATTCGCTCTTGGTTTTGGTAGTTCCATTTATTGAGATCGCTTGAATCTCTTGAAACTCAATTTCTAACACTTGGGTTTGTAGCTCTAAGATTAAAGTAAGGTAAATCTTTATTAATATAATAGTTATAACAAAATTTCCACTTTAGCCAACGGACAGCACTAGCTACCTGAGCTAAACACTAGCTAAATATTAGCTACCTTAGTTCTACAAAGTCAGTATAAACGGCATTCCTGCAGATATTTTTTTTTACAATTTCCAGAGATGACTTAGAGTCACTTAAGACAGCCATATTTCTGTTGGCTGCCCAATAAAACTGCTCCTATTTCGGCCGTGGGGATGCAAGATGGGTATATTCGTCAATTCAGTGTTTGGATATTTATTTGTTGTGATTATTACTACTGATTCTGCCTTCTCTTCTTTACGCGATCTGTGTATTTATCAAGTAGCTTTAGTATTTATTTTCATTCCTTTTTCTATCTAGTATGCATAAGTCTGCATCATCCAACGTGCTTCAGTGAATGGTATTAGGTATACTGTTGTTCTGTTATATTTTTCTATGGATCTTCAATAAACTTCCATGATTCAACTTGGACTTTTCCTCCCTTAATGCTTTTCCAAATGTAAATTTTGTATGTAAAGTACCAAGTAGTTAATAATTGTATTTTCAGTAAGTGTTTTATTGAGTTGTAAGTGTTTTGATAAACTTACCCGTGATCTTTCCGATCTTTGTAGCATTCTGAAAAACTAGGGCTTTACTGGAAACTATGCTTACTTGAGCTTGCTCTTAAATTGTAATTTTGATTTAGAAAAATTAAAATTGATTGGTAAAATTTATCGATTTCACGGCTGGCAAAAGACTACTGGGAGCTTTATAAAATTGTCTTTATTTTCTCCAAGCTACTTAAACATTTTTCTCTCTTTACTTTCATCATAAAAGAAAACATTTTTTTTTTTAATTAATCCTTGCCAGGCGGCATATATAACCTATATAACCCCATAAGGTTATATAACTTTATGGGGGCCGCTAGCAGAAATGTATACATTTACAGCATTGGAGCAGGAGCCTTGTAATTTTACAAAATAAGTCACGGGGAATATACAAAATGAGGTAAGCACCACTTTAAGAGCGTGTATTTATGATTCTAAAAACTGTGATACATAGATATTACATAATTACTATTCCAGAGATGGTAGGGCCAACGCAACTAAAGGTACAATTTGTTTTGAAAGTGTGGTGTTTAGCTCGATATATGTGCATCACGATGAAAGAGCACTTCCAGTAACAGCAACGGAACAGGTGAAATTCTATAGAAAAGAAAACAAATCTCCATAATTTTATCATGTAATACCGACGCAAATTGGACCTCATGGAAAGGGTCCAATAAAAATGAAGAGTGCCATAGAACTTCTGGAATACCTGCCACCGAGGCTCAGCGCTCACTTTCCCAACAAAAGGAAGAAAAGGGGCGTTGGATGCAACAACAAATTCTTCCCAGCATCAAAGATTGTATGGAGAGAGTACCTCTGTTAATGAAGATAAATCATGAGATCAAAAGAAGCTAAAATAGATATAAAGAAAACAAATGGCTTCACTTACACTCAAGCGTTAACAAAAAACTTGATAATTTGCCCTCTAGCACAGGTGAAGAAAAAACTTGCAAAAAGCATAAAAAGTGCTTTTGATACAAACAACCTCCTGGCACCAATGGGGAGAAGAAAGCACATAAATAATTGTTTGATTCGGATTAAGTCAAAATAGAAAATTGACCCAAAATCTACTAAGTCAACGAATGATCCAGAGATTGCGACAAATATTCGGAAGGTTTGGAACTCCTTGACCACATGCATGAAATACTCTGAATGACCCAGAAAATATCAGGCCTAAGCCGGATTATAATAGGCCCGTTCTATTGCACCAAGATCTTACATCTAAGATCTCACATCTTTCTGCAAAGATTTCCGTTTGTTTAACTCATCTTTGTTCTAAGATCTTATAGCTCACTGCTGTTAGCAAAAAGTGTGAAAGACGCCAATGTTCTGCTATATAGAACAATGATGAGAGAACTTTGATGATATACTCATCATTGTTCTTAGACCGCTGATCAGAGCAGAATGACAAAAGACGTTTGCAAAAGAACGCTATAAGATGTAAGATCTTGGTGCTAAGATTTCACTTTTAAGCGTTCTTTGTCAAAAGATGTAAGATCTTTGCACAAAGATGAGTAAAAGAACGGCCCTAATATTAACACAAATTTAGGCGATGGGTTTCTATCTAAGAATACAAGAGAGGATTAGATCAAAAAGCTGTGCATGATTTTCTAATTTTCAAGCCCCTGGTCAATATTTTTTTTTCAATTTTTGTTTTGCACTGATGTCCCAAGGACTTAGGATACAAGTTTTCAGCCGATCGGAAAATTTTTCGGGCCCATTTTTTTCTATTTTTGGAGGACTCTTGTCGACCTTTTTCCATTAGGCACCTCTCGGCGCCAGTACGCACGGCTGTAAATTCTGAACCGATCAGGGACAAAAAAATTCTTGACGCATTCCCAGGCCACTTAACACCCTCCTTCTCTCTATATAAGGTGTGTTTTTCTTGGTATAGGGAACGATTCCTGAAGGCTTCGAGGCAATCGGACACCCAAAAACAAACATACCCCCATTTTGCATCATAAAACCTATCTGTAAACAATTGGCAATTTGCCTAATGTATAATCCATGCCCTAGGGGTGTGGTCATATTACTCCTGGAGACGTATTGTTTGGACGATTAGCATATTCTTAAAAAATGGCTATCTGGAAAATTCTACCAGATATATTGGGGGTAAGAGGGGAGGTGCCAGAAACAGCAGGGGTTGCTGGATGCCCTCCAGTCACTTTTGACCATTAAAAAGGGTACTAAAGCTGTGAATTTCCACTCAAATGTGCCACTTCCCCTTCATAAAAAGCGATAAGAAAACAATGTACGGGAGGGATTTGACTCTTTACTAAGGCAGCTCTCAAGCGCTGCCGGAGAAGTGTTGCATTTACCTGAACACAGATTAGTAAAAGCTGCTTATGATAAACGGCTTAAATTGGGCAAGATATCGTTCTGGGCGTTTGCAGCAAGAAAACTGCTATATTACATCAGTTGTTCATATATGTTGAAGTGTTGTCAGGTCCCTACGCCGAGGCAGTTATTTTCTTTGTAGTTTTAAAACTAGGCTAGAAAACCCAAAGATTCAAGAAAGAGGTCTTGACCTTAACTTGTCTCGCAGCCTTTGTTTTCTTTTTAAAAGGATATTCAGAGAAAGTTTTGACTAATTACAGTTTTCTATTAAGTACATAAGTATATGGGGGCAGGTGCGTGCCAACTCTGTCAACAAGGACAGGTTTGAATACTAGGCGTGTCCTAAATGAATTACAAACTTGCGCGTTACCTTTGGCTAAATGCCATGGGATGAGGCAGTTTTTGAGTTGGGACGAGGTGCAGTCAGCTTAAGCATTCAAGTGGAAGTTAATTTAATATTGTAGAGGTTGGACTCCTTCTAAGATCGTTCAATCAACAATAGATACTTAATTGTCGTACGTAATTTTTTATTAAAAGATTTGGATTTCAGGAGCATTCAGAGAATGGTCTGAGGTAGTAATCAAGTTTGCTAAACTTGTAACCAATTAGCACACATATCAAGCTTAGTGTTTTATTTCTACCATCTACAATGTTGCTTAAGAATTGTTGATGTTGCTGATTAAAAACATAAGTTCAACATCAAGTTCTAAATAAAAATACAAGAAGTACAGGTTTCGTATATATGTTTAAGTTTCATTCAAGCTGACTGGTACCACACCCAAGCTAAAATAACAAGATCTTTGTAAGCCCCTGGGTAAGGACCCCAAATTATGGTATTAGTTCATTAGAACAAAGGCTTTACAATTATATTTGAACGTCAAGGTAAACATTTAGAGCTTTCGTGAAATCAGTCATATAAGACTTTTGGTTTGGATAGTTGAAGGACCTAGAGTAAGCAGGGGCAGATCCAGGACTTTTTTTAGGGGGGGGCAAAATATGTTGAACCGAAAAAAAAATTAGTGAGGGCGCAAGAAAGGTTGATCCGATAAACTTGCGGAGCAAGTTTAATTAACAGAAATTTGAGTTGATTAAGTAAATTACACTACTTTAGATTACGCTAGGGGGAGGGGCCTCACCCCCCTGGATCCGCCACTGAGAGTAAGCCCTTGAGCCAGGAGTTTACGAAAAGCAGTTTAATTAAAACTACCAGTACAAATAGTAATTTTGTAGAACATTTCATGATTAAAGAGCAACAAAAACAACAGATAAAAAGACACGAAAAAAACCAGATGCTGGAAAACTAAAAAATAACTTATTCCTTTAACAATTCTTACCTGGCTCTGTTAGAAAAGCTTCTCATTTCAACATGAGGAAAAAAATTATTGATCTTCGTTTGAACTGGAAATTCCACCTTTTTCGGACAAGTGATTTCTTTCCCCAAAATCTTGGAAACATGTTTCTGACTAAAACCATTGTAAAGGGAAAGCTTGGAATTCGTTGGCTTTGACTGGGTAGAGATCTGATGAAAATTGGCATATTTCTCTTTTGTTAACATTCGAGGCTACAAAAAAGAAAAATTACTAAACAATGTGAGGTTCTCAAGAACAAAAACAAATTTTTAGAGAATTTCAGCAATGGCTTGAAGATTAATGAACATCCTGATTTTACATTTGTCGAATATTAATTAAATTTTGGATGAATTTTATTGGAGGTCTAGTAAGACCGGGAGAATGTGTAACCTGACCCGAAAATAAGATGGCTTTATTTTATGGAAAATGTCTGGTGGATTATGGAAACTGGCTATAGAAACAGATGGATTGTATTGACAATGAAAAAAGATGAAAGAAGGTCGCGTATATCAGCCAAAATAAGTACAGTAAGGGAGCTTATTTTAAGCATGTCGTGTTAAAGGCATATACGAACTTAAGTATCCTACCAAGTGACTAAGTTGTTACTTGGTAGTCAACGACCCCAGAAAACCTAGTTACACACATGTTATGTTATATTTCTCCCTTTTTATGTGGCCATTTGTTATCAATATACAAAATGAATCACCTTTTCACGGGATTTCGATGTTTCGGGGGGTTCTGCTTCAGCTAAAAATTGCTCTCCAGTTGGTGCACTATTTGAATTAGACTGATTTTTCATCACTTCAGTCGATGGAGCATGAAAATTTCGTTCAACACAAGCATCTATATCATCCAAGGTCTCATGAATACTATCAAACAATCGCTGGGTATGGTCATAGTCAATCTTATTTTCAGTAGTGAAAAAATCAATTTCTAAAAGATAATAAGATTTAAAATAATAAATATTTTTGAGCTTTATATAGAGGATATCAACTTCATAAGTAGCATAAGCATAAGCGTCAATTTCATAAGATCTAATAATACCTACTGAAATTACTTTAAAATCATGTTAAAACAAATTCAAAGTGACCACACTGTACAGGATCCTATCGCCAGAGAATCATCAGAGTCCTAAGGTGTGCTGCTGTTTTGATGAAGAATAACAAGAACAAGATTAAAATATATAGTAAATGGAAAAAGGTTTGGAAAAGAAGAAAACAAAATGCAAAAAAGCCAAATACGCAAATAAATACTAACAATAATTTCAGGATAAAATAATAATGGCTTGCAATGTGTTATCACTAGCGGTTGCTTCTTTTTAAAGAAAAAGTCGCAATAGTTCAAACATTTTCAAAGAACAAGCCTATTTCTTCTAAACGCCGTACCCTAGAACAGCCTTTGAGAGGCGAATGTATGGTTCTATATGAGTTTAGAATTAAGTTTTAAACACACATAAGTTTCTGAAAATTATACTTAAGGGGCAAAAGCAGTCCAAGTCGCTTGGCTCTCTCTTCAATGTTAAAGAAATTTTGTTTGTTTAAAGAAACAGATATATTAGAGAACTTAAATTGTGGTTCACCTGATTTGGGAGACTAATGGCTATCATTTGATCAGGTTCACTTTTTTTCTTATGCTCCCTCTATTTTTTAAATGCATTTTTATACAAAAACTCTTTTGGCTTTGTTCAAGAAAACGATATTAACAACTTTAATAGAATTCATACTAGCTTGTAAATGTTTTTAACCCAAACTATTTGTTCAGACAGTTTATGTTGATTTTGCTCAATTAAAGGCTTTTTTTTATCCTGTTTTTTTCGCTGCAATCGATTTGGAGTTACGGAACCCTCGAGTTGAACAAGGGTTGTTTAATTTTTGGGTCAGTGTTTCAATTAACAGGCGCCGTGTCCTGTGCATGGTATCACTAAACTTGGATGAACATGCCGCATCCGCTGTATGCCGTTGTTCAAAACCAATCGAAATATATCAAGGATTGAGCAAGTTCTATTCAAGAGATTGAAAAACTTTTTGAGTTATGGGAAAAAAGCGCAATAAAAGAGGACTTAATTTAATTAACGTGCAAAAGGGCAGGGAAAAGTTAAAACAAATATACGTAAAACGTAGAAGACCAAGACTTCCAAAGTATTTGCTTGACTTGGAGGAAGTATCTATGCAAGAGGAAACCATTATAGAACCACCGAGACTAAAAACAATTACAGCTGGCCGCAATTTAACTTCTGAAATCTTGAAGACTGCTCGTTGGATAGTCAATGTGCCTTATTTTCTGAAAAGCTACGAAGATCTTGTAATCAAACATATGCAAGTACGAACTTTTAATTTTATAGAAAAATAATATGGTTTCCCAGCCTGACCCCAAAGATGGTTACATTAGCCCCCCCCCTCCAAAAAAAAACAAAACATAACAAAGAACAGTAGAGGTTCAGAATAATTTAACGGTACTTATTTAGAAAGCGGTAAGTACAAGACAATTGTATTGCGAGAACAGATAGGCATTTTATCGGGTAATGCCTGGATGCTGTATAAACATAGGTTACGTATTTAACATATTCTATGCTTTACCACCCCTATCCCCTAATGTGCAAATATATAACTCAAATTTGTTTTTGAACTATTATATTTTCATCCTATTTTGTTTTATTTCATTAGCATTAACGAAACTTTACTTCTCTTGTACTCACCGCTTTCTTAACAAGTACCAATTTAACGCTTGTGCTGGAGTGCCACTTTATGGGTATTTTCCGTACTAGATTTGAAACTACGGTTTTTTAGCATTTATACTGAGAAAAAAAGAAAAGAATTCGGTACTTGTACGATATAACCCTGACAGTGGCGAATCCAGGGGGAGGGGGTGTGTATCCCCCCTAGCGTAGTCTAAAGTAGTGTAATTTACTTAATTAACTCAAATTTGCGTTAATTAAACTTGCTCATAACGCAAGTTTATCGGATCAACCTATTTTGCGCCCCCCCTAAAATATTTTTTTCAGATCAACCTATTTTGCCCCCCCCCATAAAAAAAATCCTGGATCCGCCCCTGAACTCTGACCTAATATTCCTCATCTAAGTAGAACCTGTTTCTCTGACGCTCAATCCGAATGAAATATACCTAAGTATGATAAAAATATAATACTTTAGAAACAATTTTGGGCTATATATTTGCTTATTAGGGGGGAGGGGGGTAAAGCATAACGGGTCTGGAAGCATAATGTGTTAGGTACAATTGTCCAAATACTTTACCAACACCCCTCCCCCTTAGGTGCAAATATATTGCCCAAATTATATATTTCCCATCAATCCTGTCACTTCTCTTTGTCTTGTCTCATGCTAAGCTGAAAGAAAAGAGCGAAAAAAAACCGGTTCTACAATGTGTCCACTTGAGTTGATGAACAACTTGAGTTGTCACGGCTATACCATACAAGTAGCCTACCTAAAATTCTCTTAAATCTTGAAAAAAATGTATGCGGGTATCTTATTTTCTTATTAAACAAGGAGTTCTCACCCTTTCCGTTGTTTTCAAAAATTGGTGCCCCTGCACTTGTGTGCAATTTACTTTTATTTATTTATTGATTGTGGGATTTAAGTTTGATTTGTGTCAGAGTAAAATGCATAAATAAAGACTTGGACTCACGAATGCCTTGATTTGCTGCAATAAATTTGCTTGATTTTTAGGTGGAATCCCAGTATGTGACATGCTTTAGAGGCTACCATTTGAGATATTCGCATGTTTTAACTAAGGGTGACCAAGATGCAGCTTGACAAAGGGATAGTTACCCGTACGAAACCAAAGGATCCATGTAATACCCTTCTTGGTTCCCGTAAATAAAATACAATATTCACTATGTACCGCAGTTCCTACCATTTGAAGCCAGGGATGATTGCAAGGACCCAAAAATCACATCAAAAAGTGCAGTGCCAATTTTGAAACCAAGAGCTCAAGCTATCGACCTTAAAATTTAGGAACAAGACTTTCTGCTACCCAAGAGGTTCTTGATCTGGTCGTTACCCATAATCTTATCCAATGTTCCTTTTACTTGCCTAATAACTTGATGCTTATTTTTTTTATCAGTCCCTGCTCCCTTTAATCCAAGTCTGAACCTTTTCTAATCGCAGATGGAACAAAATTATCCTGAATATGTGGGGAACTACCAACCTTTTAAAGTACCTCTCTTTACGCTAAGGTTTATTAAGACTTGGGATGTTTTGGCATTAAAATCATCCTTCCCTCCGTAACTACAAAATAAATAGAGAACCCCATTTTAGAGTTTCAAAGAAATTTCTAGTCGTTTTTTATAAGTCGAAATGTATTGCAAACCAACCAACAAGGGATGGGGGTATTAATTTTCGGGGGGTGTATCACGAGGGGAGGGGTATTTTTTTTGGGGGGGGGGGCGTCTATACTAATTTCCAATTTTACTGCTGTGACAAATTTAATCTCATCCCATGAATTCCCCCCCCCCCCAATGTCAACTTCTTAGCTAATGTCTTGTTTCAGGTGCCAAGACATACAACTTATCGCAAATATGATGTTCGACAGAGAGTTCAGGGCTGGATTACGTTCACGTTTCATTTTCAAATGTGAATCGTGCAGTGAAGAGGTTACTTTACACACTCAAATGCCATCAGCACCGAAAAAGACATCGAAACCATCTCGCCAATCACATAGTTTGGAATCAGATTTACAGCCAGAAGAAAAGCAGACTGAAAAAAAACAAAAAAGAACCAATTTTACTACAGAAAGAGTAGCCAAATGACGAAAGGTCAGCACAGGGACAATAAACGTTAACAAAGAAGCAGTAGTTGGTGCAATAAACACTGGTATGAGTCATACCCAAATTCAGGAGCTTTTTTCTACACTTGGTTTAAACTGTATGTCACAAAGTTTTTACAAAATATGAAATGGACATTGGTGAGAACTTGGAAAAAACACTTCATCAATATTTACTGAACAATGGCAAGATTGAGCACAGAATGGCTATTAAAGCAGGCGAAAAAACCGACATGCATGGTTCAGTGGAGACTTGTGTTATAGTTGATGGTGGCTGGTGCACTAGAAGCTATGGCAATAGGTTTTCTGCGTTGTCTGGTTGTGGAGTCGTCATTGGTTTTATTCAAAAAAGCTTCTACATATTGGGATTAGAAATAAATACTGTTGCATTTGTATGAAGCGTCGAAGGAATGAAAACAGTTTGCTTCCCGACCATACATGTTTTATGAACTGGCAGGGACCAAGCACAGGTATGGAATCTGATATTTCAGTCGAGGCGTTTCCAATCGCTCCAACTATGCACTCTTTAAAATATGTTATATGTATCGCTGATGGTGACTCTAGCACCCATGCAGAGCTTACAGCCGAAGTACCGTACGGTAGACATATCGAAAAAATTGAGTGTGCTAACCATGCATGTAAGTGCCTAAAAAAGGGGCTTTACATGAAGCAAAAAGAAAACCCCGAATGCAGGAGGCTTCTTAGTGGTTTAAAAATAAAGAAAATGTGCGACTTTGCAAGAAACGTAATTGCACGCACAACCAAAGAAGGGAAAGGGATCAAAGACCTTGTAAATGAGCTAAAAGCGATACCATTGCATTTCTTTCGCGGTGATCATAGACAGTGCCCAGAATGCTGCAAAGTGGCAGGAAAAATTGTTGAATTCAGCGAAGAAGGTGCCCCAAGCAATATTTTCCTTAGTCATGTGTATTCAGCCTTTGACACTTTAACTAGAAGAGCTCGATTTCTCATCGGAAACAGTACTAGCAACCTTGCAGAGTATTTTATGAGTATAGTTGCTAAGCTTATCGGGGAAAAAAAATAATGGTAACAAAAAGAGCCCGATACACAACGCGTGTTACCGCTGCGGGGATAAAATATTCTAAGGGACATTCTGCCCGTTCGCATATTTTTCGCAGAAATTTAGGATCTACACCAAGTCGTTTGTTGAAGCGACTTGCTGAGCAGCGGGTCAGAAGGGCCATAAACAAGCAGACATGGAAACCTAAAAGACGTCTGTTTGGAAAACCATTTACGAAGAAAGTTTCGAAACCCGACAAAAACTACGGCCCGAATGCATGTGTTCCAGATTTAGATCTTGATTCTCTTGAAGATGCAAAAAGTGATTTTCTGTACCGTGTTCAATGCACTGACTTAGAAATTCATGAAATAGAAGAAGCAAACGACTTCAGATAAATTGTATTGACAACAGATGGCTAGAATACAGAAAAAATAGGATAACTGCGTCAGTAGCTGGAATGATTTGTAAAAGACGGACAAAGACTGTTGCACCGTTAGTGCGCCAACTGCTTTATCCCAAAAACCGCCAGACTAAAGCAATGGAACATGGGCAAATGTACGAACAAATAGCTACATCGGCTTTTGAGAAAAAGATGGACTGCAAAGTGCATCCTTCAGGACTTTTTGTTCATATTAAATACGGATATTTTGCAGCCAGTCCTGATGGAATAGCCACTTTTTTGTCTGGTGATAAGGCGGTTTAGGAAGTGAAATGTCCTTTCAGTGCCAAAAATTTAAATATAGAAGAATGGAGGCTATCCCAAAAAAATATTTGTCTTGAAAACAAAAATAATGGCACATTACAGCTTAAAATGTCACATAATTATTTCTACCAAATACAAGTGCAATTAGAGTGTTGCAACATAGATTCTGGCTATTTTGTTATTTTTTTCGGCAAAGGCGATCCGTTTATTGAGAAAATCAATCGTGACAAAGAATTCTGGCAGAAAAAAATGCTACCAAAACTACAAAAGTTTTATCTTGAAGCAATATTGCCAGAAATAGTCAACGCAAGATTACCGAGAAATATGGAAATACGAGAGCCGTTTTTATAAAAAGAATTTGAACAATATTAACGCTCACGACAGACAAATAATTGCTACTATACGAATTAAATTAAAAAAAAATAAATAATAGTAACAAAACCAAGTAGATAATTGCGAATACCACGCTGACTTTCCTTGACGATAGATAAAAGTTCAAATAGGGATAAATCGTTTTAATAGACAGTAATAATTAACAAAAAATACTGGATATTTCTGTCACATTTACAGTGACTGTCATCAGCAGAAACACTCACATCTATTAAAAGGATTTATCCCTATTTGAACATTTATCTATCGTTTTTAACTGAAGTTTTTTCAAGGGAAATTAAGGAGCAACGTTAAAACTTACAACGGACAGAAATTCAACGTACACGAAGGGGGTCGCCCCCTCCTAAACACCTCATTCTTCACCCTAAAGTTTTTTAGCATTTAAAAAAAATATTTTTATTGTTCTAATTAAATGACCCTTGTGTTTCATGAGTCGTTATTAACTTTATAATTAAAATTTCTAATTAAATGACCCTTGTGTTTCACGAGTCGTTATTAACTTTAGCGTAAAGAGCGAGATGTTGACAAGAGGGAAACCCCCATATATACGTAATAATTTCTGCTCCTTTTAAGCTTTATTGTTGCTGCTTACTTTCAGTTAAAAAATAATGTTTGTATAGTTTAATTTCTTTTGTATTTTGAAATAGTAACAAGAAATCCGGCTCCACCACCACGGAAAAATTCCCCCTCCCACAGATAGATCCTCTAGACAATTCAATCCTGGTGTAAAATTCACCCCGGACAATTGCCCTTAACATCTCTATCCTTAAAATTTACTCGACAAAAAGTAAGACAATAAAAAGAATTTCGCATAGGAATTTTGGCAAATTTCCCCAGTATAAAATTTCCTCAGAAAATTTCACACCCCTCCCCCCTCGGAAAATTCTCTCCTCATGTAAAATTTTCCCTGTGGAAAATCCCCCGAGCAGAAAATTCACCACCCCTCTCTCACCCGAAAAATTTATTCCAACTTCGCAATAAAAAATACTATACGTAAACAATGGGCAAATTTTATAACTTAAAGATGCATCCCCAGGGGCTATGGGGGCCATATTCTCTCCATGGTTAGGGCATTATATCTCACAATTTTGATCGAACGATTTAGGGAAAAAGGGGCGGTGAATGTCAGGGGGAGGGCTAATTGCGCTCTAATCTTTTTGGTCACTTTAAAAGAGCACTAGAACTTTTAATTTCCATCGGAATAAGTCCTTTTCCAATAATATAGGTCTATTGGTTCGATACAATAACCCCTTGGGAAAACAAACAAAAAATAACAACAAATAAACACGTATCCGTGTTCTTTCTTCTTGCAAAAAAAATTCAAAATTTCACATTTTTGCAGAAGGGAGCTTGGAACTACTACAACAGGGTTCTTGGATACACATAACGTGATAATATGATTTTCATTAAGATCTCTTGACTTTTCGGGGGCGTTTCTCCCCCTTTTTTAGAAATCGGGCAAATTTTCTGAGGCTCGTAGCTTTTGATGGGTAACACTAACTATCAGCATAATAAGCCGATTCTTTTGATATAACACAAGAATTCTGATTTTTTGGTTTCGGTAAAAATTAAGCAGCGTCGCTCCTTACTTACAGTTCGTTACCACAAACTATTTGATCCAAGTTTAAATAAGACGAAAATCTATGAATAAGCCTTGCAATTTGTACTTAGCTTTAGAAGCTTACAAAATAAGTATCTGTAGTTAATTTTGTGACGGAATTCATGATGTTTTAACCTTTTTCCCATGACATTTCAAGGAAAATTTCAATATTTCTTCGGTTTCCGATTTGTTCGTCGATTTATTAAAACTAAATTTTGTTGGATGGATGCTAGACTGAGTATTAACTTAGTTGCATCTTTCTTCTGCATTTATTTTTTGGGGTCATTGTCTTTTTTTTGTAATACAGACAAATTGTTCAAGTTTGTACACTTCTTTTTATTTGTGCTTTTACGACCTGTGCAAGCTACTTTTTGCGATCGCAAGACTTTTGATGTTATGGAACAACATTTTGAAATGATTTATTTCGGTTTACGAGTGTTGAACAATTAGCCTATTTTCATCATTTGTGTTAGTTGCATAACAGCTTAATAAAGGTATGCTTCATGAAAAACTGTTGTAATTTGTATTAGTAAATCTGATGTGCATGTGTAATGTATTGTATATCATAATTAGGTAAAATCGTTTTATGGCAAAAATTTATAGTTTTCTCAGTTTTTTTTTACAGTTTTTTTTCATAGTGCTACTTTTTTTAATTATGTTAGAAGATTTTCATCAGATTTCTAATGGATAGGTAATCTATTAAAATTGAATTTTTTGTATGTTGAATGCAAAATTGTGCTCTCAGTTTCGATAATCCAACTTTCTTGTGCATTTTTTCTTTTATTTGCGCGCGCATTTTTTTGTGTTGCAGATCCATTTTTCAAGATTCTGCTCTAGGTATTATCTATATTTTTAATAAATATAAGCCCTTTTCATAGTTCATATCAGATTTGTTTTCATTCTTTTAGAAACCATATATTTTAAGTGACTTGTTTAAGTTCACGGGGTCGAAATATAAGACTGGTTTTTATAATGAGTTGTGCTTCATAATGGGATGCTTCACAAAAAGCTGTAGTAAAGTTTTTCTTAATCAGCCTTATGTACTGGTACACCCTCCAGAGGAGATAGGCAGACCATACTGTCAATATGATCTTATTCCTATATATAAAAACCTGATTCCATATCATCATGTGATGAAAACTATTTTTTCAAAACAAATTTCAAAAAATTACCCTAATCAGAGACAGATTTATACAAATGAATCTGTCCATGGTAAGAGAGGTGGAGCAGCTTCATGCATTCCATCCCTGTGCCTTAATCTTTATATTCTCCTTCCATTGGGATCCTTTATTTTGTCTGCTGAACTGTGTACCATCCACCTTGCCCTAGATCTTTTATAGATTATTGTTTAGAGTCTGAAAGTATTCTCTATTTAACTGACTCCCAATCTGCAATACATTTGCTCTCAAGTTTAAACAGAATTGTTGATGATAAGGGCACACTTCTTGTGTGCGATCACACAAGAAGTGTGATTTTTGTATCTTGACCAAGCCCCCTCCCCTCCTTTTTCATAGATTAAAATTTTGTTTAGTATCATATCGGGAAAATCTAAATATTGGTTATTACAAGGTCTAAGAATTTAGGGCACTTGTGCATAATATGGTACCCACAAAAGAAGTCAAGTTTGGTTAATGCTAATAAAAAAAAAAAATAGGATGAATATATAATAGTTGAGAAACACATTTGGGCTATATATTTGCACGTTGGGGGGGGGGGTGGTTGGGTGGTATAACATAGCATATATTAAATACGTAACCTAACCAAGGTACCTCCCCCCTCCTAAACCCCAGAAAACAACAGTTTAAATATTGTAAGCGCAATGGAAACCACGCTTTGCATTCCATTTCTCTATTGCAAATACCCGTTTGTCGGGTTTCGTGTCTGGTTTCCTTGATACAGTTACAGCGGTGGGTACCAGACAGTGCACAAGTACCGAACTTAGCTACAGAAATAGGGTAGGCCTACCATAGATGCAGGCAAATGAAAAAAAAGGTATTTGTTTGCGGTTTGAGGACTTCTTGTATTCGAGTTTTGTGTTTTATGTTTCAGCAATGGTAGCATAGGGGCTAGATCAAAATTATATATGGAAGCTTTATTACCCTAAATTCTGGACGGAAGAAGACCTCATAATATGGCAATCCGAGAGCCATTTCTAAACGAGTCGACGGGTAATTAAAACTGCATACAAGGCTTCAAAGATAATGTAATTCGGAATTAATGTTTATCTACTGCGTACACTAAAAAAAGGCTCAAATGCTGAAAACGAATGCATTTATACATAGGTATGTTATTACTATATACTGGAAATAAATTTATACTTCTTAGCTGTCCTTGTCATTGAAATTATCCTGTCTAATGCTAAAACCGTAGTAGGAGTTTCTTCAAAAAAAAAAAAAAATCATCTATTTTGAAGGTCAGTCTGGGCCAAAAGGCAAAAGGAAAGCCCCATCTTTATGAATTTTCTAACCCCTTCATGCATAGAACGATGCATGATTTCGTAAGGAGTACAATTGCTTCTGTCACGAAAGAAGAAAATACAGACCAGGACTTAGTCAAGGCTCAAAAAGTAATTGTGGTGCTTAGAAGTACCGCAAATTACCAAAATCTGCAAGCCATTCCCTAACACATTAAAGGCAGAGGCGTAATTTGCTATGGGACAGGAGCGGCAACTGGTCCCTCTATACCCAATTTCCCCCCCCCCCTCCCCCACTAGACCTCAGTTTGCCCGCCCAGCTGAAATTTAGTTTCTGCAAAAAATCTTGTCACTAAGATAAGCCTGCAAAATACAAGTATCCAGAGAAACAGGCAGTTTTCTTTAGTATATTTTTGTCTTTACGGTAATATATGGATCATTTCTCAGTTTTCACTATCATTTTCATTTGATTTGGGAAAATTGGCTCCAACTTTGCCACCCCCCGCCAGGTTTTTGACAAAATTACGCCACTGATCGAGGGGCAAATAAAATTGATTGCATGACTTCTAAGCAAGACAGTATCTGTTTGGTTTTCTTTTTTTTGGGGTGGGGGACAAAAAAAAACATCAAAATTTGTTTATATATTTTGGTTGAGTTTTTACGAGTCTGACAAAAATTCCAGAGGGGTTAAACCCCCTCTCAATACGGCCTTGCTTCTAAGAAAATGTTTCAGTTTTTAACGAGTTGGGCAAACCCAATGAAAAATCAAGTTTCGAATTAGGTTTTTAACGAAAGTTTATTTTAGCTACTCAAGTATTTATTGTGTCAGCTAATTCCCTCCTCAGAGAGTTCCCCCTCAGAAAAATTCTCACCGCGTATAAAATTTTCCTCAATCAAAATAACCTCATTTCTTAAAATTACCAGTTTATTTAAAATCACCTCTGACTCTTTCTTTTTATTTTCCTCCGTTAAGGTACAAGGCCTTTTGCATAGAAACATTTGCTCCAATCTATTCATTTGAAAACTTCAACCAATTCTTACTCCCTTCTTACTAGTCAAACCACACATTCTTGATGGCAACTAGTCATCTGTAAGAGTTTGCTAAATGTTAGATTCTTGCTAATATGTTACAGATTCTTGCCACTAGATTAAGTAATCTCTATGCTTTTTAATTTTCTGGAAAAAAATTCAGAATCGGTAACCCGGAAATTATTCAGCGAAGTAACGACCCTTAACAGAGAGACATGAAAACACTGCCTTAATAAATGTACGTCATTCCTTTAAAAAGCCGTTAATTTTCGAAGCCACCTATTATCCAAGTTGAATTCTATGCTTTTTGTGCGTCGACACCGGTCACCCCTTAAAGTTTTAATCGAAAAGCTAGTTTTAAGCGTAAAATTCTAGGAGCACAAATACACAAAACAAACGATGCCCAAACATTCAATACTGCGACATCATTAGAAAAAAGGAAAAAATAGCAGATGAGGAAAGAAAGGAAAATTAAATTGAAAGTTCACTGTTTTAAAGGAACATGGAATTAGGAAAAAAGCGAAAAACTAGTTAAATTAATGAGGTTAAAAAATATAGAAAACACAAAATTTGGTAATAAGTCAAAACCTTCAAAACGAAAAATTTATAGTACAATGTGTATACATTGTACTTATACACCTTGATTGAAAATACATTGTTACATTTCATTTTAATTTAATCAACTAGACCAATTCTTCCTGTTTCCTACCAATAATTAGATTTTCACTTGAGAGATTTCTTGAGGAGATATTTCGCACATTTCAAATTAGTGACATAATTATTCTCTTTGGGAGGAGGGGGGGGGGGAGTTGCTCATATAATCACTTAGACGCAAAAGGAGAGCATCTATTTGTATGTGATGAGCAAACATTAACGACTGAAAAACCATGATTGCAACATGAAATTACGACACTAGAAATTCCCTTATTTTTTTCGTTTTTTATTTGCCCGCAATCCATAACAGAAAAAGTTACAGCTTCCCAAGCAACATAATATTTAAGATCACGAATTCGGATATATTACACAATTCCTTCCCAGCTGAACTAAGAACAGAACTTTGTGCAAATTAGAATTCTCTTTACCCTGTAATTACTTACTTTTCTTTTGACAATGTTTGATTATTTTCACTTTTACTGCCAAATTCCTCCTGTTTCTTATGAAAGAAAATAGAATTTATAATTAGAAATTGAAACGTAGTTATTTAAAAATGGAATAAAAAAATGATAAAAAAGAAGTATTAAAAGTAGAAGAAAGATAAAGTTTTTAAAGAGAATTGAGAAGTATTGAAAGTAGGATTTTTTTATTTTTATTTATTTAACAAACAAATTACATGAATAAATTATTTTCTAAACTGGCCGACGGGGAGCAGGGCTCGATGTGTCGGCCAAAAACATAAAAAAAAAAAATTGCCGAAATAACAAATAAAGCATATCAATAATGAAAAAAAAAGACACACATGGTAGGAGATAACAGAGGAGGCCACCCCAGCGCGAGAACACCACAACAAATTTCATACTAAAATCCAAATTCACCAATCCCAACATCCAGGCAAAGAACAATTTTTGAAATATGTTTTTTCAAAGAAAATCGGCTCTTGAATCTTGGGGACACATCTATTAAATTAAATTTATTTGCAATATGAGGGATCTGGTATCTGATTGAGAATCTAGCTCTTTCAGATTTAATTGGGGGAAGGCAATACTTCTTGGAGCGGACGTGGTGGGCAGGAGAAATGGGAGTCTCAATTATACCCAGATCATGGAAATAATTTACCAAAGATTGGATATCATAATACCACATTGCTGTATACAGGTCTTTCAGTTGTTTGAGATTAAGTATATTGAGAAAAAGATATAAAGTTTGGGTTTCTGAAAGATTTTGAAGCCTCACTGGGCGATGAACAAAAGTACCCAGGATTCTAACCGCCTTATTTTGAATTATCTGAAGAGGTTGGAGATGGACCATAAATGTGTTGAGGTATATTACAGGGCAATATTTAAAATATGATTCAATTAGAGAATGATATAAAATTTTAAGGATGGAAAAAGGAAATACATGTTTCATTCTATGAAGACAACCTAAGTTATGGGCAAGTTTCAATCTCAAATGATCAGAATGCTTACGGAAAGATAAAAGCTCACCAAGAATAATCCCAAGGTAACGAAATGAATTTACTCTTTTTATCCTACTTTGATTTACAATTAACTCATCTACGGTAATTTTATCTACTGCCCGCTGTGACCGCCCAAAAATCATGAATTCAGTTTTAGAAAAGTTCGGAGCCAGGTAGTTACATGCAAACCATTTATTCAAAGAATTCATTGCTGTCACCATTTTCTCAGCCAACAAAGATGGGGTTTTAGCTTTTACTGTCACCGCCGTATCATCTGCAAAAATTACTGCTAAACTACTATCTTGGGGTAAACACCTCGAAAGGTCATTTGTATAAATCAAAAATAGTAATGGCCCTAATACTGATCCCTGGGGGACTCCAACATCATCAATAACAATATGGCTTGACAGGTGCCCATTTACCTCTACCTGAATTTTTCGACCATGCAAGTAAGATTTTATTAGATCTAAGCCTTTACCTCTAATATCTGCATTATTAATTTTCTCCAATAAAATTTCATGGTTTAGCGTATCAAATGCCTTCTTTATATCATAGAAAAGAGTAGATACATGATTTTCATCATTTAATGAATCATTAATCTCTAAAATTAGCGCTGCAATAGCTTGTTCAGTAGAATGACCCGCCCTGAATCCAAACTGATTTTTAGTAAATAAATTCCTTTTATCAAAATACGAGACAATTCTTTTTTGAATAATTTTTTCAATAACCTTAGATATAGGGGAAAGAATAGCTATTGGGCGATAGTTACCTATATCTGTCTTATCACCTTTCTTATGAATTGGAATAACTCGTGCAGATTTCCATACTTCCGGAAAGATCCCTGATGACATAGATGCATTTAAAATATGAAGCAACGGGACGTGAATTACACATGCAAGTTCTTTCAGAATATTTGTGGAGAGCCCATCTAGACCTAGAGAATTACCACTTTTAGATTCATAATTACTTTCTGGAACTCACCGAGAGTGACAGGGGCCAGGAACATACTGGAATTTTCGGATGGCGGGAGATATTCTTTATATGAATTAGATGGAGATTCAGGGGATTCCAGTTCAACGGTAGAACTAATATGAGAAAAATAATGACAAAAATATTCTGCAAGAACATCCTTCCCCTTCAAATCAACACCATTTTCATTTATGATCACTTCAGGGTGTGGATTTTTAATATTATTTCCAATTTTTTCTTTAATTAATTTCCATGTAGTCCGAGGTGAATCAGATTTTTTAAATGCATTTTCATAATACATTTTTTCACTTGTTCTGAGAGTTTTAACTAGCAAATTTTTATAATTTTTGAATCGCTGTACATTATGAGCTGAGGGGTATTTCATTTTTATCTTATACAGTCTATTTTTTTTCCTTGATAGATTTTAGAAGTGATGGACTTATCCAAGGTTGTTTGGGTGAGGTTCTTTTCCGGTGCGTAGTTTTAAATGGGCAATGAAGGTCCAATTTTTCATTCAAAATTCGATAAAATATATCTAAAGATATGTTGGGGTCATTCTCTTAATAACTTCACTCCATCCTACATCGCTAAGATTAGATTTCAATTCATTCATATTTACTTGTGAAAAGTTTCTCCTCTTCATATGATTTTCTTTATTGACTATCTTTTGCGCTTTGAAGTCAGACATTAAAATACAATGGTCAGATGTATCCTCCATAACCACGAATGTAGCCTCACAAGAATAAGGTGCAAAAATATTATCAATCAGAGAAAAAGAAAAATTTGTTATGCGTGTCGGAATAAAACATACTGGGTTCATACCATGAGAAAGGTTACATTCCAAAAACTGAAGGACATGTCGGTCGATTCCTTGCTGTCTAGATGGGAGATATCCCATTAAATCAATATTGAAGTCCCCAAGGATTAAAAATGGCATTCGGAGATTTGATATCACACTTAACATATTTTCAAATTTATCAATAAAATCTGCCTTATTTGATGAGGGAGGACGATAAATTACAGCAATTAAAAGTTTATCATTATTTGGTAGAAAACATTCAACAATACAGCTTTCAAAAATCATCTCCGTATTCAAATATAAAAATTCTTCTTTCAGTCGTGCCGGAATATAATTTTTAACCAGTATTGCTAAACCACCTTGCTTTTGTTGAGTTCTACTTACGTGAAAAAATTGGAAATCACTAATATTAATTTTTTTTGCCGAAATTTCATCTAAAAATGTTTCACAAACTCCAAAAATATCCGTACCAGATTCAAATAAAAAGTTTTTAATTGCATCTTGCCCGCTCCTCCATCCACGACAGTTCCAAAAAGATATTCTCCTCATGTTTGGGTTTTTATGAACTAATTCATGAGAAAACAAATATTTATTTGGGGGGACTAAAAAAGAATTTAAAATTTCATTATTATCATGGGCTAGGGGCGTTTGGAATACATTACTAAAATGGGCTGAATTTCTTTCCAATTCCTCCAGCCTAGATGTAGGGATCTCGTGAACTTGACTAACCATCATCATGTACTGATCTCACGCCAAAGAGTACCCCCCCCCATGCCTCTCCCACCAAAAATTACAAACACTAAAACTCACACTAAATAGATTCTTAATCACAATAATAACACCCAAATACATCAAACCGCACAGAACCCACCACATTTTTTAATTAAACCCAAATAAATATAGATCACTTATACTCACATTATTTAACAAAACTAATCCACTATCATATCAACACAATCAGTCTTAAAAAAAAATCATGTATCCATATTTGCGATTCGACCACCATGTTTCCTTTCAAGGTCAGTAATTAGAGCGAAACCTTCACTAACTGTTAGTCGTTCATTCGTTCCATCTCGCCGCTTGATAACTAGGCAGGGGGGTACACCTTTCGACAACCAAGAGTCAATTCCAAAATCGTGCAATTTTAATTTCACATGAAGCAACCTCTTTCGAACTTCACGAACAGACTTTGGCGCATCATCCGTCAGATATATTTTCTCGAATCCTCCAATTTTTTTGTTTTTCAGTTTCTTGGCGTTCTTCAAAATCTCATTCCTGATTAACCTCGATGGCAATTCAAATTTCAAGAATTTGGCATTTTCCCTGAAATTCACCAACTTAACTGGGCTTGGGGCTGGGAGATCAAGGCCTTCAATAACAACTTTAGACAGTAATTCCTGTGCTCTTATTTCATCTTGAACTTTCACATTCCACATCACTAAATGTTTATCATTTTCATTACTTTCCAATTTCATCAGAGTAAGCGACATATTGTCGATATGTGATTTAAGCGCTATATTTTCCTCCGCCAACACAGATATTTGATTTTTAAAGCTTGCCGTCTCTAATTCAACATTCTGAACACGCGGTATCAGCTTCGCCACTTCTTTACTCGATTCAGAAACAGTTTCTTCCAATTTTTTTTACATTATCTTCAATTGCTTTGATTTTAGATTGTAATGATTCTAAGGTGGCAGTATTACCTTTAACTGTTTCTAATATCAAACTGATACTTTCTGCTAAAGACTTTATAGAAACTTCATCACCTTGACTCGTTGCCGTAGACGCAGACAAGTTTAGAGATTCTTCCATTTTCTTCTTTCTCTTTCCCATCCTTTAGAAACTTATCCAAATTCAAATATCAAAGTTCATAAGTTCAGCTCAGAACAGACTAATTTATCACGGTTAATATTAACTGTTCAACTACACCAATTCATTCACTTGTAATAGGTCCTGGCGCGAAGAGCTCTTACTCCGTTGAATGCATTCAGGTAACTGATAATGTAACAGGATAATGATAATGTTTTAATCAGGATTGAGCAGCCAAAGGGGAAATGAAAGATGAGTAATAAGGGTAAAGGAAATGAAGTAGGAAGATAATGAAAGATTCTACCTATTGGTATTTATTTGTAAAGGTGGAGTATTTCATTTCTTTCATACTTTTTTTTATTTATTTTTATTTCATTAATTTTTTCTGTTTTTTTTTTTATATTCTTATTTTGGGAGACGGGGGTAAAAGTGATTTATATATCGGGGAAATAGAGGTTGATGAAAATGAATATGAAAAGTGTAAGGTCACGATGGAAGGGGCGCCCTAAGGTGGGAAGGGTAGCCTGAGATATCGGATGAACCTAAAAGTTGAAAGAAAATTGAAATGTAGTATACCTCTATTTTTACACCCTGGTATATTTTGGAATGCTCAATTTTTATATAATATTAATAAATTGAATTTTCTGAAGAAGTTTTTTTTTATTAAGAAAAGAGAAGGTGACATTAGATAAATTATGCCGAGAGGAGAGGAGGTAGGATTAAAAAAAAACAGCTACAAAATGGACATTCAAAAAATAAATACAACGGTTAGAGCCAATATTCTAGTTCTGATGTAATAATAATAATACCAAAAAAAAAAAAAAAACACAAAAAAAAAAAAAAAAAAAAAAAAAAACAAGTAGTCAGTTATTACACACAGACGCAAAGAACCGCAGTCCTATTCAGGATGAAAGGACTACAAGAAACAGACAGATACCACTTTTATGATATTCACCACGTATAGCACAAAAAAAAACCAAAGAATTTGAGGTGAGGTTAGTAACTGCTATAAGGATTCAACTGAACAGTAATTTTTAACAATGAAAACAGATTTTTCTGGGATTTCAAAGAGAGTCTCAAGCTCCTCAAACTTAACGTGACGTCAAGTCAAAACAGAAAGTGCAAAATTGAGATCGCCTTCGTCGTAAACCCGTTATTGTAAACTCCCCTATCTTATAAAAGAAGACAATCATATTTTGAGTAGATGGCACTTCGAATTTTCTTTCCTATATCGAATTTTCTTTCCAAGATGACCTTTTTTTGCATTTCCGACCGGATTCAACTGGTTCTGCAAATTAGGCCTGGTCATTTTCAGTTGGCTAACTCATATTGTTTCCACGGGGTAAGAGAAAATTGGTAACTTATATTGTTAGTAAACAATTGAAAGTAGAAGGAAGCCTTTAACTTCCTCCTACAGGAGCTTCAGATATATTATAACAGTTATATTAAAAGACACAGTACACCGTGGATAGTTTACACCTTTAGAAAAGAAACGAATTTCGTTTTGTTCATTCTTGTCTTTCTTGAGCTACTAGGCATACACATATAAATACGCAAGTTTATTACTCAGGCCTTACATAACTGTTTTAAACTACAAATGAGCAAAATTAATTGGCAAAAACAAAGTTTTTTCATGAAAGTACAGAACAAGTTGAAACTTAAAATGAACAAAAGTAATTGCTTTGCAGCATATGCAAAATTTGTCCATACAACTGATGCAAACACATCTATGGTCGGGATTAGAGACCGTTAACAACGTTAACCGATAACAATCGACAACAACAGAAGTTTAACAACCGATTAGCTACTGCAATAGTCACATACCTTTGCGTAGATTTCACAATCAAGTTTTGCCTTTTCAATGGCATCGGTAACTTCTTGCTTCGCTTTCAAATGTTTTTCTACAATAAAATCCAACAGCTGCGACTGAGAAGTAATATCACAGGATTTGTAAAGAGTTTCAGCCGCAAAATCGTGACCGACTTTGTACAAATGATCATTCAAAACCAGTATTTCCTTCTGCTTTCCAACCTAAAAGAAAAAAAAAACTTAAACGAAAGGTATAAGAAAGTTACGGTGCAGAACTAAAGATAGTATCTTCTTTGACAACAATTTTTTTTCCTTATAGATTATTTTTTTGTTAAAGAGATTTATTGCAAAACAATTGAAAAAAAATATTTTTACAAAGGTTTATGTAGCAGCAATTAACATAAATTGGGCAGCAAATCGAAACGGAGATAGTAGTGGAGCATTCTGGAGGATATCTCGTACAAAAACTATATTTTATTCCGTTTTTACAGTAAAAGAGGAAAAAAAAATGTAAGAAACCAATTACATATTTGACATGATTATTTCCCAAAATATCTCGCTATTACAGAACTCACTATCTTTTGAACTCGACCTGGAATATCCACTTAGAAATTTATGCCCTAAGAACATGTATCTTGAGTATTTGAGAGGGCTAAGACTAGAATGCTTTTGTAATAGGGAAAGAGCGATGTGCCTCTGATATATTTCTTGTATACCAAAAGTGGTTGGAGGCCAACCAGCACAAAACCCGTGTCTTTTTAGACCCTGGGAACTCCCTATGGCATTGGATCAAAATTTTAAGATAGCCATTACACTTAGGCGGATCAAAAGATCCATAAAATGTACTTCCATTAGCTAGGTGACCCATGCAGCCTTAAGGACAAGAGCCTCAAATTATGAAATTGGATTGCTCTTCGCACGCACATTTCACTAGAAAAGATGGGCATGTCATACCTTGCTAAAACTGAAATATTACACGTATTTTAGATGTGTATGATTAGAAGCATAGCTATCGTCGAATCCCCCTGACATACTTTTAGCAGAAAAGAAGGCATGTTACACCTTTTTTGAGCTGGAATAATTCTAAGAATTCCCTATCTGCGTGATTAAGAGGACCAAGGCACGCCCGTGGCCTGACCAATACATAATCTCTTATTCTCTCTCCAACGTCTGATTTCTAGCCGTAAGGTATGCAAGTTATACTTTATTTCAACTGGAATTATCCAAGGGTTTCAAACTGTATGATTAAAGGAAAAAAATGGACTGAGGTTCCCAAACCACCATCCCTACCACCAATTTTTCAGCAGAAAGGTGACTAATGTTTTTTCTACAAGCGGCTTTAAGCTTACAAGGTGAGTACCTCAGTCCATCCAGACATAAAAGTGACTGTTTACCAGAGGCGTAACACCACATCTCCTACCTCTGTAAGAAAGTGCTCTGATCCAGTTGAAATTCATGGGACAAGAGGACAGAGAGGACAGGTTTTCAGTGACGTATTCCATTTCCAATCCCCCCCTACCTTCCGCAGAAAAGTGCTCCCATACAAAGCGCATAAGGCTACAGTCTAGCAGAGATCTCCCAAGAAATTTTAGACTGTAGGATTTGTGGCCCAAAACCTTCAAAGTTTTGAAAGTGAGGGATTCTAAAAGTACAAAATCTTGAAGCCTGCTCGTGTGTAGGTACCTGTCTGTAAAATGTTAAGTGAAATTCAGCACTTTCGACTATTCGGACACTTCCCAAGCAAAGCTACTATAGAGACTACCAAATCTCAGTTAATCAAACCATGGAAAATCGATGAAAAATTTCCAATTTCCAACTTTATCTACCATGCTAAAGTATACCGCCCGTTGACTCAACGGATTCGTTGCTATGCACTTCAACCCAAAACGGACCCTTGATAACCTGTGTGCATCCTTCTGATTGGACCTCCTTATGATTATAATGCATGATTGGAGGCATAAAGAGGATCAGTGATTGTACCAACCCCCCTTTGTCCACATCCGTATGGTAATGCCGTTCCTTAACGGATATTTCTGCAATGTTAACCAGGAATTGAAAAAATATTTGAATATGTTTTGACAAGGGATTACAACAATTCAAAAACCTTAAAAAGAAAACCAAAAGTTTGACGAATTATATCATTCTGAATGTATCATTTTTATATCTATGACGTACACAACGTTACAGATGAAAAGTATTTAAGACATGAAAAAAAGTTGAAAATTTTTTGAAGTTCAGATCAGAATCGCTAAAGTTATTATGCAAACTGCAAAAATACTTATGGTGTCTGAGCAATCATTTTAATGTTTTAATTCAAACTAGTAAAATACCTGACAATTTTGAAATTAGTTTGTTTTTTTGTTTGATAAAAACAACTCGATATGTGAATAAGGCCTACGGGTTTGAACGTAACCAGCTATATAATGCCTTTAGGAAAGCCTAAAAATGAACATTTACAACATCAATTGTGACAACACCTTTAAGGGCAGCTAAAGCAAAGACCATTGCTAAATTGTCCGAAGTAATCAAAATCCAAAAACGTGTCAAAAATGAAAATGAAGAGCAAATACACGGGTTGTTAGAAGATATTTGAAAACAAAAATTAGAGCGCGTCAAAAATGAAAATGAAAAGCAAAGGCACATGCGGTTAGAAGACGTGCGATACCGAGCATGTGAGCGAGTCAAAAATGAAAACGAAGAGCAAAGACACACGCGGTTAGAAGACATGTGACACCGAGCATGTGAGCAAGTCAAAACTGAAAATGAAGAGCAAAGACACACGCAGCTAGAAGACATGCAACACCGAGCATGTGAGCGAGCTAATGAAAATCAGCCTGGACAGCAAGAATCCAAACGTGTCAAAATTGAAAATGATAGTGATGATGATTGGATTTGGGGTTTTGACATGGATAAGGTCATCAATGCCTACCATACCCTTGTTAAAAAAAACCCAAAGGTTCAGCGATATGTCTTTCATAATGACGAAAGACAAGCCGAGGCAAAAGAAGAAGTTTTTGTCCCACCACCTGAACAATTAAAAGAAACAAAGTTTTGGCAATATGTCTTTCATAATGACAAAAGACAAGCTGAGGCAAAAGCTAAAAGTACAATAAAAAAACGTAATTTTACAATGGCACTACTTCTAATTTAAGGTCCATTTGGACGTCAAGACATCAAGAAATGGCTCCCTTAGAAGACAAGTGACAATGAGAATCCATACATAGAAGCCTGCCGCGTGCCGAGTGCCTGGCGGCTTCACCACCGGGCTTATGCTACTCTGTACATAATATATATATATATATATATATATATATATATATATATATATAATATATATATATATAATATATATATATATATATATATATATATATACATATATATATATATATATATATATATATATATATATATATATATATATATATATATATATATATATATATATATATATACATATATATATATATATATATATATAATATATATATATATATATATATATATATATATATATATATATATATATATATATGTATATATATATGTATATATATATATATATATATATATATATATATATATATATATATATATAATATATATATATATATATATATATATATATATATATATATATATATTATATATATATATATATATATATATATATATATATATATATATATATATATATACAATAATATATATATATTTGTTATTTTTTAGTGAGAATTGATTATTCTTTTGTAATAATTTCTGTTGATTTAGGCTTAAGTTATTTCTGCTCCTTTAAGATCTTAATATCATCTTCTTTGACAAACTTTGATTTTATTCATTAACATTAAATATACTACCTCATTCAGGTGTGTTTGGTATTCCAAATCCTCTAGCCCCTGAACTTCACAGTTGAGCAAGCTTAGTTTCTGCTCAGCATCACTGATTTGTGAAGACAGACCCATGGTTTTTTCCTTAATCTCAGATATAGCCTTCATAAGTTCATCTCTCCTCCTTTTTTGCTCGCCAATGTTGGTTTTGGCTTTTTGAACCTTTTCTGATGCTAGGGGGAAAAAGTTCTTAGAAAAAAATATTAATAGACTTGTATAGTGCAGGCATTGAGGAAATGGCAAGTTGACCTTTATTCCGCTTTAGAGGCCCTTAAAAAGGATGTGAAAACTCAGAACTTCTTATCAAATTAGCACTTCCTCGACTTTATCCTTTTGTATGTCATAAGAACACCTTTGGTGAGAGGAAATACAACAGAAAATGTATGTCTCAAGTCACCACTATCCTGTTGACCATGATTCTGCAGTAACTGAAGTTGCAATAAAACTTAGTGCCAATGTGTAGTTTGGTTTCACAGAGCTAGCCTCCTTGTTTAGCTGACTATGAAATGATATTTATTAACACTTAAAGTTTTTAATGTCCCAAAGCAAATGGACGTCCATAGAGAAATATAATCATTCTTATTAAGTTTCTCAAACTCTTGATATGTACAACAACCACATGAGAGGACAAATTCAATGGTTTCTTGCACAAGTAGATCAATTGCAATGTCAGGATGGACATGAATGGCATTTTAAGAAACTTGAGCCAACCCTGTTAGGCTTTGGATTGAACGCTTGTTTGCCTCCAATTCCAGGCAATTTAACGGTCATGTGTTAATTCAAAAATTTGGTCAACCTGCCTGAGACTCTAGGCGGGCGTGCCTCTCAAAAAGCTAACACACAAGTATTTGTCCAATTTGGGAGTCAAAGCTACTCCCACCGTTTGCCCATGCTGTTTACCAAAGCACATGGAAAACTATATGTCCCCCCATTCGCCTGCGAGGCCAGGGGACTTATTGGTCATGTGTCAAAGTTACTTGTTTGCCAGTGAGTCCAAGCAAATTCAGCCCCCCCCCCTTTTGCATACAAGTCCAGTCAACATTGTCTGTCTTGAGTGAACCCAGAAGTCTTGATCACCCCTAAAGTTCTATGACCTATCTACCTTAGTTCTGCCCCAAGATGGATGGATGGGTGATAGACTATCTATCAACAAGGTAAAATGACACCATTTTTATATATTCATGAAAAAGGCTTATGCCAGCCATGCCTCTAACTCAGACTATCAACTGTCTTGGCTTTGGGAGAAAGTCATAGCACACCAGAATAGAAGACACATTTTCAGTCTTTTATGTAGTTTTGTGACAAATTTAGCAAGACTTCATAGTTCAGAGATAGAAAAGCTCAAAAGTCAGTTTATGCTCAAATACTAACAATAATAAAAAAGGAGCATATTTTGTACTAGGAATAGAATAAGTTTTAGTGTCTGAGTTCTCAGTAGATTTCAGCTTATGCACACACACCCCACACTGAGCTAAAATCCTAAATAGCTAAAATCAGAATATTAAATTGTGCAAAGTTGTCTTGTCTGCTGAAATCAGGCTCGATAGTTCCCCCCATTACCTTTAAAATTTAATTTTTTAAGTTCACTTTTCTCAAAAGTGTTCAAGCAAACCTACAAAAAAGTACTAATAAATGTAAATTTATCTTCTGATTTAGCAGTCCATTTTCAACAAATACAAGAGACATATGTTATAAACAACATTCTGAAAAATGAAAAAAGTAATTACAACCAATGACCAAAAAACAAATTCTTAGGCTATCTATATTTACTTAACAAGAGCTTGCAAAATCTGTTCATCTAGCAAACAACTTGAATGGAAATTGGGATCAAGCAGCTAATTCCCATCAATGCTCAAAAGCCAAGTAGCATATTTACTATCTATAAATAGAGCTTGCAAAATCTCTTCATCTAGAAAACCACTTGCAAAGAAATGTGGGCAGAGTAGCTAATTACCTTCTTTTAAGAATAGTTTTTTATGTTCAAGCTCCAATTCTCCTCTTTTCAATTCATCAAGTAGCATTTCATAAGGCATCCATGAATCAGCTGCCATGATTGAACAAATCTACAAGAAAAAACAATTCTGTTTTTGAACTTTAAATCTTTCTTTTTGTATATTAATGCAAAATACATGCAAGGTTAGTGCTTGAGCCCATTAGAACCAAAATTTACAATTATACTGTAGTTTTTCATTGAGCTGCAAAAAATAATACTCTTACCTTTGCAAAATTCTTTTATACATATTGCAAGTTTTTACACTCAACTAAAGTTGATCTGTTTAAACTTTGATTGCAGTGGGATAGTGATATGCAAAAATCTTAATTGTGTTTAAAAGCATACAACACTGAAACCAAAAAATTAAAAGTATGTAATTTACATGGTTCTGTTGGACATTCTTAAGTGCAATGATAAATTTCAAATAGAAATACAAATTTTGCACTATAGGTCTATTGCTGAAATACCGTCATCTTTCAAAAATTTGTTTTTCAACCGTTATCATAACTGGCTTAAAAAATAATTTTGTTGCATTGAAAGAGATACTACACTAATACCACTAATTAGCATAATTTTATATAGCTGGAAAGTGAATGAGTCAAACTAAAATGTTTCTTTTTATAAAAAAAATCATCTAAAACTTTAAAGGAAGAAAAGGTAATTTAATTGTAGTTTTTATTTGTAAAATTATGAGTTGTAGTACTTGGAAATTTGTGTTTGGTGGAAGGGGACAAACTTTTTTTTTCTCTGGTCTTCAAAGAAAGCATATTCTATGGGTTTCTTTTTAGGTCAAAATTCTTACTTCATTGTATTTCAAAAAATCTATTTACTTTATTACAAAACTGCTTTTAGCTTAACTCCATCTCACCTCCCCCTCCCTAATATCTTGATATAACCCTAAGCTATATCCAAAATTTAATGATTTTGTCTGTCTTGTTTTTTAAATTGGCATTACCAACTAACAACTGATGTGAAATAAGAGCAAATTTTAAGAATGTTAAGTTAATTTGGGCAGAAAGATAAACATGCCATTTATTTGTAATTCTGCATTCTTTCCAAATAATCATCACCAACATAACTGTATCCCAGACCCCTCTCCCTTGATTTATATATATATATATATATATATATATATATATTATACAGTATACTTGATATTATATAGCCCAAGGCTGAATACAAAGTTATGCTGATGTTTTGGGTTTTTATTATATATTTTTGTACTTATGTCTCATCAGCTGCTACTGCTAATAGCTCATTGAAGCACCAATATAACTGAGGCCACCACAGCTGAAAAAACTTCTCCTCAACTCCAATACATTCAAAGCTTTATTGTTTACCTCTTTTATGAAGTTTTTATTTCCTTTAAATCCTTACTTATGGCCTACCCAACCCTATGTCTGAATAAAATACTTTTTTGGAAAAGATGGTTGGCCAAAAAACAAAATACTTGAAAAATTATATAATTTGGTAAAATTTTAGTTTGGCCACTTTTTGCTATCTTGGAAATGAGTTAGGTTAGCAAAATGAAACTTTCAGGGATGGGTCTATAGACTAAAGTATGTCCTGGGAAGGTATTTTGAAGTACCTATTTTCTCTCCTTCTCTCTCTAGAGGGTAGTGATTTTTGATGACGTGTAAAAATATTTGTGTAATAAAATTAAAACCTTGCAAAACAGATCTTCTGCTTCAATGAAGTACAACAAAACTGTTTTTGGCTTCACAACTTTGCTCCATCCCAATTTATCAGATCTGTAAACACATTTTCCTAAATTTAGAAAAAAAACGTTGATATAGCTTAAAATTCTACTCAAATAACAGGAATTGGTAAATTTTTTGGTATTCATATTATTGACTTATGAATAAAGTAAACATACCACTCAATGCCTTTTTTATGCTCTTTCCAAATATAATAATCATTTTTGTCAGAAATGAATTTTACCCCCACCCCTATCTATACCAATTCAGGGTATATGAAAAAGTCTCCTGGACTTGGATTATGCTGATGATTTAAGTATCCTAGATGAAAGTGTGAGCAAAATGAATGAAGTTTTAGAGGTTTTGCGAGTTCAGGGTACTAGAATTGGTTTGAAAATTAATGTTAGGAAGACTAAGTCACTAAGGCTAGGAATAAGTGAAGATGAAAAGGTGGCATTGGGTAATGAAAAGATTGATCAGGTGGGCAGCTTCACTTACCTTGGTAGTATTATTAGTAAAGATGGTGAGAGCAGTGAAGATGTTAAAAGTAGAATAGCCAAGGCTCAGGGTGTTTTTTTACAGTTAAAAAAAAGTTTGGAAGAATAGGAAGATAAGTCTGCAAACCAAGATTAGAATATTAGAAGCTACAGCAATGACAGTGGTCAAATATGACTGAAGCATGGACACTCTGAAAAGCAGATGAAGATTTGCTAGATGTTTTCCAGAGAAATTGCTTAAGGATTGTTCTGGGCACCTGGCTGACTGACCATATTTCAAACAATAGGCTTTACATAAAATGTGGTTCAATACCTCTCTCTAGGGCTATAATGAAAGAAAGGTTGAGGTGGTTAGGGCACGTTGTACGGATGAAGGATGACAGATTACCAAAGATTGTTGTTTTTGGCCAACTGTCTAGGGCTAAACGGAAAGCGGGTTGTCCTTGTCTGGGGTGGGAGGATGTCAAAGAAAGATTTAAAGGAAATGGGAACTTTGTGGGCAGGTGTAAAAAGGAAGGCTTTGAATAGATTGGGGCAGAGGAGGAGCGTGTGTAGCTATGTTGGCCTCAGGCAGCTTAGTGCTGTGGTGAGTTGTTAGTAGTAGTAGTAGTATTTGCAATTAGCAGGTGGGGTGGGGGAAGTTTAAACCTAACACTCCTTTGCATAAGAAATAAAATTTACCCTCACCCCCCTAATGTGCAAATATAAACCCTGAATTGGTATATATAGGGGTGGGGGTAAAATTCATGTCTAACAAAAATGATTATTACATTTGGAAAGAGCATAAAAAAAAGGCATCAAGTGGTATGTTTACTTTATTCATAAGTAAAAAATATGAATAACAAAAAATTTACCTAAGAATTGTATTTTCAGAACAAAAACCAGCAAAAAAGAAATTGATAATAGAAAACTAAGGTAAGATGTTGTTTCATCAAAAAATCCATAGGTATACACCTGTCAGGTAGGCAAATTTCTAAGCCTTGGACATCAAAATAGAATTATCACAAAAGCTCGGCAATACCTTCCCAGAGTATCATTACTGGAAGTTCCATTTTCCTAGCCTAGCCCTTTCCAAGATAGCAGTAAGTTTAGCTACTTTTTGCTAGCTTGCAATTACTAGGCTAGGTAGGCTATATATAAAAAAAGCACAAAAGGGTATTGATCAGGTGGTTCACCTTGTCTCTATGTTAGTAGTGGAATATAGGCTAGTATACTTTACCAAATATTATAGGCCTATTTGGAAAGAATATTAATTGGAGAATGAAATGGTACTACCCTTTTGTTAGGCTATTTTAGTGTTCCTTTCAGAAGAGCCATAATTGTATCATCATTTCTGAAATAAGAAAAAAAAAAGCCTAACTATAGCCTAGCTCCTTTGAAAATATAGGCTAGCTATAAAGGACACTTTGATAGGATTTGTTGAATATTTTACTGATAAGATAGTATCCAGCAGACAGCCAATGTTCAATTACTTTACAGCCTAGGGCTATCTAGGCCAATGCCAATGGAGAGGGGACTGGGGTGCGCTAATAACAACAATGATTAATAATCAATCAATGTTTTCTGATTTTAATTTTTTTAAAATTATGCTCACCTATATTTAGGGACATAAAAATTTAGGTAGCTAGCGCTTTTTTGTGTTTATTAGCCTAAAAGGCTAGGCACACGTAGCTGATTTCGAGAGCCAATTTCAGCAAGGGTATATTCCATGTCGAGTGATTATAATTAATGATACTAAGAGGCGGGGCTTAGTGACGTTTTTCGGTGATTAATAAAATTTACGATAATCATTAAATACGATTAATTACATGCCTAAAGCTCTAAAGCCCTAGTACATTCCTTGTCTAGAACGTAATTAGTGACTATCAATCACCGAAAAAACCGTCAAAAAGCCCCGCCTCTTAGCACCATTAATTAGAATCACTCGACGTGGAATACACCCTTGCTGAAATCGGTTCCAGAAATCAGCTACTTGTGCCTAGCCCTTAAAGGGCTAAGCACACTTAGCTGATTTCGGGAACCGATTTCAACAAGAGTATATTCCATGTCAATTCATTATAATTAATGATGCTAAAAGGTGGGGCTTAGTGACGTTTTTTCGGTGATTAATCATCATTAATTACGATTGATTTACGATAATCATTAAATACGATTAATTACATGCCTAAAGCTCTGAAGCCCTAGTACATTCTTTGTATAGAACGTAATTAATGATGATTAATCACCGAAAAACCGTCACTAAGCCCCGCCTCTTAGCATCATTAATCAAAATCACTCGACATAGAATACACCCTTGCTGAAATCGGTTCTCGAAATCAAGTACGAGTGCCTAGCCCTTAAAGTAGCTGATTAAAGTAGCACAAATAGCTGATTTCGGGAACTGATTTCTAAATCAGTGTTGATTTTAGAAGAAATGGCGTCAATTTGAGCTTGAAAAATTTTCTAGTTTTCTGCGTCGATTTACAAAATACGCGCCGAGTTTCATCATGATCATCACAAAAAATAGAGATACAAATAAATAGTCAGCCGGAGATGTCTGTAGTGAAAGACCCCGCTACTGAGCTGAGAAACTAAACTGAGAACTAAGCTGAGATCAATCATGCAACTATTAGTAAACTCCAGTCTCGCATAATAAAATTTTCTTTAAACAAATTTTTCTTACCACTAATGTTTGTCCACTGATGCTGAAATCAGTTCCCGAAATTAGCTCCGTGTGCCGAACCCTTAAAAAACTAGTCTTAAAAAAGATTAAAGCATAGAGCAATATTAAGAACGACACCTTCACTTCAATAGAACACACCCAGTGGGGTATGTCGAGCATTCTGTCAAGCATCAAACGTTAAGCATTAAACAGGCAAACATCAGAAAAGGTAAGTATCAAGCATCTATTATGACCAAAGTACCTACAAAACAAATATAACATAAGCAACATTATAAATAAATAAACATAGATATTACTGTGCAATCCTGAACACACTTGAGAAGTGAAGTTTTGTTAATTCTAACGAAATATACCAAAAAATGAAACAATGAAAATCTAATTTTTTAATAACAAATTATGGAAACTACAACAAAGAGTAATGTAAAGCAAGCCGCCGGGAACGTATTATATTATATACCTAATCAAAATATCAACTCTATATATTAAGTATCTAATTAAAAATAACTACAACGTAGCTTTTCCCCTGAGCCTCAGCTAATTGTCTTGGAATACAGACAGCTATAAACCGGTTATCTTAGATCAACAGAGTGATTTTCTTGAGTGTGTTCTGGATTGTATGGTAGCACCAAAACATATATTGAATACTTTATTCAGAGAACTCTGAGAACTACTTCAGAACTAGAATTGACTGAGAACTATAAGCTTAGAACATCTTCCTTGTTTTGACCTTCTTCTTTTTCAAATCATCTTTTAATGATGGTCCAGGTTATTGATTTAATCAAGCTAGTGCCTTTAAGACTCTCCTTGATCTTGTTGTCTTCCGGACGTATATGGCTGAAGCACCCTAGTTTTAGCATTGGAGCAAGAAGGGGTGTTATGCACTTTCTGAGCACTTGGTTGTCGATGTGCTTTTGGTGCCTCGAAACATTCTTCCAGCGGTCTAAGCTTTCGATTGGTATCGCTGGATGGACTGGCCTTTTTTGGTGACTCTTTGGTAGGTTCAAGTATCTTTGGCACCTCCACGTCTGTCAACGATGGTAAGTAGTTTGACCGGTAGGTACACTCATTGGTACTGTATCTGGGGCTTATGAACTTCATATTGCGCCGGTATACCACTCCATCTTCTGTCTCCATGGTCACTGAATTGTTGCTCGACTCATCGCATATACTTGTTACTGTGGCTTTGATCAATCTTTCATTTGATTTTCCATTTTATTAAGCCATACTGGTCGACCGGTTGTTAATGGTCGATTGGGTGTGTCCCCTGTCAAATGCCTTGTTGCTGCTTTTGTATGACTACCTGGTACTCCTGTATAGGCACAGCTTTGGGCATAAAGCTAGTTTATATTTAGGGTGTTACGGATATTAGCTCTCTGCTTATGAGCAGATGCGCTTGGGGTGCTAAATCGTCTGTAGGAGTGTTACAATATTCTAGTAGAGCAAGGTATGGATCTCATTTGTCAGATAATGCTTCTGATATGAGCCTCTTGACTGTTTGGATTGCCTTTTTGCTGAGGCCGTTACTCTGAGGGTATTTACTGGTTACTCAGATGTAAGTATTTGTGGGATATCGTGTCTTGCAAATTGACTTTGTAGCTTAGTAACAATGTTCCCTGAGCATCAACTTTGACATATCGGCTGTAGTAGTCTGTAGTGACCAAATAACTCCTTCCTTCCCAGAACAGTAAGTCAGTACCTAAATGTTCCTATGGATACTCGAGAATCTAGAGGGGTTTCTTTTGCTGGCATTTATTAGACTATTGAGATATCGCACATCCTGAGATGTGCTTAGTTATGACGGCAGTGATGTTCGGCCAAAAACGCATGAGCGTGCACGTTTTTTTTTTTACCACGCCTAGGCGAGCTGTGTGAAGACGGATCATGGTGTCTTGGCGTATGCATTTAGGTATTATGATTCGAGCTCTCTGTGGAAGAATGGCGTTTTTCTAGTTCACTCCCATAGTTCAGAAAGCTCCTGAGTCTCATTTAGGCGTTGTTTTTTGTGTTCTGGCCACTAGTTTTTCATCGTTTTGGCTAGAATTCGTATACCCTTATCATATTTGAACTATTTGCTATGTTATGCGCTATTTGGTCTTTGATGGAAATGCCTTTGAAAATGTTATGCGCGTCTTGTTTTGCTTGTATTTCTTCTTTTAGGTCTGTGTCTGCCATATGAAAACGTGACAAGTCGTCATCCACTGGGATTTCTAGTCGAGGTCTGTATGAAAATCTCATGCCGTACCGCTGGATGATAAGCATCATTCGTTGTAGTCTAGGTGGTGCCCAACTGATCGCTTTCCTTGGAATATTTTCCAAGGGTTGGTGGTTTGTGATCACTGAAGCTTTTCTTACGAATACTAGTGCAACTTTTTGCAACCAAAAGCTATAGCTAGTAGTTCTCTCTCTATTTGAGAGTATGTTTGTTCCTTGTCGCTTTAGGATCACTAGCCAAAAGCTATTTTTTCGTCTTTACCTGTAGCTGGAATCCTAGGCCGTGTTGCGATGCATCAACAACTATCTCAACTTCTGGGCAATTTATACCGAACCATGAAAATGGTTCATATAAGGATTTATGAATGGTATGACAGGCACCACTGTGTACCATCTTTTAGGCAAATTCCGTCACTTTTCCAATCTTTCACAGAGGCTGGTTCAGAATGGATAAGTTTGGTGTGTATCTAGAAACATAATTAAACATCCCAAGCAATATCTGGAGCTCTTCTTCGTTTTTTGGCTCAGGCATGTCATCAATTCCTCTGGCTTTATTGGGATCTGGTTTTTCACCCTCGGTGGTAAGCAGATGCCAAAGGACGGTATAATCTTTGCATTGAATATGCATTTGTCGGTGTTGAACTTACTCCCTTCCCTCTCGCTCTCTGAAGAACTACTCTCAATTGCATGTCATGATTTTCTTTGCTTGTTCCTCCCCTTGCTATGTCATTCCCCATTAGACCCAAACCTAATTCTTGAAAGGTTTCCTCAATTCGACGTTGATATTCATCCTCAGCTGAAATTATTCCGAATGGGTATCTTTTCCATTTGAATCTGCAATAAATCGTACTGAATGTAATGAGCTCCGATGAAACATCGTCAAGAGCCATCGACCCATACCCGTTTCTAGCATCTAAGTTGAAGAGATTATGGGCCCTATGAGGTTTGCTCACGATCATAGGCAGCGCAATAGTGCTGCCTCAGTAAAGAACGACGTTTGCAATCTGTATTATTAATTTTTTGGGTTGAATTATTTATTTTTGGTTCGCAGCGCTATTGCGTTGCCTCAGTAAAGAACAATGTTTGCACCCTGTATTATATATATTTTTTTTAGCTTCGAAAGAACTCATTCGGTTGGAGATTTAGAGGGCTAGTGGCCTTTTTAATAGTCAAAAGTGATTGGAGGCTTTGAATAGATTGGGACGGAGGAGGAGCGTGCGTAGCTGTGTTGGCCTCAGGCGGCTTGGTGCTGCGGTGAGTTGTTAGTTGTTAGTAGTAGTAGTTGAAAGTGATTGGAGCCCTCAGGGCAAGGGTTGTAAGTTATGCCCTGGGGGGTATTTACGGTTCTTATAGAAATCGATGCTATAGAAACTTCAAAAAGGGCTCATTCAATTGGAAATTGAAAGGGCTAGTGCCCTTTGAAATATTTGACAGTGATTGAAGGGTAACTAACCCCTCTCACAACCACCATTTCCCCAAACACGCCCAATCAAAATTTTGAGATATCCATTTTGTTCAACGTAGTTGAAAGTTCTAGAAATTAGGTCTTTTGGGATGATAACCCCCCCCCGGAACCCTCAGTGCAAGGGTTGTAAGTTATGCCCTGGGGCATATGTAGTATTTCTGAGTCCAGTTGAAATGTTCAATATTACAGAAAGTTATCTTTTCTGGGAAGCCTTTACGGAAGCCTTTTTTGGGGAAGACTTTGGGGTTTCTTTACGTGTACATAAGGGACTCATACACCCTTACAGGTGTCTTCTTTCTTTTGATATATTTGCTTAGTTGGTTATTCAGCGTAAGCAGCAAATTTATGGGAAATCAAGAGAAAATTTTTTTTTCAAACGCTTTTTGGGTCTCATTACGAAAATGACATTCATCTTAAAAACAAAAGTTGTTCCCACAAGGATTTTCGTTATTAATTAGAAAAACAGAATTCAGAAAGCAATATATTTTCACCGTTAGTACTGTTAAGATTAGGGTCACATCTTAAGGAATTGTCTACCTACAGAAACTCACAAAAAATGTATTTAAAAAAAGCGATTGTAAAAGTTGAAAGATAATTTTTGTGCATAAATTTCTGCGTATTCATTTTGCAGACAAGCAAAATCAACTTATTCTCAAAGTAAAAATATATTTCTTTACTTTTATGGTATCTTCTTATATTCAAAATTCAATTAGAATCCCACTTTTTCTGCTATAATTCGAATATTTGAATTAAATTTATACTGAACACATTGCTTTCAATAGTCCTATAGTCAAATTTAAAGAGATGTTCAAGAAACTTCAAACTACTGCTGCAGTTCAAACTGTGTTGATTAATATAACCTATTTACGTTGAAAATGACATTTTTTCTACTGAAAAGTACATAAATCTTAATAATTTCTATAATTTGTGGATTCAATAAGAAAGTCACAATTCCAACAGAAAAATTGGATTGTGTTTTTTACTTGTTCGAATTCAATAAGTAAGTCACAATTCCAGCAGAAAATTCGGATTTGTTTTTGACTTACTTGAATTCGAGCAAAACTTTTTGTTTGAAATAATTTTTTTTTCTTACAGTGCATAATGAATAATGGCTGTAGCATTTTCGGAAATGAAGCTGCAAAACCGCTCAATTATTGACCCTGTTATTCCTGTTATTACACCAAAATAGTTCATATAACAGTCATAATGTGAACAAGAGAAAAGGAAAAGCTGCTTTTATATCACTTGCGCTCGGTGAAGGTCCATTGAATCTTAGAAAATTGTTTGTTTTTGGACGAAAGATATCCATCAAGAAATCCATCACTAAAAAAAGTATAAATGTTTTTACTTTTATAACTTTAGTAAATGAAATAATATTAACATTTTGATTAATAAATATCAGTATATGTATATTAAACTGACAATGCACATTCATTTGTATTTTTTTTCAGTGAAGTGCAAATTATGTTTTGGCCTTGGGAAGGCATATGGGTTTTGGGCCCTACTCATGTTAAATTCTGCTTGTTTTGAGTTTGACTCGGTTATTTATTGTAATTTTCGTTCGTTTTGGGTTAGATTTAGTTATCGATGATGATTTGTGGTAGTTTCAGGCTTGGTAGATCATTTCATTTTATGTTTACTCGTTTTTGGTTTAATGGAGTTCTTTAATTTCCTTTGAAAAACTTATTTTGTGGAATGATCTTTTTTTAAATTAATTTCGGTTCGTTTTATATTGACATAGTCCTTTTATGGAAACAGAAAATAATAGTTTAAATCTTTTCGTTTTTTTAAAGACTTTATAGTTTGGCCTGCTATTTGTATGCTGGAGACAATTTTTCAACAATTTTTAACAATATACAACCTTTTATAAACCTGGACACAAATTGTAGTGTTTAATTTAGTTTCAAACCTCCTCTAGTTGATCTGAAATAGAAAACTTGATACCATTCGCAAAAAAACCTATTTACTTTCTTTGATAGCTTGGATACACTTACGCTATTTTGATTTGGTCAAATTTTAAGAGCAGAAGTAGCCCCGAAAGTTTAAACATAATACCCTCAGTCGTTCTTGGGATACTGCTGAGATGCCTTATTGGGAGTTAGGATTAACACAGTGCATTTTGATTTAATCTTAAGGCAACATTTAGTTTTTCAACATAATAGGCAAATGGGAGGGCTTGCGTGGGAGGGGGATTAGTTGTCCACTTTCAACTATAAAATGGGCACTAGCCCTTTCTTTTTTCGATCGGATGAGCCCTTTTCAAAGTTTCTAAGTCAATTACTTCCATACGAAGTACCCTGGTCTAAACGGAAAAAAAATTCATTGTACCCACATAGTTCTTTACTATAAAAACTCAAGCCTTCACATCACTTTTGACTATTAAAAAGGGAACCAGCCCTTTCAATTTCCAATCAAATGAGCCCTTTTCGAGTTTCTAAGTCAACGCTGTCTATTAACACCTTATATGCCCCCAGGGCACAAATTAAAATCCTTGCCCTGAGGGCTGTGAGGGGGTTGTCATCCTCAAAGACCTAATTTCCAGAACTTTTTAATACGTTGAACAAAATGGCTATCTCAAAATTTTGATTGGATGTGTTTGGGGAGATAGTAGGCGTGAGAGAGGGGTTAGTTGCCCTCCAGTCCCTTTCGACTATTAAAAAGGGCACTAGCCCTTACAATTTTCAAATCGAATAAGCCCTTTTTGAAGTTTTTACGACAACACTTTCTATAAAAACCTTATATGCCCCAGGGCATAGCTTACAACCCTTGCCCTGAGGACTGGGAGGGGGTTGTCATCCTCGAAGACTCAATTTCCAGAACTTTTAACTACGTTGAAAATAAATGGCTGTCTCAAAATTTTGATTGGATGTGTTTGGGGAAATGGTGGGCCTGAGAGGGGGTTAGTTGCCCTCTAATCGCTTTCGACTATTAAAAAGGGCACTAGCCTTTTCAATTTCCAACCGAATGAGCCCTTTTTGAAGTTTCTACAACATCATTATCTATAAAAACCTTATATACCCTAGGGCATAACTTACAAACCTTGCCCTGAGGGCTATGAGAAGGTTATCATCTTCAAAGGCCCAATTTCTAAAATTTTTAACTACATTGAATAAAATGGCTATCTCAAAATTTTGATTGGATGTGTTTGGGTAAAAGGTCGGCTTGAGAGGGAGGTTAGTTGCCCTCATATCACTTTCGACTATTAAAAAGGGCACAAGCCCTTTAAATTGTCAATTGAATGATCGCTTTTTCAAGTTTCTGTGATAGAGCTTTCTATAAATACCTTATATACCCCAGGGCATAACTTACAACGCTTACCCTGAGGGCTGTGGGGGGAGTATCATCCTCAAAGATATAATATCCGGACCTTTCAACTACTTTGAACAAAATGGCTATCTCAAAATTTTGATTGGATGTGTCTGGATAAATGGTGGGTGTTGAAGGAGAGTTTGTGGCCTTGTAATCACTTTCGACTATTAAAAAGTGCGCTAGCCATTTGAATTCCAATAAAATGAGCCCTTTTTGAATGAACCCTATTTTCTATAAGAACCTAATATGCTCCCAGGGCATAACATACAGCCCTTCCCCTGAGGTCGGGGGTTGTCATCCTCAAAAACCTAATTTCCAGAACTTTCAATTACGTCGAACAAAAATGGCTATATCAAAATTTTGATTGGTTGTGTTTGGGGAAACGGTGGGCATGGAAGGGGTGTCAGTTTCCTTCCAATCACTTTCAACTATTAAAAAGGGCACTAGCCATTTCAATTTCCAATCGTAAGAGCACTTTTTGCAGTTTCTACGATAACGCTTTCTGTAAAACCTTATATGCCCCCAGGGCATAACTTACCACCCTTGCCCTGGAGGCTCTGGGGGGCTGTAATTCTCAAAGACCTAATTCCCAGAACTTTCAACTACGTTGAAAAAAATGGCTATCTCAAAATATTGATTTGATGTGTTTGTGGGAAAGGTGGGTGTGAAAGGGGGGTTAATTGCCCTCTAGTCACTTTTGACTATTAAAAAGGGCATTAGCCGTTTGAATTTTCAGTCGAATGAGCCCTTTTTGAAATTTCTACGACAACACATTCTATACAAATCTTATATTATTATTATTATTATTTATATTATTATTGTTATTATTTTATTACCCATTATTAAACATACAAAATGTTTTAAATGGAGTACAAGAAAAGAAAAAAAAGTAACATCAAATAACAACAAAATATCCGAAGAAAACTCAACTACAGAAAAACAAGATTAAGAAGATTCCTACGACAACAAAAAGACAATTTAAGTTATTGTGACATATAATGAAGAGAGACTTGGTTCAAACGCCTTTAGAACATCGAGCACGGCGATTCAGTACAGCTATAAGCGGGATGGCTATACCATACTTCAGAGATATATTCGAATTCCCCATCGAAACTGGAAGACGAAGCAGATACTTGCAATATCTGTAGAAAATAGACCGAATACTGCGGCGATCAGACGAGATAAATATTTTCCAAAACGGAGATAGGGCTAGCACATGAGGCAAAACAAAAGCGTTAAACACCCTTGCCAGCAGAAAACGGTTAAAGTGGTACTTCATTGAAACGAGAATTCCATAAGCTCTGTATGTCTTTACAGCGAACAACGAAACAAGGCAATCGCGGGTTTCTTTAAGATCGCTACAAATTGGAAGGCCGAGGTACATAATCTTAGACGAAGACTTAATCGTATAAATTCCGAAAATAACATCAACTGGTACACTATCTTTAACGCGGCTATCAAATACGAGAACTTCACTCTTCTGGGGATTGAAAGAGAGACCTATGTTACCATACTCCTTGCTCAAAACACGGAAAGTCTCTTCGATGCCTATAAGTGTTCTACTCGCGTTCAAAATGTCGTCGGCATAATCGATCAGCGAAACATTGAGACCTCTAAAGATACATGTAGACTGAACCGGTTCATGCGATGAAATAGTACTATTATTGAATAGCGGTGGTGAAGTAAGTGCTCCTTGGCGTATTCCCTTCCTCTACGGGTATAAGGCTAGAAGATAGGGTTAAAGCATTAACACCACGGTATATTTACACGCGCTTTTAAACTACTATACCTATTCCTCAGTGCGCGCATAATATACTTATCCACGCTACGCTTCCGAGCCGACAACAATATCTGAGAGTGCACACCGGAGTCAAACGCGCGGTTGACATCGTGACCAGCAAAATACAAAGTCTCATTTGAATCATCAACGTCAATCAACAAATTAGCAATCATATAATGCGCGTGTTCTCTGCTCATTTCCTCCTTGAAACCAAATTGGTTATCCGGCGTGTTACATGTAGCACTAAGCCTATTTACAACAAGCAATTCAAATAACTTGCACAGTATAGGTGCGACAGTTATCGGGCGGTAAGAAGAACACTGCCCCCCGTCTTTTCTCTTTTTTCATACAGGAGTAATTACACCCGTGCAGAATAGGTCACTGGAACAATCCCAGCATTAAAAATCATTTGGTACAGGAGACAAAGGTGCTCGACAAGGTTCTGACTTCCCGCTTGCAGATGCAATCCGCACAGGTTATCTACCCCCCTCGACAACTCCTTCTTCAGTTTTGAGAGTGAAATATGCCCTCAGGGCATAGCTTACAACCCTTGCCCTGATGCTGTGGGGGAGTGTTCCCCTTAAAACATAATTTTTATCGGGAAATCAACTACGCTGAACAAAATGGCTATCTCAAAATTTTGATTGGATGTGTTTGGGGAAATGGTGGGCTTGGAAGGGGTGTTAGTTGGCCTGCCAATCACTTTCGACTATTAAAAAGGGCACCAGCCATTCAAATTTCCATTCGAATGAGCCCCTTTTCAAGTTTCTGTGACAACGTCTTTGATACGAAGTGCCCCAGTCTAAAGGATAAAAATAATACATTTTGCCAACATCGTTCTTTACTTAGGCAGGGCTATTGCGCTGCCTATGATAGCGTGTTTCAGAAAATTCATGAAGAGTATTCAAAATTAAATTTAAGTATTTTGCCCACAAAAAAGGCAAAATACTTAAATTCAAATACTTAATTGAAAATTAAGTATTTAAAAGTAAATTTTGCCCACATATATATGTAATTGTTGGGGAGAAGTGGGGATGGGGAGTAGAAGTAGATTGAACTGTTTTATGAATGATAACAGCCTAAGTAAGGTTTTTTAGATTTTTTTTTTTGTTTTCAGAATTGTATGCTGTTTCATTTTTGAGGGGCCAGCCACCTGATTGGAACCCAATTTTTTTTTTTAATGTAATATCATAAAAATGTGGCACTATAAATTAATACCGTATCATGATTTATTTTTTCGGGAGGGGGAGGGGTGTTTACAAAAAACAAAAAATAATCTAAATAGTCTTTGTTATATATTTACGAGTCTAAAAGAAATTTCAGGGAGGGGGGCTGTAAAAACAGTTTATAGTAACCAAAAGTGCAAAATATATTTCTAAAAAAATACTGTCTCGTGGGAAAAAATATCATTTGTAGCTGATTCTGGAATAGTTACTATAAGTTTTTTTTACAGTCTTAATAGTAAAAAAGGGTAAAATTTTACTTTAGCTACTTTTGGCTATCTTGGAAAGGGTTAGGTTCGGCCAAAATGAAACTTTCATGGATGGTTCTACAGACTAAAGTATGGTAAATTTTGGCAGTTTCAAATTATTGACTTAGGAATAAAGTAAACATACTACTCGATGCCTTTTGTTATTATCTTTCCAAATACAATCATTTTTTGTGAAATGAATTTTACCCCTACCCGTATATATTAGGGTGGTCACAAGGTATAAGGTAAAAAATATTTTCGTTATAATGCCGGCGGGACCCCCCTAATATTTGCCATTGGTCTAGAAAATAAGATTTGGAAAGTTTTAGCTCAATCGGATAATGTTAACCCGTGCCTCATCGAGATTAGATGTGAAAAAAAACGATTTTGTTGCACAAAATTGCCGTTTTTTTTCCTGATAAAATAAAAACTATTTGTCCTAGAAATTTTATTCTTATTTCATTTCATAGGAAATGTTACTATCATCAAGTTTTACTCCAACCACTTTTTTGTTAAAGCGTTTATATTTGAAGATATCTATTATCTGTTACTCTGCTGTCGTGTCTGTTTCCTTTTTATTAACTTATTAATTGTTTTATCTTACTATTATATCTTTATTTCTGTTTTTTTTTTTAACTTTGTATTTTTACCTGTCAGATTATACTCTTCCAGCTTTTTTTTTTAATTTTACTTTATTATACTGCGTCGATGATATCTGTTTTTCTTTTTTTTATCTCTTGACACAGCAGACTGCGGCATTATTTTTATTATTTTAATATCTTATGCATCTGTACTACTCCTTTCTTGTATCACGGTTTATGGGTTACGGTTTATGGAATGTCATAAACCATTTCCTTCCTTTTGTGTTCCTTGTCTGAGATGCCTGGGGTTTTCCCACTCTTTAAAAAGTGTAACGGAGAGGTCAGAGGGCTTCAGTTTAACGTTTGGTTTTCAAACAGTGAACATGTGAACATTATTGAACAACGCTCTTCTAGTGAGTTTTTTCTTGTGAGGTTTGAACACAGTTTATAGACAGTAAGCTTATCGCAGATAATTTCTGTCTCGGTGCGAACAAAAAGCTCCTCCCACTTGTTTCTTCTTTAGCGGATTAGTCTGTTATCGTCAATCACTGAGAAATGGTTACCAAGTGCATTATTCGTAATTGCGAAAGCAGAAAAAAACTTGGTGA